>JACDJE010000408.1:33573-295950 GCA_016647715.1 Pavo muticus
AAAAAAAAAAAAAAAAAAAGAATGTTTTTCTTATGTCTTGTTTCTCATGTTTTTAAATTCTCTCATGCCTCCTATTACAGAGATGCCTGCACATCCTCAGAGGAATAATTAAACAGCAGATTTTTCCCCATCGGAAGCAATGCTCCTTGCAATGCTGACAAGGTCAGCGAGGTCCACATGAAATTATTTGCTGAGTTAAGTGCTGGTCACAAAATTTGCAGCTGCTTGGACAGGCACTTTTAATTTACAGCACATTTTTCGAAGTTGTCAACTTAAGGAAATCACCTGAAAAATTCCAATCCCAATTCTACTGTATCTTCTGCATAAGTGAGACTATTACCTAGCTTTAACACTCTATATCAATATGATTATGCTTACTTATATCCCATGAACTAAAATATGTAAAGTGGGGACTACTCCATAATTACAGGCACATTTCATTCTGGTCATGTAACATGAGATGAAGAAACACGAGGTATCAGAGCTCTTAAAGCAGTTCAAGGAAATGATTGAAGGAATCATTAGTGCTGCTGCACGAAAGATCTCCTTAATCATTTCGATACAGAATATATCATGGCTCTTTAAAAATGTTTATAGCAGTCATTACAACACTGTTCTCTGCCAGATATCCTGTCCTTTTCACGGAAGTATTATATAAACAGCTTTAAATTTTGAAAAAGAGGAAAAAGAAGGTTAAAGGATATCAAAAAAACTCATTTGTTCTCTTAAGCAAATAAAACACCGCACAAATACATTCCTGTACAGTGCCTGGAAACACATCAAGGAAGAGTTCTCTAATAAAGTGATCATATTATTCATTAACATTTAAAAACTGTTCCAGCATACCAATCTGTCGTATGTTCTCAGCCTGCTTTGCAGCAGTTCAGAAAAAGGTCCAAGGTTCATAGAGGAGGGCTTGTAAGCGGCTCACAAACAATGTGCTTGAAATTCCTTTCTTTTGTAGCAGGAGTGCAAAACTACAGTTGAATAATTAAGCTATTGAACTAGGATTTATGCCGAAAGGACTAATTTGTAAGCTGTGCCCAAAGTGTCTGGGTTTGAAGTGATTTGCATATTTCTTCCTCTGGTATTCTAGGAATGCTATGGGAAACTTGCTACCCCAGGTCTCAGCAATAGGTTTCTCATGCATACCTTTCCAAACTTGTCTTTGAAAACATGAAAGCAAAGAGTGTGACAAGCAGCTTTAGATTCAGTTGCTTATGAATACAGGTATTCATGGAACAGGAAGTTAACTTGAAATCTTTTACAATGTACAGTAAGATGCTATTTATCTAGGTTACATTAAAAATTAATCCTAATGATTTATGCAGGAGTATAGGGGCTCTGATAAACATAAGTAAAGGAATCCAGCCACAGAGATGCTTATTTGCCAAGTTAAAAGGCAAGCTCTGTATCTGCGAAATAAGAAGCAGTAGTGATGACAGTGAGCAGAATGCTGGGCAGTCCAGGGCATTTCTTCTGCATGCATACATTTAGTACTCAAGTACATTCCCCGCTCTTCTAACCAGAAACAGTGTGATGCTTTGCCATTCCCAATATATCCCTTTACTGCATAATAAATTAACTTAACCATCAGAAGTCATTAAGCTATCAACTTACATCACTCATCCATATGAAATTACTTTTAAATACTAGTTTAAGGAATGCACATAAATTACGGCAGAAGCGTTCACTTGGATCAAGTCAAATGATATTCAGTGAGGAAGCTAATGCAAACGCAGTGGCTATTTAGAGTCAATACCAAAAAAAAAGAGCAAACAAGCACTAGAGAAGACTGGGTTGGATACAACAGTCACCAATTTTTTAGAACAGTATGTGCATCCAAGTGCAACTTGTTCCAGAGTCTGCAGTTATATATGAGGGTATTTTTTGGCTTTTGACAGAATTTATTTCTTGTTTCACAGCTATGTGAGCAAATATATCTGCATCCCTTATACAGACCAAAGAAGAATCCTTTGAAAGAAGAGTGGAAGACATGCTCCTTCACTAATGGGCAACTGAGCACGCCTAGGAGAAGCAAAATTTGGGACACTGCTGCATTAAAGAGTCTGCACAGGCACTCTGTGCTGCCTCATCACACTGGCCTGCCAAACACCAAGAGCAGTGAACCCCTTGAGTACCTGCTAGGATAGTGCAAAATACACTCAGTCATCTTCAGCAAGCTCCTGATACTTGCTGAAGAGAGACCTCCACCATCACCACTACCCGCAATCAACACTTTATGCTGTAACAAACTTCTACAGCTCTAGGCTGTCAAGAGGGATGAAACTACACCTCCTAAACTTCAAAACACAGCATATTTAAATCAGTCCTCTTTGGAAAATAATCACAGTAAGTCCTATGCTGTAAATGATATCATAACTGGATTAGTTCATTAGCTTCTTAGAAATGTGAAAATTTTACCTCTTCATCTTAAAAATCGCTTTTCAGTTTTCTTTGCACAATCAGTGTTTTTTACTTCATAATTGTCTTGAACAGATTCTTTTAAAGAGGTTATGACCATGTCTGCCTGCAAATGAGAGCCACGTAACAGAATCAACTTCAAAACTATCTACACAGTTCTTCAGTGTTTTGGACAGCAGTGCATGGCACTGCACTGTCTTTTTATTGGTCAGCACAGTAATATATATTATAATATACATAGTTAATAGTAAATAATATAAATACGTACTAATTACTTAATCAATTTTGCCACATTTTTCAATAGGTTATACATTGAGAGGGCTATTCTTTTCACAGGGACCAAATTCATCTAATGTTTTAATAGCCATACAGACATGGTCTTCTCCATCTACTCAAAATTGCTGTGTAAATTTATTGCAAACACATTTGTATGAAATTTGACTTGTTTTAACTATCTAGCTTTTGTACTCTTAACTGATTTTGATATTACAGATGCTCTCACAATGACACGCAGCCAGTAATGCTTTCATTTACAACTATAAAGGAGAATTTCATTTTCTGACAATAGCCAAATGAAGCATTATCCTGTGAAAAGCATTAATAAAAGAGAAGAAAATAAACTTCTAGATGCATGTACACAAGAATTTTTTGCAAGACCAAGTACAATTATGGAAAGAGAAGTTGAGAAAAGAGAGACACAGCAGCTTGTAATTCCTTGCAGATGCAATAGCCTAACCTCGTGACCAAAAGCTGCATTAAGATCAAGCGGCTAAGGAAAGAAGTCCAAATACAACATTCCACCAGCAGCTTAGAAAGAAAACATGATTATACAGAAGTTCGAAGAACATTTTAACCAATATATAAAATTATATAACCTCATGACACACAAAGCTATCCTCTGCAGTCATAACAGGAAGGAGCTCTTAGGGCGTATTCAATCAGTGCCTTTCTAGTAGTCCAAAGCTTTGTCTGTTTGGAAGCAGTCACCCTGTAGATGTCCTTTTTTGGATATCTAAAATTTGTTTCTGTTGCAAAAGGGCTTTTGTTTTCTTGGGCATTTTAAGCCTTGTGTTTAGACTAACATGACCTTTACATAAGCCAAAAGTCCATCATATGGGTTCGAAAGAAGTAGTCAGAGATCATTTCCCTAATCCCATTGCTTGAACTGATTTCATCAGGGTCAAGGCAAGAATCCAGGAGTACATACTAACAGTGCCATCTTCTTACAGCACTGTGCAAGTAAGGCTTCAGAAAATAACATCTGTACAAGGCCTTCGGTACAAAAACTACCAGCCCTCCTATGAATACATTCTTAGGCATTGATAGGTAAATGCACGACAAAAAGTCCTGAGGGAATTTGCTGACATAGTCACCAAGCCACTCTCAATGCTATCTGAAAAGTCACAGCAATCAGGTAAAGTCCCTAGTGTTTGGAAAAAAGGCAACATCGCTCCCATTTTTTAAGAAGAGAAAAAAGGACGACCCTGGGAACTACCATATCTGTCTGTCTTATCGCTTGCCAGGAAAGATCATGGAGTAGATTCTCCTGGAAGCTATGCTAAGGCACATGGAAGACAGAAAGGTGATATGGGAGAATCAGCATGGCTTCACCAAGGACAAATCCTGCTTGACCAATCTAATGGCCTTTTATGATGGTGTCACTGCATCAGTGTACAAGGGAAGAGCCACTGATGTCATCTACCTGGACTTCAGTAAGGCTTGTAACACAGTACTCCACAACATTCTTCTCTCCAAATTGGAAAGATATAAACTTGATGGGTGGACTGTCCAATGGACAAAGAACTGGCTGCAAGATGGAGTCCAGAATGTGATGGTCAATAGCTCAATATCTGGATAGAGATCAGTGGCAAGTAGTGCCCCTCAGGGGTCAGTGCTGAGACTGATACTCATTAATATCTTCATCAGTGACACTGAGAGTGGTGTCAAGTGCAGCCTCAGCAAGTCTGCTGATAACACCAAGCTGTGGGGTGCAATCAACACACCAGATGGATGGGATGCCATCCAGAGGGACCTAGACAGGCTTGAGCAGTGGGCCCAGCTGAACGTCATGAGGTTCAACAAATCCAAATGTATAATCTTTTACACAGGTTGAGGCAAACCCCATTACCAATACAAATTGGGGGATGAAAGGATAGAGTGCAGCCTTACTGAAAAAAACCTGGGGTGCTGGTGGATGGCAAGCTGGACATGAGCCAGGAATGTGCCCTTGCAGTCCAGAAAGCCAACTGTAACCTGAGCTGCATCAAAAGAAGCATGGCCAGCAGGTCAAGGGATGTGGATCCTGCTCCTCTACACTGTGCTGGTGGGGCCTCACCTGGAGTATGGCATCCAGATGTGGAGACCTCAGTACAGGAGAGACATAGACCTCTTGGAGCACATCCAGAGGAGAGCCACAAAAATGATCCAAGGATAGAACATCTCTTCCAGAAGGACAAGTTGAAAGAGCTGGGGCTGTTCAGCTCATCCTGCCACCTGTCACCAGTGATAAGAGACCAACACTGCTCTCACTGTAAGCACCTTTCAGATGTTGGAAGAGAGCAATAAGGTCTCCCCCTCAGCCTCCTTTTCCCCAGACTAAACAGCCCCAGTTCCTTCAGTTGTTCCTTGTAGGGCATATTCTCCAAGACCTTCACAAGCCTTGTTGCCCTTCTTTGGACCTGCTCCAGCACCTCAGTGTCCTTTTTGTATTGAGGTGCTGTCGACGGTTTACGGGCTGGTTTGGCCCGGTTCCGTGACTAGTGGGGCGGAGAGATTTTGCAAAATCCGCACCTCTGGAAAAGGGAAACAGAGGACCCCAAAATAATTAAAAACAGTGGCACGATCTGAGGAGAAACAAAACTAATTTACTAAATACAGTATCGGAATGCAAGATAACACACTATAATACAATATAATTAGAAATGAAGCTAATAAATCAAATATATGAGAGTGAGAGAGATTATCCAAAAGCTGGGTAGGCCTCACCATAACGCTGAGGTGAGATGCGCAGTCCAGTCGAGCAGGGAGGGAGTCTGACGAAGAGAGCCTGGTCAGATGACCTACCGAGGCCTTATATCTGTCCCCCCTGAGCAGAAACAATAACAGCGTAGCGAACAGGCTTCTGGGGAATGTAGTTATTCTCATCTGGGACAGATACCTGGAACACTTTAACTCCCAGTGCACTACATGATGTTATGATGTGGAATACCAATAACCAAAAATCACAAAACATGACAGATGCCCAAAACTGAACACAATACTCAAGATGAGGCCTCACCAGTGCCAAGTACAGGGGCAGGATTACTTTCCTAATCTTGCTCTCCACACCATTGCTGATACAAAGCCAGTATCAGAACCAGTACCTGTGCAGGAGAAAAAAAAAAAAAAAAAGGAAAATATATCTATCTTGGGCTGCATTAGAAAAATAATTCCTAACAGGCTGTGGATGATTATTCACCTCTTCTCAGTCCATTTAAGATCACACTTGGAGTGTTGTGTACAGCTCTGGGCTTCCTGCACAGAAGACATATATGGACATACTAGAGCAAGTTCACAGAAAATTACCAAGGAATTGTTTTTCCTATGAAGCTGAGAGCATAACAGTCATTCAGCCTGGATAAGAGAACACCCAGGGCAGATTTCAGTGTGCATAAGCATCAGACAGAAGGGAGCAAAGAGACTGCACCCGTATCTTCAGGAGTATTTAGTGAAAGCATGAGGCAATGAAATATAGGAAATGGTTTAAACAAAAATACCTTTATTCCAAGGGTGATGACACACTGGAACAGGCTGCCCGGAACCTGGAAAATCTCCACCCTTGGAGACATTCAAAACTGGACTGTACAGCTGTGGGCAACCTGCTCTAAGTAAGCCTACCTTGTGCACGGCACTTGGACTAATTCTTACAACTTCATATTATATGGTTTTACAAAGAAGAAAAAGTCCTGACATCATCTATTTCAGCAAGTACAGACCAGTCTACTGTTTCTTAATGGCTTTTCACTTGGTTGCTTTTCAACCTGACTAAGGAAAAGCACTAAAAGTACAAGGAAAGCCAGTTTCAGGCTTCTCTTAAGTGTGATACTGAGAAACTTCTGTACTGATAATATTGTTATAGCCACAAGCTGAAGAGCTTTACACAGCACTACAAGGAAATTGAAACACTGTCAACAAATACATCTTTAAGTGAAGTTAATGCAATACCGCAGCCCAACAAAAAGAAATAGTGCCAAGAAAGACATGCTTTCTCTGCATACTCCAGCTTTAGACTTTAAATGCTATTGGCCATACTCTAGCAAGAGCATATAATGGATCCTCTGAAATTAACTCTGAATATCTGCTCCAAAGGAGCCTGATATTTTGCTGATTCCATTTACACTCCACTGTTCTAGTAGCATAGAAGTTGAAGTTTCTAGAAGCATAGAAATTTCCAACTAGTTGAGTTGGAAAACTTGAGTTGGAAAACCCAGTGCCTATCAGCATGGAAGAATTAGAAATACGACCTAGTAAATAACATTATCTGCTTTTCATCTCTCTAAATGAATGAAAACAGGGAATAAGTCAGATACTGCCAATTTCACCAGTCAAAGATGTTGAGGTGATGAACCGACAGTTTCTGCAGCCCATTCCCCTTGTCACAAGAGTTGAGGCCAAGATTACTTTACCTAGAACAATTTTGGTTCAGTGGACAGTGCAGCTTGTATCACTATTAACATTTTTTGCCTTGCACTCTTAATCATATAGAGGTTTTCAAACTCACCAGTAAAGAAATACAAAGCATTTAGATATTTAAGAATATAAGCTAATATCAGTAAAGGAAAATAACTGCTCTGTTTTCTTACTTTAACTGCTTTTGTACTAGGAAAAAATGTATTTCTTCCACCAGCGTTTTTAGCTTTCATCTAAAGCACAGGGAAACTGATACTATGTACAGTAAAAACCTTAAAATTCAAATAATATATAAACTAATGTTACAGAATTAGAAGACTCTTGGAGTTTTATTATTTAACTAAATATTAAAAAAAAATTGCTAGGTTGCAAATTTATTCTGAAGTAAATTCCAAGTTACACCTTTGATTTTCACATTCTCCTCATACTTACCATATATCCTGAATGAGGCAAGTATGGGAAAAGTAGTATATGAGTATGTAACTGAATAAAGTTTCGTATATTGACAAAGGCAATAAAAACAAAAAACTTTAGATAGTTGCTTCTTTAATAGAAATAGATGGGCCATGGAAGAAAAAAGGAAATAGGCCTTTTCTCCCTGCTCTAGAAATACATGGCTGCTCCAAAAAAGAAAGTCAAACCTAGTTTCAAATGATTGGTAATACTGAGCAGTCTGATAATACTAAGCAAACGAGAACTAAAATGATTTCGTTTATTTAATATCTAAAGGCTGTGGCAAAGAATGATGAGAGCCAATCAACTGAAGACACAAATTAGGGCTGTAAAATCTCCCTATCCACTACCTTCCTGTATAGTAAAAGCCCAACACAGTTTCACTGAAATCAATGGAGGTTATGCTTACTCGCATCAGAGAAGGACCTTGCTTCAAATATTTAATGATCAACAGTAGCTGAAGGATTTTCTAAAGAACCTTTTTGTTTTGCATTCCCCCAACTTTGAAAACTGTTCAGTTCAGGTATAAAAACTTGTATTGTTCTGGAACATAGAACAATCTCTTGCTCTCCTCCTTGTTCTCTCTGTTTGGAAGAGGTTACTCATTCTTTTCCTAGGGGACAGCACTAAAACAAAAGCAAACTGAACTTAACTTATAAAGGAAATAACATACAGAGTTGTAGACTGAGGACTAAAATGTTCACACTACTTGTTAAGGCCTAGAAAGCTACTGAATCAGTTGCTTTCTGAGTAAGATTCTTTCCTTTCTTCTTAATCTCACTTTCTGGGCATTATCCAGTTCACTTGATTCATCACCTCTCAACTTGTAGCCTCTGTTGATCTTCAGAAATATTAGTCCTTTGGATTCTTTTCTTTTTGTTGCCAAGGATTCTGTTAAAAAGAAAAAAAAAAAACAAATAGTCATGCTTGCTTGACTTTAAGGAATTTGCACCAATATAGAACAGTGGTGACTTACAGCATGTTCAAGAAATGCACACATTTCCAAGCACAGAAGAATAACAACCAGCTACAGTTTTAAGGTGCAAGTACTGTGTCATTTATTTTCTATATACAGGAAAGTTTATAAAAATTTGGTTTTACTAGTTTAAACTCACTGTAAAGTTCCTAGTAAGTTGGACAAGCGTTACAGTATGCATTATCAAGTACAGGTGGATATGGAAAGAATATTTGGAAATTTGACAAAATTTTGCTTACCAGACAATACTGCAGAGGTTTTCAGTAGGAGTAAATTTTTTAAGCTAATCTTCACAGTAACTGGAGACATTGTCACAAACATGTTTGTGTATTTCGTATTCTAAGACAAATAGTATTCTAAAATCTTCCTCCAATTTTTGCATCACCGTGGACAGCAGCCTGTACATTCCACAGCAGAGGACAGTGTCACACACCACTTTGTTATCTTGGCTTAGTGTTCTCCTCATGTCTTCTCCTGGACATTCCCGTCAGAAAGGCCTTCAACCTGAACCTCCCAGAACCCTGGATACACCTTGGAATCAGATGAGTATCCTCATCAGCCTTTGGTTAGTTTTGTGTATTATTTATTTCTGACTGCAACTCTATCTCAGCTGTCAGACTTTTGTGTCAAATACTTCCGGAAGAGCAACATCTGTAGAAAATACTCATTAAATTTTTAATAATCAGTATTTTTTGCTGAAAATTCTCGTAAGAAAATCTGACCCGCTCAAAATTTTAAACATGGGCTTTCCACATAAGAAATAATGATGTTACAAGGTACAAGATAAAACTGGTTTTAAAATTCACTGTTTCCCCAGTCACTACATAATGTACCACAAAGACGAAATTCACTTCCTTTCCTGTGGATTAGTACTCCATTACTCTAGCCTTCAGCTAGAGATGCCCAGCAACAGAAGATGTTCACAGAATTAGGTGAAAGGCAGTCACAGCTTCCTCGGCCTTAGAGCTTCCTCATCTTCATTAGGGCAACAGTCCTTCCTGGCATCTGTCTCTCTATAATCCTGATTAAATGTAATGCTTCTAGTCTATGTTGCAGTTCAGATACCAATACTCAAATAGACTTCTACCGGGTTAGAAGCAGATTAAGAGTCTGGCTCAAGATAATACTCTAGTCTAAGCAGGAAATGTTTAATGTTAGTTATTTCACTGTCAAGTGTGAGCATCCTTCCCCTACTCATGCCCTACAAAAAGGCTGAGCACACACCTTCCCACTAAATTTACCTTTTAGGACGGCAAAAGTCATAGTTTTAGTTCCATTGTGACAAACTATTAGGTAGGTACAATAGACATAATACTTGTCAGAGGCAATACACTTACTTCACAGATCACAAAACTATCCCTGATGTTTATTTGGTTTTGGGCAGGGAGTGAAGACCAAAACTCCCTCAAAATAGCAGTTGAAAATTGCAGCTGAAAATGGCAGCTATCATCAGAATATTGATCCCATCCATAGCCCATTCCTTTCCCAGGTTGAGATTCTTGGATGGTCAAGAGCCAAAAGCAGGATGAATTAATTGTTCTGGCAGTGCAGGCTATGGACTACAGCCTGCTGTAATATCATATAATCTCAGGATGCAAACATCCATGCATAGCTCAATCTTGGTAAAAGTTAACAAAATCTTTCACTTTTCACTGTACTTAACTTTTGTATTTATCCATTACTTACAATATATCAGAATTTGGTACTAAGGTTTATGAGAATCTTTTGCTTTCCATTACTCCAAAGGCACATGATTCTTTCCTTCTAAAGTAGCATCTACCAAATTAAAAATGTTGTGTGAAAAAAAATCCAGAATAACTTTCCTATCTTAAAAATTAAGATAAAATTACCAAATTGAGTTATCATATTCCACCTGCTACTTCAATCTTTATAAGATTTCAGAATGTTTGACGTCAGATCAAATCTTGCTCAAGTTTCAGGGAAACAGATTGCTCATGCTCAAACATACCAATACTAGGTTATCTTATCCTAAAATGACTTTACACATGCGTCAGGTAAGTGTTCAGATGCATCCAATAGTAAGTCTTAAATGGATCTCAGTTCTAACTGGGNCTATGTAAACAATGAAAAATGAGGTATGGAAAGTTATACACTTAAAGAATGGGTTCCTACATGTGGTAATGGGGTTACTCTCAAGGCAGACAAACCTAGGTGGTGTAAGAACTGGGAGCAGACAGAGGAATCCTATCTCAGAAAGCTACCTTGCCCCACAGCACCTGAGCGGGTTCATCAAAAGGAAGGATTCACTGACAGGAGCAAAGGAAAGATGCAAACAGTTTGACCATGAGGGACACCACCAGGATTTAAATGTGCCCAATGAGTTGCTAATATCTGTTTGAAACTGTGTCGTGACACCACCTGCTGATCATTATTAATTTGAGATGTTACTGAGAACTAAAGAGAGGTTCTGTAAGAGACAATTCTACATTCTGCAGGCAATCCTGATAAGGAACACAACAAAATCAAACCAGAAGAGGCAGTGTGTGATACTGACACCTATTCCCTACTTTTATAAACTGATCAGAAATAGTCTGGATCAGAAGGATCTGCCCATGCCATTATCACAGACCACTATTCACACTAACACACTCAGAACTTGCAGTGTAGGTGGAAAATCCTGTTATGCAAGAATGAGAACACAGCCAACAACCACTTTTGGCAACAGGAAAACATCTAATAGTGCTTTCTATGACACATACAGAGAATATCAGAAAAAACAGCCATTTTATCCCATGGCTTAGATCTTATAATCATGTGAATAGTAAATCCTGATCTGACACCTGAGAGCTTAATGTCATGCAAGCTGTACATCCTGTCTGAACACCAGAGTGACCAAGCTACAGCTCCTAGGGTTCATTTATGACGAAAAAAACAAGTTAGATGTTTTGTGCCAGGCTGTTCCAGACCACAGTGTGAAGCCCTCTGCAAAATGAGGGTCATGACCTTGGTCAGAAACATGACCATAGAAGACAAATGCATTCCTCCTCAAGTACAGTTCATCTATAATGCAATCAGCCTGTAGTCTACCTAATATTTGCAGATAAAATGAAGACATACTTTGGTTGATTCTGAATATACAAGCATCTCAAAACATTTGTTTGTACCACAAAACTATATAACTAAAATACCTGGTTTGGAAATCATCTTCCTTACTAGCATTGTAAAGAGTTAAGTACCATGCATCTCTTCTGATTTGCATCCTTTGTTTTAACACAATAAATAAATAAATCAAATTGGAAGCACTGAAACAAAAATGAAGGTTTTCTTTAGAGAAACTAGAGAAGGCAGCAGATACAGCAGATTTTATCACGTATGGCTTTGTGATTTAACCCAGCAGGCAGCTCAATGCCAGAGCCATTCATTCACTCCCCCCACTCTTAGTGGGAGAGAAAATAGGATAAAATAACTAACAAAGTAGAACTTGTTTTTTTTATCTCAAATCTCAACCTACATTTACTAAGACAGAAAACGAAGAGATAAATAACATTAATAATAATTTATATATAGTCACTTCTTTATTATAGGTAAAAGTTCAAATGTAGCTTAAAAATAATTTATCCAGAATATTTTAAAGGTATTTCTGCATTGCATTATTTGGCAAAAGAAGCTAATAACAGAGTTATGGGAAATATATTTTAGGTACTTTAAGTTAGGGGAAATGCATTACAGACTTTTCTTTGCAAGACAGTAAAACTATTTGAAAAGCACAGCATTGTTACGAGTACTGATGTTATTCCACAAGAAAAGACTGTTTCTAACAGACTCACACTTTAGTAGATTATTTTGAAATGACAATATCAAAGAGTCAGGCTAGCTGTCATTTATTCAGCAGCCCATCAGATTTCTCAGTTTTTCGTACGTGCACAAGTGTACCACTAGATGTCAGCAATTAACTTTCCCCAAAATAGAAATGAGCCGTTTGATTTCTATTCACGAGTAGGAACATGTCCTCAGGGTACACCGTGACATCCATAGCTCCTTAAGAAAACATTTCTAACCTTAAGGCTGAACTCGAAACTGCTTGAGCATTAGGGCTATCTACACTGCAAAGTATATCACAGCCCAAGTGACTGTAGTACAGTCAGTGAAATTTAAGAAATTCCACATTCATATTCCTAATAACTGAATGTGTAACATACATAAAACGAATCATTTTATTCAGCTGCAGCTAGAGAAAAATCAGTTCTGCAGCCTTAAAGATTCTGGGATGTTTAGTGCCATCAATATTCTCATAGGCATGCTGTTGCTGAGTTTACCAGATTTTATCTAAATAGCATAAGGTGCAACATATGGACCTAACTGCATTTCAACAGCTTCACAACAGTAATTCCTTAAAATTCAAAATTAATTCACTATGAAAGTAGTGAGATGCCTGATAAACATCCCTTTCTACTCTTAACATGCAAGTCTTAATCTCCCACAGGCCTGCCTGCAAACTATTTATGATTATCGTTTTCTAGGAGGCAACTCATTAAAATGATGCAAAAATGAAGCTGCAAGCTCTGGAGGCTTTTTTTTTTTCATCTGACAAAGTAAGCATTTCTCTCCTCCTGATTCAGTTCAGTCTATATCTGCATACATTGCCTACTAACATGAAGATAAATGCCTATCACCTCTTCATCCTTTCTGAATTCTTGTGCTCATTGGCAGAAGCAGGCAGAACTAGACAGCAAATAGAAAAGTCCCTGGTGTTGAAAGACTATTCGAATCTGGACTTCTACACTGCTTCTTAAAGCTCGTTCAGAACATTTAATTGGGAAATTTTGATTCACACATGGTAATTTGTTTTGAAGTAAAATTAGCAGAACACTTTCAGACTTAAACTTCAAGACAGATTTCTGTACTTAAAGACAAGGACTGAGGGAGCAATGAAAAATTTGGGATTAATACTCATGTCCCAAACAATGTCAGTAGGAGAGATTTGTGTTTAGTTGAAGATGGAGATAAAAGAAAGTTGTGCATGGCAAACAGTATGCAAGTCAGAAAGTATTATATCATTTAAGGTTCCCATATATTTTAAGCCTGAGCAGGCCATTTTACAAGACTTTTTTTCTTTATTGTTGCTAAGTTGCTGAAACTTATTTTCCATTTTTATAGACTATGGCATCTGAGATGATATACTGCATTATTATTAACTGAATTTGTGCATCCAATCAGGAACTGACAGTTCCACAGTCTCATTAGGTTTTCAGTTCTTCCTATGAGGTTCTTTTCCACCTGTATTAAAAATGAACTGACCAGGAAATCAGTAGCCTTAACCATTTCATAGAATCATAGACCCACAGAATAGCCAGGGTTGAAAAGGACCATAACGATCAACTAATTTCAACCCCCCTGCTATGTGCAGGGTCCACTAGACAAGGCTGCCCAGAGCCACATCCAGCCTGGCCTTGAATGCCTCCAGCGATGGGGCATCCACAACCTACTTGGGCAACCTGTTCCAGTGTGTCACCACCCTCTGGGTGAAAAATTTCCTCCTAATATCTAACCTAAACCTCCCCTGTCTTAGTTTAAAACCATTCCTCCTTGACCTATCCACCCTCCCTCCCTCCCTTTTTATATGCTCCCTTAAGTACTAGAAGGCCACAATGAGGTCTCCCCAGAGCGTTCTTTTCTCCAAGCTGAACAAGCCCAGTTCCCTCAACCTTTCCTCATAGGAGGGGTGCTCCAGCCCTCTGATCACCTTAGTGGCCCTCCTCTGGATCCACTCCAAGAGCTCCACATCTTTCCTGCACTGGGGGCTGCAGTACTCCAGATGGGGTCTCACAAGAGCTGAGTAGAGGGGGACAATCACCTCCCTCTCCCTGCTGGCCACCCCTTTTTTATGCAGCCCAGAACACAGTTGGCCTTCCAGGCTGCAAGCACACACTGCTGGCTCATGTCCAGCTTCTCGTCTACCAGGACCCCCAAGTCCTTCTCCGCAGGGCTGCTCTCAAAGGGTTCTCCCAGTTTGTATAAATACCTGGGATTGTCCTGGCCCAAGTGCAACAGCTTGAATTCGGCCTTGTTGAACCTCATTAGGTTCTCATGGGCCCGCTTCTCCAGCCTGTCCAGGTCCCTCTGGATGGCTTCCGTTCCCTCCAATGTATCAACTGCACCACTCAGCTTGGTGTCATCTGCAAACTTGCTGAGGGTGCACTCGATGCCATCATCTATGTCATTGATGAAGATGCTGAAGAGCACCAGTCCTAGGACTGAACCCTGAGGGACGCCGCTTGTGACCAGCCTCCACCCTGACACAGAACCATTGATCACAACCCTTTGGCTGCATCCAGCCAAACAGTTCTTAATCCACCAGACAATCCATCCTTCAAATCCATACCTTTCCAATGTAGAGAGAAAGATATGGTGAGGGACCATGAGCACATTATTGTATTACTTCCCCAAGCACTTTATTGTATTACTATTTTCTCCATTCTCTTTCTTCATTCAGAGAGCTGTTAGAGACAGCTGGGTATTGTGTCACTGAAGTTTTAAGTCCTTCAGTGCCGACACCATCAATGAATTTCTGTAACACGAAATTCTGGACACTATCACAGTTTTAATGCTGGCTGGAAGATTACAATTTGAAATTTCAAGAAAACCTGCAAAAGAATGAGAAGGCGAGCTCCACTGCCCCTCAGTGCAAGAATACTTCAGGGTGTGCAGGAGCACTGCACTTGTTTGCCTCGGAATGGCTAGACGTGAACATGAAAAATAATCAGAAGCAAATGGTGCTTCTTCAAACTGTAATGTTTAATCTCCTCATAATTTCTGTTACTAAGACCATTATAGAATACAAAATATTTATTCTTCCTAACAGAGAAGATGAAGAATAAATCCTTTAAATTGCAAATGAAATTACTTCTATCAAGAAGCAATATGATCACAGGCCAGTTCCGCAACACATCCACTTTGTGGAACAAATGTGAGAGAATTGCAACAATCAAAAACGGGAAGAAAACTATTTACACAAACTTCAAAAAAGGGATTTCAAACTTCTTTTGTCTATTAAATCACCTAGGTGATTTGTGCCAGTATAAATAGTTATTAGCAAAAAGGCAAAAGCATTTTATGGAATCTAGAGATTCAATACTAAATATGTTTAAAAATTAGACCTTTTCAATAGATGATTTTTACTGTAAGTACATAAAAACTGTTGCAGAGCAGTGTGGATCAGCACATTTCACAAGTAATGTCAACTGCAAGTTTTACATAAACATTATTTGGATTCCTAGAAAACCTGAGCTTTGTTTTAAATTGACCTTTTATCAGAAGTAAAACTTGGAGATAAAATGCTATTATGTTAGGATGTTAATCCAATGAACTTATCAAACAGATGGTTCTCAAGTATATATGGCAGCCCAGATCTTGCCCTCCAAGCAAGCTGAGATTGTTTCCGGAAAAAAATTCTGACTTGTGGAGTCATAATCTTAAACACAAAATAGAAACAAACAAGTAAGCAATGGATCAGATATGCCACAAACATACAAAAAAAANAAAGTCAATGAAAACTGTTAAGAAGCAACACATTCCAAATATTCAATCAAGCTTTGTTCTGCACCAAACTTTGTTCTGGAAAATATTTGTAGGATAGCATTTCCAACTGTGATTTAAAGTTACTAATTTCAGATAATGTCCTCAAATGAAAATCATGCCTGAAGGTGTATTTTATAGGACTTGAGTACAAAATGTAGAAACACCATCAGGTTTTCTGAAGAAAGCAAGTGAAGATGCTAAATTGAGTCACAATGGACAAGAAGTAATGATACAAGATATCTAATTATGAAGAACTAAAATCATTTTAAAAATGGTCAAGTTGTACTATTCCTAATGGTAGACTTGTGAGCCACCACTCAAGACTAATTACCATCAACAGGAAGGCTTTATTGAGACAGAAGATTGATCACAGCAAAAAACACTTTCATGTCTCCTGGTGAGAAGTTCAGTTTGTCTTCAAATACATAAAGACCAGCTTCTGACCGTATTAGTCTAAATATCTCTACACGTAATGCTGAAGACCACAAGTTTAGATACACCTTGACAAAAAACAGAACTCCAGCTGTTGAGCAAACGTTATGCCTGTTTTATAGTTTATACTGTCTTTCAAAGGAAACAGACAGCTAAGGGAACACAGGTAAGAAGGGCCTGAAACAAAGGTCTTCTTTACTCTCCTTTTCTCCTCTTCTGTACTTCAGCATCTCTCCTATTACTGCCACAATAGCAAATAAGAAAAGGCAAGAAAATTTATCTGGAATTCTAAGCAAACAGTCAATTTCCTTCAAAACCTGTAAATGAATAAAGTCCAGATTATATCTGTAATTATAACACATCATTTCCTTTCTATTATGAAACTCAAAAAAAAATTGCAAAGCAAAGATATTTAATCAAGCACAAACAACGAATTCAGTCTCATTTGTTGATTCTATTGGCTCCATCATAATCCTGTGCATATGAGGCACTGTACCAACTGAAAGGTCAAGCTAGCAAAAACATTGCTATAGTGCAATACAATCAATAGTCGATTTTCAGGTGGGTCACTAAATGTGGCATGAAAAGGTCAAGTTGTCACAACACATTTGAAGGCAATCATCCTTTTCATTCAACTGCTACAAGGAGATTAAAGAGGACCAAACATAGGAGAATTTTCAGTTGAAACATAAGACGTCGAAATACAGTTTTCCATGGAAGCTCTATGACTGTATATATAAAGAATCTCAAAGTCTATATCATTCAAGTCAGAAAGGATTATTTTAATCTTATTTGGTATCAACAAACTAAAATAGCTTCAGAGAAAGACAAATCAGACCATGTTAGTACAAAGCAAGCATCAGCATGAGAAAAATAAGAAACTACCTCCTAGAGAAGGAAATACACATTTAAAGGATAGCATGGATACTTAAACTGCATTCTGTTTTATAAATCTCAAAACTGTTTAAAATGTACCTTCTCTAAATTGTATTTCATCACAGCCACAGTAAAAAAAGAAAAAGCTCCTTCAGTTTTGTGCCTATGGCAGAGGGAAGGGATGTTTGTTGCAAGTCACTGATCTTTATTTATTTAGAAAGAGATAAGGCATTTGAGCATCTCCAACACTACACATTTACCTCACATCTGAGTTCCTTGTTGAGAAAGGACTGTTGATGGCAACAATATCACCTTTTTTAAACTTCTCTTCGCCATCATTCATAGACTGCTGTCCTCCTAGCAGGTATGGGTGGACCTTCAACAACCTGTCTGAAAGGCTCACAGCTTTGTATGTCTAAATAAAACCTTCATAAAAAGAGTACAACAAAGGGGACAGATTGTTTCATTCATTCCACTCCTTATCAGATGTAAAACACTGGATAAGGGATATAATCTGCTCCCATTCAATTTTTTTTTCCTGTTATATCACTGCTTATCTTCCTCCTGGTTGCCGTATCATTAGATATTCCTGCAGCAACTGAACTTGCCTGAGCAGACGTGAGTGTAGGTGTACTCTCAGGCCTACTATATGAGTAAAATTACCACACTAATTATAGCTCACAGAAGTACTAAACTCAAGTATTTGTCTTAGACTAGTAGGTTAATAATAATAAACCCTCAGGCACTTAAAGACAAATCTGATTTTGATGGGACAGAGATTTAGCTGTGCATGACAGCACCACAGCAGTCCAGAGACTGCACAACACCATGCAGAGTCAAGATTAGCAGCTTACAGGACAGAGTTCTATATTTCAGTAATCTGCAACAATATCTGCAATTTACAGTCTGGATCTCCAAGCCCAGCTTAGCTGAAGGATTGCCAGTTAGGCTGAGAGAAGCCTTCAAAATAATGTTGTAGGACTAGAAGAACACTGAAGCATTTCTTATAATCAGTGATTGTAACAGCAGACAGTTCACAACTGTGTAAGTTTCTACATCATACTTCTGTAACAGAGGTTTTCACTACTTCTAAGATATTCCTAAAGAGACATGAAAAAAATGCTAAATGAATTAAAATACTGCATTTTTAAGGCAAATGTTATAACAGCATGTGCAGGCTATTTTCAAAATAAACCCAGATAATTTAAGAATTACAGCTTTCACTATAAAGATGCTTTGTAACAAACAGTTCCTCCTGACCTATTATGTTAGGTCTTCTAAAAGATGAAGCCCATATCTCATAGGGTGAACTTAGATGTTAAATTACCATCCTAATTTTTCATATTTTTCCCCTTTCTATTTCAACTTCTGCTCAGCACCTCTTCCCTCTACAGTAAACAAACATTAATCAGTCACCCTTGCCCTGGCTGAATACTCCTGGAATAATAGTATGCTTGGCACAGTGGGCAATATTTGGAATGCAAGTAATCTCATTCCAATCAAGTTAAACTATAACCCAAACTAACTTCAGTCCAAATTCTAGAAGGACCATCAACTTTAGAAAACATGCACTACAGGATTTCTAAGCTTGGAATTACGGCCACCATACACTAATAGCATCTTCTAGGCAACACAAGGATTTGCAGATTCAGAAAACCAACTTGCAAAAGTCTAACTGATCAAGTTCACCCTCCCAGTTCCATCTCAATGTGGCACAAAGACAACAGTCAACAGAAATTTCTGATAAGTTAAAGAAATGGGAAACAGGTGGGTACTAAGAGGGGCTGTGGTGTGGTTGGGCAATATGGAGCTTGCAACTGTGTCAGGCATAAGGAAGAGATAGACAGGAAAGAAGATGAAAGATGACGTGTGAGAATCCTAAACACAGGTGTTTTAAATCAGGGATTCAGAGGAGCAGAGGAAAGTATAAGCTAAAACCTGAGGTGGGCTGGCTGTGAACTTGTTTTAGAGCGAGGAATGGAGCGGGTGGAAGGCTTCAGAGAAAGCCTCCTCACAGTCTAAAAGGCAGTTGAGGAAAATGCACTGTGAAAGCCTGTAGAGGGGGAGGATGATAGGGCATTTTGACTGTTACTCAGGTTGTTGGTCACTTTACTTCTTCCTGTAATTATGCTTAAAATGTGGGAAATACTAGTGTGTTGTTAACAACTCCTTAGCAAGAAGCTCAAGCATGGAAATTCATGTCACTTCTCCTGTAGCTTATGCCATCATAACAGGCCTTTGTCATTCTTTGGCAAGGGTTCACCCATTACCATCCACTTCCACTTGTTGGGATCTTTTTCTAGACACCCCAAACAGAAGTCACTGAGTTCATGAACTCCACTACACCCACACATATCAACTGCCTACAAAATCAGAAATTGTTGAACAGAAGGTGACAACAGCCACTCCAGGAAGAGTCTTTCTTCACCCCAAAGAACATGGCATTTTTGCATGAGTATAAGTCTGCTCAGACAGGCTTCCTCTTGTTCATGGTATCACTACAGGAAGTTCTTGCCAGCTTTATCTCCCCTCAAAAGCCTCTCCACCTCCTAGACAAGGAGTGTCTTCCTTGTCTCGCCCTCTCAAGATACACCTAGCCCTTCCAAAAGGAAGCTGTGCACTGGCAATCATATTTTAACAAGGCTCTTTCCTTTCTCACAAGGAAAATTCAGACACTATTGGACATTAGACAGTTAGCACCACTGTCACTACATGATCTGAATTTCCTCCTCTCAAGGGGATCTACTATTCCTGGGAAAAGATTCAGCAGCTGATAGAGAGTCTCTTATTGAGATTATTAGCTCCATCACCACTCCTTTTTCTTCCCCATGCCAGTTCTGCCAAACATTTCTGCTACCAGTGTCACATTTAAAGCTTATAGACATTACGTAGAGGCTTCTACCCCTCCTGGGGCCAACCAATCCCCTCCAGAGACACTTTTCTCAAGGTAACAAGCCTTTTCAAACATGAGGCACTTAGCTTGTGGATAAGGGTCCCCCAGGCCAAAGATCCCCTTTTCACATGGCTAAAGGTCCATGTGGGCATGAAGCAGAAGAACACCATAACCACTGCACCCTCTTCTTTTCATCTTACCCTCAAAGATATCTCCCACTTCTTGGCATAGCTCTTTCCACTCTTTCGGAGTGTTTCTTTCCTAAAACACTGGAAGCCTACCCAAATTTCTCTCAAACATGAGGAATTTAGCATGAAAACACCATAGTGCTTCTAGTCTCCCAAATTTAGAACTGAAGACACACACTAGTGTTAGCCTCTTCCATGCCAGGCTTTCCCACCATCCTCCAGTGGATACCTTTTCACCAACACCCATCAAATGCACTCACATAGCTGCCAAACCCACAAAATCCTCAGAACATGTGGAAGTACTGACATCTGCTTCTCAAGGGCAATACTTCACCCTACCCCCATAACAGGTCCTCCTGCAAGAAAAACCCACTGAAGCATGAGGCACTCAAGCTCATGAATATCATCACAGCATTCTCCTGCCACCCCCACCACCCTCACAACATATGGAAGCTGCACACATGCATGTGTTAGTCCTAGAGTAGGCTGTTCTCTCCACGTGTTTCTGACAAGCTAGCAAGCTTGCCTGAATACCTCTGTTAATGAAACCATGCTGCTGCAGCACACATTTTACCATGCCATCCTAAAAGGCATCCGCTCCTTTCAGGCAAACTTCCTTCATCCCCTGCTAAAGATCTCTTCTCCAGAGATGCAAGCTCATTCAAATGCCTCTCATACACAAGGCACTTTGCACATTCCTGCCAGCTCCACTGCCTTCACAGACCAAGTAAACTCATACAAGCATCTGCTCCTCCTCATGGTGGCTAATCCTTTCTAGCAGGGAACATTTTTCCAAGATAACTCAATACAAACACTAATCAGATCATGAGTATCACTGCAGCCACACATATTCCCACTGCCTTCACAAATGAAGGTAGCATCCAAGCTAGACCCCTGACCCCTCCACCCCCAGCAGGAATCCATTCCCTACAACAAGGGCCTTTTGCTGACATGAGTCCAATTAAACTTGAGGCATTCAGCTGGCAAACACAACTGCATGCTTCTACTGCCCTCATAATAGCAAAAGGATTTCACACAGCTGTCTGCCACTTCTGAGTAAGGCCTTCCCCTCCCTCCAAGTAATCCCCATCTTGGGAGGCTAAGCCCCTCCAAATACCTCTCAAACTCGAGGAACTTTACTTGGAAAGAGCCTTCCACCTTCTGCTCCACATCTACCCCCAGTGGAAGGTGTGCACCACTGTGCATCTTTCCTGTGTACAGCTTCCTCACCATCTTCTGTGAAGAATCTTCTCCACAAACACTCAGGTCTGTTCAAACATGAGACACTCATCCTCTGAGCACTTTATTCCTGCTGCAGCTTTATTCCTGCTGACCCCACAGCAATTTGCAACTGCTCATAGGCATATACTGTTCTTGGGCAGCACAGCACTGCCTTCAGCAGTCCACTGGCACAGAAGCCTGCCCAGAAAACTAGTCCTTTCCCTTATGAGAAAAAAGATGCCCACACAAGTATGTGGCAATCTGTAAGAAGGCTCTGCCCACAACGCAGATTACTTTTCCCTAGCTTCCCTCAGAGAGGAGGTATTTAAGGTCAGCTATCTTCACAGTATACAGAAGTAGCACAAAAGGCACCATCCCTCCTTATAAAAAACAAACAAAAAAACCAGACTATATGCCCTTTTGGACAACAGGGATTTGAAGTCTCCTGTCATGACCACAGCAAACCAATTGAAAACAAGACTGCTGTTTCTCTTCTGCAAGACCCTGTTTATAAGTTCCTTCTCAATAAGACTACACATTCCATATTTAAAACACTTATGATAACAATTGCACAGTTCTGCAGCCTCCACAGAACATAGAAGCTATGCACAGGTATGTGCTACTACTTGTGGAGATTTCCCTCACTGTTTTCTGCTCTGTAATCCCACTGCTCCACAAGCTACATTACTGCTGCACACTCCTGCCTCTTATATCACTCACGCATACGCCATCACTGTATAAGACTCCATTCCTTCATTCCCTTTTCACATCACTATAGCCCCACAGTTTATTTCACCAGTCAATGCTTTTGCTCACGCACATAAAGCCTCACAGCAAACTCAGATCACACACAGGTATCCACCCTAGGTGAGGCTCTCTACCCTTGGGTTCCATTCTCCCATAGCATACCTATACTGATGCTTCTCAACAAGAAAACCATTGCTCATTAACACAAGCCCTACCAAACACATTGCTTCTGCCAGCACTCCCCCTGAAGTTAATGATCTCACCCTTCTCTGAATGTTTTTCTTACTGCATACTCCTGCTGCTCCACCATAATCAGTGCGTACAGGGGATGGTCAGTTATATTCGTCCCCCTATAACAAAACTATTCATCCCTCTCAAGGATCTTTCTGTAAGCCAAATCACAGGCTTTTCAAGCAAACCTGCATCTGCATGTCAGGACCATAAACTCTCTCAGATACAACTCTACCACCCAAGAAACAGTCCTCAGTTTCTAAGGCATCACCTAGATGTAGCTCTGCTTCAGAGCAGATTCATTTTATATCATTTAGCCTTCCCACTCCGCTTCCCCAGCAAGTAGAACCAGGTACAACATCCTTAAAATCATCTCTCACACCTGTGAAAATCTCCTCATGTCTCGGTCACTTTCTAGAAGGTCCTGAGCCACTCAGACAGCTGCAGCACATGAGGCATTCAGGTTGCAAACACCATCAGATGCTCCACATTATCCATTTATCGGGGTCCCCAAGCAGGTAGAATCCCTTCCTACGTACACATGCTATTACCAGACTGCAACTTCCAGCAAGAACTTTTACAAGGTAAGCAAAGTAAAGACAGCAGACTGACTGACTAGTCCAAAATACCCTGAAGGACATATCTCTGTGGAGAGCTTAACTCTTACCCTAAGCTTTTTAGGGGAGAGTCGGGATCCCTAGCAGTGGTAGGTACAGAAAGTTATGGAGCTTTAATTTAAGATTAGCTTTTTTCCTTCTTTCTTTTATTTTTTGTATGTATCAGAAGAAAAGTGAACTATTTCTGCTAACATATTGGTGGCTACTGAAGAAATAATGCTTATAACTTCCTTAATCTTGTGTTATTGTGTTTTCATTCAAATTAAAACAATTACAATTAAAAGAAATCCAAGTGAACAGTTATTTTCTATACCTTTCAAGTGATTTTTCTCTGCTCTTTAAGGTCAGGTTGCTGCAGAAATTGAGGAGCTGTTTGAATGCATGTATATTTGTATATATGTGAAGCCTTTTTCTTGTTGTTTTTCCAGTATGGTTGCAGTTCCAAAAAAAAAAAAAAAAAAAAAAAAAGGGTAGCAAGAGATTGCAAGATGTGGTGAAATTATTTTCTATTCTCAGTTCTTCTCATGGTCCTAATAGTTAATTCTTAAGGTGTCACAACTTCCACATAAAATTTAATACAGGTCTGAGAATTTCAGAGTGGACTGACTGTTGTTCAGCTGTTGTTATTACTGTAAAATACCATAACTACGTGGAAGAAATTGGGATAGAGAGTCAATGCTCATTTTGGAGGGTACTGTATCTTATATCATAGAAAATTTCAAACACTGTTTTATTTGATAACTTCTTTCATTTTGTCAACTTTTCAATTGTCTATTTAGTAGTCATACTTCAAGGCTAAAGGCTTGTGTTAAAAAGCATTCATTTCTTAGTCTCTTACCTCTTGCACAGGATCAAATCCCATAGTGATGGATGGAGTCTGAGACTATGGGAAAAATATTGAGAAAGTCAGTGTTATAATTACAGCTATTGTTTGAGATGAAGGGCCAAACCAATTTCCATAAGCTAAGTGTAACCGTTAATGTCTATTAAATGAGAGACGTTTGCTGTCTTTAAAGAAAGGTGAAACAGCCCCTAGAGAAATTTCTCAATGGGAAGTTAGTGGGTGTTATTACAGTATTAAAATAGAGACCTTGTTCTGGTCTCATGTAAGGCAGAGCATTTAGCTTGGCAATATGTCTTCCTTGTGGAAACTAGTTCATATCTTCGCTGTAATATCCACCAATCAGTGTGCAAATTCCAGGACGCTGAGAGCTTTAAGAGCTTATTTTGAATGCATAAAAACTCAGGACCTTGTGATAGAATGGTAGGTATGATTAAAAATGTACATTTTGCTGTTGCTAAAAAGCAAATTCTGTGATGCGCATGAATCAAATCAAACCTGTTTCTGCTTTGTTTCTGAAATAACTGTTTCCTGATTTTTCATGTTCTCCATGCCTGATATATATTTTAAGACTATATCTTGTTATTATTACTGCATCTTCCTAACTATGCTGCTGATGAGCTTAAATAGAGTCCTATTTTTACTTAGAAGGAGAAAGGCCTTTAGAAAAAAGAAGTTAGAAGTACATAATGTTGAGTTTCTGCCTTACCTACTCTGGTAATCTATTAACTACTTAATTATCAGACTTTCCGTTGAGATTAATCACTGAGAAATTTCTACCTGAGTCTTCATTTCAATGTCTAATTAGTGATAGATGCTTTGAATTCATTTCAGAATACAGTTAAGACTTCATTTTTGAATGCAAGCACAGTTTGTGTGCGTACTACTGAGGACAAGAAATGCTTCACTGTCTTTTCTAGTCTTTTTCCAAATATTTTATTGCTTTCATGATACTGGGTTGTAGTCAACTAAAATACTACTAATTGGATCCTTACCAAAATACGCTTATCCAAATATTGAACAGAAAATATTGCACAGAGCAAGATTATAAGGCTTCACACTATTAAGCGCTTAGTGTTGAGAAAACCACTGTACTTTGTGGAAAAGCATGCAATAGTAAAAGTTGTGATAAGATCTGTGGTTGGCTTGATGCTGGATAAAGAATCTGCAGACGGTGTTTAGCTTTGCTGCTGTATGCACTGGCTGTTTGTTCTGTGGCAAACATTTGTTTTAAAAACTTGCTGATGATTGCTAGTAAGGTGCACTTAGAGCCCATGGCTATGGAATGATTGAGTGAATGCTTTATATGCTTGCTTATAAGAAAAGCGAGGGGAAACAAACGAAGTACTAACTACTTTACCCTGGCAAGTTAGTGAACATCTGAGCTATGCTTGGCTCATAAATCAAGGTAGAAGTTGGCCACCCGGATAGATTTCAGCATAATTCCTCTGCCTAATCCTGCTGGACAGGGCACATGAGTTAGAGCCTAGCCCGTTTACAATGAAGTTGCTAAATCCTAGCAGAGTAGAGAATGAGCTAGAGGTATTTACACAGGCTGGAAGGGGGTTTGCTTTTCATGACGACTGCATTCACTTTGGTAGAGGTACAGACCTATTATTGAATTTCTGGAGAAAGTCTCACTTCTTTAATGTTTTCCTTTTTTGATGAAACGAGTGACTCCTTCAGGGCAGATTTTGAAGCATAGTGCATGTTCAAAAAAACTCAAGCCAATCAAATACCAAGATAACCTACAAATAAAACCACATATACTCCATGAAATGTAAAAGCGACCTTTCAAAAACCATCTGATAAGTGAAAAGCCTTTGTAGCAGTACTTAAAATAGATATTTTTAGATATTTCTGAGAGTGTGTGTCTTCTCTGAAAATTCCCTGACTCCTCACTGGAACTACTGATTTTGTTGTATTTCTGTGACAAAATTAGTTGCCTGACTTGCAGTTTTTGGAGATGCGGACTTGGAATTAAGATTTTCCTAATATAATCTACACTGAGGTTTGGAGACAGAGGATTAAAACTGTGACATATAATGCCAAGTTATTTGTCATACAATAAGAAGTTATTTCTGAACCTTTGGATCTTCCATAGAAAATACTTAGAGGTAAAGATGGAGACAACAAATCTTGCAGTCCAGGTAGCCTCTGATATATCCCTTTGAGAATATAACCCAATGTTATAAAAATTTCTATTTACACTGACTTCCTTAATCTCTTGCACTTCAACGATGTTGCAGGAACTTCCCCTTTACTATGTTGAAAGGGAAAGAAGAGAGGAAACAATGTTACTCCCATTATGTTAGGAAATGCGCTGCTTTGGGAAAGAAATGCTGATCATCTCTTGTAGTATAAAAGAGAATTTTGACAAAACTGGCTGCCAGCTTCACTTGACTTGCTACCAAACTGGAATAAAGCACTGCAAGTAGTATATATGCTGTTCTGTGTCTACTGACTGTGCAGTTAATGTCCAGGGGTTAACCAGGAATATATCTAGAGTAACCTCAAAGCTTCTTAGAAGGTAAAACTGATGTAGCAGAAGCAAAGCTGAGAGGAGGATAAGTGTCAGATCTGGTGTTTCTGTCAGGTGGATTGAGAGGTGAAGATGCTTCTAGGGCACGGTGCAGGTTTTTCTGAGTGCAACTCTCCCAGAAATCTGTCTTATCCCTTCAGAGATGACAGCAGCCTGTAAGTCCATTCAAGGCTCTGTCATATTGGAAGTATGCAGTGAAGACATCGGTATTTTTTCTGCCTTAGACAATTACTTGCTTTATGCCTCACAGTCCTCAGCTGTGACTAATAGTAAGTGGTGGAATATCGTGAACAACGGGGAGTTTGCACAGTAGCATTATTCAAACTAGTGTGTTTTTGCCAATAGAAACTCAAATATATTTAATGCTATCGTATTTACCTAGCAACATTCCAGATTGGCTGGTAGACTCTGAAAGCCCTCTTTATTGTACTTCTTGCAAAAAGCCTGACATCTTAGATTAAATAAATGGATGTTGTGATTGTAAGCCTTTTAAAATGGAGTTTAAAAACTTTACCAACTTTGCTTTCTGCAGCATATCCTTCTACAGGCCCCCATATTGTACTTGAGTGTGCTAACGAGAATATGACTGGAGAGACTGACTACCCCCAAACATATGAATGCTTTAACAGCTTTTTATTATTATTCTCAAACTTGTGCTTTCGCTTTGTTCATTGAATTAGCTACTGCTCTTGGGTTTTGTTTGTTTTTCCTGAAGTTTTTCATTTTGACATGAGGATACTCCTACAGACCTCTGCTGAGAGCTTTGCATTCCAGCACTGTTGAAATCTGGATGTTCCATGGTTAATTATTTTGAGGCTGAGTCCTATGAAAAATTTACATAAACACTGATTTTAATGATAGAGTGCTAGTCCAAATAATGATTTAATTTTTTAATGGCAGACACTATGAGAATAAGTGAGAATTATTTTAGAAGAACTTGTCATTTAAGAACTACACAACTCAGTCTTTAGTAGCCTAAAGGTATGAGAGAACCAACTTTTTGGGGAGATTGAGTTTACGAGAGAAGGATACAATGTAAAAAGGAGGCAACTAAATCTCTACTACAAATGGGGTGCAGGTAAATTAGTTGATGCTTTCTTGAAGCCCAGCTGCTTCTTTTCCACTATATTCTGATAGATCTCCAGAATGAACAGGGCTAGTTTCTGATACGGGACTGAAGCTCCAGGTAGAAGTAGCCAGTTACTGCCACTAGCTTTTCACTTGTTAACGCATTAAATGGTATTTCTCAAGTCTCCTTCAAATAACATCCAACGTTTTTAAAGGAAAAGAGTAGAGCCCTCACAGGGCAGACAAACAGAGTGGAATGGGGAAATGACCTCGTTACTGTTAAGCAGTTGTGACATTTACTTGATCATTGCTTGTTTCAACTTGGCAACTTGTTAAATTATCAATCTTGCTTTATTTGGAAGCAATTTGCTATTAAGAGTGAAAGCTGCTAGAAACATATATCACTTGGCGATCTCAATCTTAAAAAGGAGTTTCTAGTTGTATGGTTATTGTGAGAATGTAAACCTAAGTGCACTGTAAAGGTGGTGCACTACATTTCAGATTTATTGCCTCCCAGCTGTTGACTTATTTGAACAAGGAGAACAGTTGATAGTTTCCTACAATGTTGAGATTTTGATTTTATAATGCAAGGTAGCTTAAGTACCTAGTTTTCCTTATTTCTGCTGTGCGTTTCTTATGACTTGAGACACTTTCTCTGTGCTTCCAGAATGTGTTGTGTTTATAGACTCCTTCATATCATGCTGTTCTCCAAGCTACTGCTCTAACACAAAATAAAATACAGAAACAGTGGTAGCACCATGCATGTACAAAGATTAAATAGATTTTTGCAGGACTCAGAAATTCCTTTCATACAAAGCAGGTTTAAGATACTCTTATTGTTTAAGGGAACTTCATGAGGAAGACTGGCATAACTTGTCAGAGCTCAGTTATACAAGTGTGCTAAAAACTTAAATTGATTAATATCTACCTTGCCTAGAAAATACTTGTGGCCAAAGTTTCTAGCATCTGTGAAAATGCTTGGAAAAAAAAAAATCTTCAACTATGGTAGTGGAAATTAGCAGTCTACAGAGATGGACATACTAAAACTTTCTATGCTAAAACTTACAGCATAGCTTTTATAGATAAGGATCTTGTTTTGATAGATAAATCTTGTTTTTTACCAATAAAGATATTGTTTTGTTGTTTAAAATATTTTTGATCTATCTAGCATAACTGAGTCTGTTTTCTTCCCATTCTATCTATTCTGGTGCTACGTGAGGTATACATTCTAATTTCACATAATGGCCTTGCTTTGGCATAGTGCTTTATCTCTAGGGAAAGATCCTACTTCATATTCTGCACTGCAACTTTCTCTACTGAATAGAAAAGAAAGTACATAAATCTAACAAACAGATTTAGTGTGCTAATTCTAATCCCCCTTCCTTCTGAGTGCTTATTTAATTTAGTCTGATTAGTGAATTGTACTGCTGTTAAATTTCAGTTTGGTTACGTTTAACCCTGCTGGATGGTTAGAACGTGCCTAGCTGTTGTCAATGCCCTACAGTTAGGACAATGTAGCCAAAGTTTCAAATTGGTGATTGTTGATGCAATTCAACTTTGTTATATACAAATTCACAAGGAAAACTTTAAATATGTAGATTTCTTTAAGTAGCTGAATGTAACTTGTAGTTGAGCTTTGTTTAATTTTAAAAAGACAAGTGAGAAAACAAATTGATCCCTGGTGACTTTCTTTTCCAATATAGCAAATGTAGTAAAGATGCCAATATAATTTGTAAATTGTACATTAAAAATGACTGTTGGGCCATTTACTTTCATAAATGGAGATCTTGGGGAACTTCAAAGATACTTTGTCTTACTTTCAAAACTGATGTATGCAATCTGGACTCTTTAGATACTGAGTGCTCACACTGGCTTAACTTGTCCATGTACCTTTTTCCATGATGTTGGGAATCCTTGAAAGTCATTTCCAAACTGGATGCAAAACAAATTTTGACTATAGGCATCTAAATTCAGAAAAGTGACTCTGGGAGACAGAGCTCAGCTGTTACTTGATCTTCAGTTCTCCTTGGGAAAAAGGATTTGTTAGTCAGGGGATTATAGAGGGAGGAAGGGTTAAAAAACGGTTATCATGTTTTTGCACATAGAGAGAAAGAATTGCAGCTTTGGCAAGGCTAAGCACATTAGTACAAATTCAGACCAAAACACAAACAAAACCCAAATTTTCTCTGCCTGAAAACTAGTTCTGCCACCTCTGCTTTGAAAGCACATTTAACACCACCCACAGGTTGAGCTATTAAACATTTTGTTGCCTTTGGTATGGAAATGCACATAAAGATGCTTTTGCAAGATTGCTATGGGCTAACAGTTTAACTAGTGCATGTAGTTTGTTGGCTTCCTCAATTTGCGTCGGATCTTAACTGTGTTTCCCACTTTGTGATTCCGTACTCTAGCAGGCTATAAGCTGTTCTGGTTGCTTGCTGAGATCTCCTAACTGAGCTAGAAAATATTTCACAGACAAGAACCAGGGCATCAGTATACAGGAGTCCAGGTTGTCACTCCAGCATTTGTGTATCAGCTAATAACTATCAGTGAAAAAAGAAACATAGCCACTGTGGCAAGAATCAAGTCTTAAAGGTATGCTAGTAACTATTGTGTGTAAGAAGATAAGATTATTAACTTAGTTTGGGATTGTATGCTGCACAGGTGCCAAATATTGATGTGCTGCAAGCTTTGAGAGGCTTTGTTTTTTCTTGAATTTGGTGTAGAGGAACCTCTGAGAGTTCTATACCTGAATATTTAAGGTTTTAGAGGTAGGTTCCTTGTTCTAAATAAATAGAATATGCTGGTTATAAATCATTGCTGAGCTATGTACTGCCATATCGGAAGGAGGTTTGTCATCTTTATTGTTAATAGGTCCATATGAATTTCAATATCGGGAAACATACTGGTGGTTCCTCAGCCAAAAGCAGACTAGTGGAGACAGAGACATGTTACATGTATACCTTAAATTACATTGTGTTGGTAATTTTATTTATTCAGTCCTGTAAAATCTAAAATAGATGCAAGAATGCTATTCTTGTTTAAGTGATGCAATTCATAATACCCTTCTAAGATGGATTAGGTAACCTCATTTAACTCTATCCTCTCGAGGTCTTTAATAACCTTAACATATCTGTCATTCCCATCTGCTTTAATTTAAGGCTGATTATGCTAACATGCTTTAAAACTGGAAACCACCTGACCATTCAATATTGTTTTAAGCAGATACAGCTTATAGTGTTTTGAGAATATAAACACAAAGCTTGCTATTGTGAAGCTAGTTGATTTTATTGGGCTTGTCCTTGTTTAGTCTACATGTGAGCTTGGAAAGCGGTTAGCCTTTTTGAGAAGCTTTCCTTTGTTCAGAACCTCCCTTCCCCCTCATCAGTTCTTGCTAGGCTGCCACTGTTCCTGTAGGTGTCGATTTTCTGAACGTGTGTGCCCTGCAAAATGAGAGTCCAGCTGAAGGGTAAGGCAGGAACAGTGAACTCAGCAGCTGGCTGGTCAGACTTACAAGGAGCTAAAGGTCTGGTGCTTCACAACAAGTAACAGACTTGATTTATGCTTTATTGTACGTTTTGTGAGTACCTGATGGGCTAGTGAAGGCTGCCATGCAGATAGGGAAGGGGCAGCACTGGTGAATATAGGAGCAGGCTACTTTATTACCTTGCCAGTATCTGACAGGCAGAGTACAACATTGATGTGCTGGACTATTTTTAATTTCCAGGGATTATTTATTTTCATCATATTTGAATGCTTCACTCAAAATAGAAGAGATACAAGGTTAAACAACATGTTTCAAAGAAATATTTCTGTTGTGCAAAATATAGGCTTTTGAAGGGCTAAATTAGGGGAACTGTTAACTCCTCACCATTTACTATCTCATCTCTTGAGACACTTAAATCTGGAAGAGATGGTTAATCAAAGGATTCTCTCATTCCTGTTTTTCCTAGATCCTGGCTTTGTTTATTGTTGAGATGTGACGCTTCTTTTTACTTAAATTCTATATAAGAAATTGCTGCTGGTACTAAACTGTGTATTTTGTTGCTGATCTGCATAAGTATATTTAAGCAATGTGAAAGAGCAGCTGATGACTAACAGCTGAGTTGAGGCATGCTGTCCTACAGTATATTGTAGCAGTGTAGATTAAAGTTCTGTGCAAACTGACTGCTTTGAACATGCAGAGAAGCGTTGAATATGGGCACAAAGATTGTCTTAGTATTCTTGTTAAGGGTTACAATATACAAGCAGGTATTAGCATGTTGAATTCTTTTGTTTACTTCTAGGAAAGTTCAGAAGATCTATGAACTGTAAGCAAGCTTAGGCAAGGAATTTGACGGATCTTACTCCTTGCTAGTGAAAGAGACACCATGCATCTGGTGATAGTGTCATAGCCTTTTTTGGAATGTATGTTTCCAGTTCCAGCCTCTTCAGTTCATGGACTGTTCCTGCATGGTTAGAGTTTTCTCAAATTACTTTCCTGAGTGATTGTCATGACCACATTTTTTTTAAACCTGTTCCTCAGAGTGAGAATGCAGCTTCTTTATCATACAACAATTTTTTTGTTCTTATGTGAGCTTTACTAAGCTATCTTTCTTGGCTTTATTGCTTCAGGTGCTTGATTCTGGGCCTGTGAAGAAAACAACGAGAAGTATTTTTACTTCTGTTCCTGTTCAGTAATTATCAAGGATCTCCTTATTAGGTTAGCTTAATATATTTAGCATTCATTCGTTTCCCATGGCAAATGCTGCAAGGTAACTAGCCCTGTAAACTAGCTGTCTGCTGAAATGCCAGTTTCACACATAGATAGAAACAGCTGATCAGATCTAAATTTTACTACACTGTGTTTTCTTTAGATGTCTGGCATAGCAAAGCTTTATGTCTCTCTAGATTTTAAAATTCTGCTTTCCTTTAAATGTAATGCCATGGTATTCTCATTATGGTGTTATGCATAGTCAGCGTATGTATAAGTGATACAAAAAATTCTGCTGCAGAAATTCTTTGTACTGAGGCACCTCTATTCAGTTCAGTGGTGGATAAATCAACTTTCTCCTTCTGTTAAAAGATGGGTAACGTTTTGCTTCTGTTATAAGATGGGAAAAAATCATCCTTTTCTAGGCATAAGATGTTACTCTCCTAACAGTTGACCACTTCTGGGCAGCTTCTGTCTCAGCACACTTGGGTTTTTGAAAGGCTTGTGTGCTTCACAGGATTATAAATTCCTTAGATGAGTTCCTAGACTTCATTACTGAAGCTGAATCCCTGGAGGATGGGCATGAAAATTCTGCATTGATGTGCTAGATCTTACTCATCCAGCTTCCATAAAAATACGAGTTAAGCTGTAATGCATTTCAAAAGTTCACTTACTTGGTATGATTAAATCTGGACATAGAAGAAGTGATTGACTTGGAGTATACTAGTTTTTGGTGCAAATTTTCATCCTTGAGAAAGCAGGTGATTCTTCAGTGGTCATTCAACTCAACACATTGAAAATAAGACTGATTCGGGAATTTTGATTCCATCACCAAGCTGGTAAATAATAAAAATCTCTATCGTATATGCTCAAATAAATGTCTAGACCTGTGTTTTAGACTTATCTAAAGTCCTGAACCTGGTGTTTGTCCTTTTGAGTTTGTTAAAGTCAGTTTGTAATGTTAGGTACTTAAAATCAATAAGCTTAGAAAAGCAGCTGAAATAATATTGACGAGTCTTTGCATAGCTGAATTAAATACACGTACTTTGCTGAAGATCTCAGTTGTTGACTTACGATAGCTAAACTTCAGGTAAGACACTACTAGAAGGTGTTTAAAAATAAGTGAGTAAAATAGCTACTTTATAGCTCTTCAGATCTACTAGCTTTTAGATGTTTGAGTAACCAGCTATCAGATACAATAGTTCTGTTAAATGCCTTTATTTGAACAATACAGTTCCCATAGTCTATCCTGTTACTATTTGCGTGAAATCATAGGAAGGTTGATGTCAGGAGAATTAATCTGTAGATGGAGCACTGAAGGATCAATTGATAGCATAAATGCCTCTCAAGGCTATAATGTAAACACATGAGCTCAGTTAAGATGAAGCCAAATTTTTATAAGATTACTTTAATGTGCTGATCAGACTTAAAATCAGAAAGCAGTTTTATACAAATTTCATGTAAAAATATTTGGATATTGAGTTCATTTGCTGTAGAAATGACTGCTTTCAATTCCAACTGTTATGTCATACTGTGCCAAGCTGTTTTTCTGTATGAAGTCAATGCTTACAGCTGTGCTATGTAAGCTTGAAAACTAGGCCCTATGTTTCATGGCAACAGACACAGGGAAGCAGAGGTCTGTAGCCCTTGCCAGAAAATTCGAAACGTACTGAATACTTCACAAAAGTGAGTGAATAATATTTATGTAGACCTTGAATTCTAGTGCTTCAGAAAGTCACTTCATAAATTCCTGTTTGCATTTGGTGCTAGCAGTTCCACAATGTTGAAACTCAAAAAGGCATTTAGATATCAAGGAATTAATCCTCAATAATGGCTTATAGAATAACGGGGGGAATACTGTACAAGTAAGTATTAGTATCACTACTCATACGCAGGAAAACAGGTGTATCTTGCAGACTCAGGTGCAAGAGTCTAGGATGTAGAGGAACAAATGGGCTCGAGTAGTCCATGCAAGTGCTTTCCTACTAGAGTTAAAACTATGAGGAATCTCGTGGTGTTGTTCAAAATATGATGTGTCTAGGGATTCTCAAAATATTTCTCAGCTTTTGGACCAATTCTCTCAGTTGCACTGGCAGGGTAAAAGTATATTTAGGATGAGTTGTGAATGAATGGTGTTCTTGGTGAATGGTGTAGCAGTTCTTTCAGGTTTCCCATGTGAAAATTGGTGAGTCTGTCCTGAGTCATAAATGACGTGGAGAAAAATTAAAATGTACAGACACGGGGTGTTACAGTATCTTGGTGAAAAAGAAAAGGTGTGGCTCATACTAGAATTCAAGGACTGGGCTGAGGAAGTAGTATGATGTGCAAGGAAGAGGTGGGGTTTTTCAATACGCACTTCAATTTGCTACAGAAAAAAGTTCTAAGCAATCTCCATTGAAGTAAGGAGTTATCGCCTGAGTTATCCTACTTGGTTAGCTCAGGCTCCGAAAATAACTGTAATGAGTATTTTACTGATGGTCACAGTCCTTGTAGGACTGCTGAGAAAAGCTAAAATAGACTGAATCCATACCATGTAATTACAGTACATTCTGTAATTCATTTGCTCTACACAGACTGTGTGTATTACATCTTATAAAATTAATAGTAAATGCTTTACTTCATCTTCTTATTATCCAGACATTTAACTAATGGCTGCTTGTTTATTCTGTATTTCCCAAGAAGATATTTTTCTTTATGCTGCCTGCAAAAACATACAAATCCTACTCTGGCAAAGACCTTTTGCCAGTTGCTGTGAAGTGTAGGTAGACAAATGAAGTACTAATGTCCTGTCTCTTCAGCCATGTTGTTAGATATGCCAACATCAAAATGATTCAGTGTATTCATCCACATATGGATTTACATTATTTATGTACATAAACATTTTATGTAGTTCCAAGTATTAAGTGATGAATTTGGCCAAGAGACTAAACCAGAATATAAAGGCAACACGATATGCTATGTATATATACACTGATTTTTACACCTGAACTTTATGCAAATTTTTTCTAGAATTTTTTAGTTTTAGCTTAAAAAATATAGATAACCATAAACACATGCATGAGTGCAAAACCCCCTTTTTTTTAAAGAATTGGATGTTAATCAACTACTCTAAAATGTTCTAGAATCCTGTAAGATCAGGTTAGGTGACAGATTTGATTGGTATGCTGTAAAAGAATTTAAAGCTCATTTCTACCTCTGCAAAAGACTTTTGGACATAAAACTACAAAGAGCTTTGTTACTTAAAACTGAATACTCTCATACTTGCTATAATGCCATTGCGTTCAGTGCTCTGTGATCAGTCTGCCTTCAGTCCATAAGGGAGAGTTGGAGCCTTGGTAGTAGATCTAAAATTAGACAACACATTGAACTGTCATCTGGTACTATTAGTGCCATTTATAAGATAAAAGTTGCGTATCTTGACCCATCATTGCTAAGTTACAGTCCTGAGGCTAGGGGAAAAAAAAAAAAAAAACCTTTTGTGAAGGTCTAATAGAAATGGTTTCAATCTGAAAGAAATAACTTTGCAGCATGCTACGAATATGTTTAGGACTGAACAGGATTTTTGACCACAAACGTAGATATACTCAAAAAGCTGAAACTTACGAGTCACAATGTTTGTTATTATGTACGTATCAGATTGTAGCAATCAGCGTTTTAAAGAACTCTCATTAGCTCAGTTTTCAGCTAAGAACAGACAAAAAATCTGAGGCTGAAAAGAATTTGCTACTTTCAGTGGGCTGTGAGTTGTTGGATTCAGATTACCTTAAGTAGCTATGTAATGTTGCAAATTACTAATGAATACAGATTCCAGGACAGAGGATGCTGTGTGCTGAGGTAAACTGATATTCTCGTGTTTCTATTAAAACTTTTCCCCTAAAAAGACCTGAGGCAACATCAGAAATTGTGGGAACTGGCTTGCTTTCAGAGTTTTGGTCTAGCCTATTCATACTTTGTGAAAAGGGATGGGTTGAGAGAAACTTTTATATGAAATGCAATTATTTACTCAGAAGGTTTAAAAACATGAATAAAGATCTGTTGAACTGAGATGACTGAAAACACACATGCTTTTGAGACTGATGGCAATAAGCATCTCTAGCCTTATATATCAGCATTTGGGTATATTCAGAGAACTGACCTAGCTTCATACAAGCTAACCCAGGACAAGAAGTAGTTCAAAAGCATTTATGCTCTGCTGTTGCTAGATCAGTTTTCTTCCACACAATTAGATTGCATCCTGACCCTGAATGTGTGACCCCTGAGGACTAGCTTATTTTCCTCTGGATGTTTCTGGGAATGTTTTTTTTTTTTTTTCCTGCACAGACTTCTTATTTCCTCATTCTAAAGGCCATGAAATTATCTTAGTAGTGAGAAGGAAACACTCACAGTAATGGAACTACTGTTATTATTCTTTCAAATAGATATAACTGAAATTTTAGTCAAAAATTCAGTGTACAATCATTTTGGTTTCCATCTGTTCCAGAATCTTTCACCATTAACTGGTTTGGATGGTACTGAAAGCTGTAGAATATTAGATGACTACCCCTTAACCATGCTGAGTCTCTGAGTTCATTTCAAATAAGTGCTTAGCTTTTGCCTGGGTGAAAAACTATAACTGCTACAATTTAGTTACATCAGTTAGCTATTTGATATGTCAGCTTGTCAAAGGGAAAACTATGTGTGGGACAGGACAGTTCCTGGATTCCTCCAATGTTGGAGTTGAAGAAGGCAGCAGAAGAATTCATATTCCATCTGACACTCACTAAAGAGAGAATAGGCATGTTAAGCTGAAATATTCAGTTTCTCTGATTTTGTAATGCTAGCAGTAACTGGTAGAACACAAAATTAAATGTTGTATGAAATGTTTTTCTGATTTTTGGTTTGCATAAACCACTGTTTCAGTTGTGTTTTTTTGGTTTTTTGTTTTTTTTTTTTTAAATAAATATTACATGTCACCCTAGATAATGAGCATAAGGTATTAAGTATCCTCCACAAAAGGGGGAGGATGTGTCACCTAAATTTACTTAACTTGAAAGTAATTTTCTCATTTGCAACAGCTTTCTCCATAATGAGGCCAAGAAGGCATCTGCATTCTGATATGGCTTTGATAGAACACAGGTGAGACCACATTCTGTCTGCAAGCATAACCAGATAGCTCTTCAATAGAGCTGGTCTCCATGCAGGTGTGTAACACTGTATGGTCATGCAGACATTAATGGAAGTGAGCCTTGAAATTGGAGCAGGGAAACAGCACTTGTCAGATATTTCTAAGATTTAGCTTTAACATACTGACTTTTATGCTCTGCATTTTTACCTTCCTCTTGGAAAATATATTCTTTCACAAAGAAAACAAAATAAAAGTTGAGAAATAATTTTTTGGAATAGGTATTCTGAAAGGGATCTTTAATGATACTGGATTCTGATTATACTCTGATTATACTTCAGATAATAAAGTTGTTATTGGAGCCCACAGGATATATCCAAAAAGTGTCCCGTAGCTGAAAAGTTATAATGCAGTAATATAACTTTAAGTGCAGCCTTTGTGAAGAGAGTTTGATAGGAAGAGTGTATCAGTTACATGTGTAAGTCTTACACAATGCTAATTCATACATGAAGCTAAATCAAACAATTAACTTAATCTAACTGCTGGTCTGTTCATGGAGCTGGATGAGCAAGTTACTTTTAGCCCATGGAAACAACTGCTTTTCAGACTTCAAGTTACAATGTAAGAGATGGTATGTAGTAGTTCTGTAGTTTGTAACAATGTATAAGAATCTAGAGTCTAATTCTAGCGAGCTGAAATTGCTACCTTGTCCATGGTAGGTGGTTGGAACTGGAAAATTTTATGGTCCCTTTCAACCCAATCCACTTTACGACTCTATGACAGTAGGTTTAGTTATATACAGTAACTTAAGTACTCATTATAGGCATCCAGACTGAGTCTGAAGTTCTGTACGCCACTTCATGATCAAATGAAATCAGAAGCTCTACAGAAATGGTCATTTGAATATCACTTTGATTTGATTATCATATTCCTAGCACAAAAACACACTGCTTTTTTAAAATCGGCATACGTAATCTGATGTTCTGTATCTGGTGTCAAGGACTCAAATGAGATGGAGCTCAGATTTGAATAGCAGGAAGGATTTAAAGGCTTGTTTCAGGCTGGACTATATGCTAACTTGTATTTCATGTGAAGAATTGCCTACTAAAAGTCCCAAACTCTGGATTTGGTTTCATAGTGAAAACTTTGCAGATGCTATCTCTCTATGCAGATATGAGAACAAATTAGTGTCTCTATCTATCTTTGTCAGAGTTAAAGAAATAGCAAATTTTCTTTCTGAGAAATCTCTAATATTGTACAAATACTCAATCTTTTTCCTAAATTGTAACTGATATTTGCTCTAACCTGTCAGCTGATATGTGATATTGAACCCAAACATAAAAATGACTATTCACACAGCAGACTCCAAGAGAAAATAAACTGTAGAAGGTGGTAGGTATGCTCACCTCTTCCAGAAGTATTTCAGACTTGAAGTTGGTTTAATGTGTTGGCTCAGACGTGTATCAAGGAATAGGTATATCATGTACCTCTTTCCGAAATATGAGCACCTGCAGGAGATAGGTGAATATGTGAACGGAGTAATATGGAGATATTTATATTCAGTTACTTGGTTGCTGTCTTTAGAATCTGGTGTATATCAAGTTCAAAACAACCAATTTCCTCTTACTCAAGGTAGGAAAGAATTGGGTTTTTACTTGTTGACTGCTTGTAAGTAGTTGTAGCTGACTAATATGGTCTATTAGTATGGAACATGAACAACTTACAAATACTTTAGCAATTGATCCATTTTTGTCTTGCAAAAGTCAGTATAAACGATATTTCACTTTCACAGTATACTTGTGTGAATTCATTGAAGTTGTTTTAAACAAATAAGAAACTGTGTACATAAAATCAGGGGTAGCTATACTGTGCTTATATGAGTCTGTTGTCTTAATCAGATATCTGTATTTACATATGATAATTTTGTTTCAGTTGTAGTGAGTCAAAATCCTCTGGAAGAAGGGCATCTTCAAAAGTGCATTTAGAGAAACATTAAGGAGCAATGCATCGTGTTTTCACTGCGCAGATGTGGCTACTCAGAATTTTGAGTCTAGCGATAATGGTGCTTATGTTAGGAAAGGCTGGGACTAGAATATTATTGCAGGAAATCTGTATTTACCATGAGGTTTATTGGTGTGGGTCATGTGCCAGAAGTGCACCTGGCATGGCTGTTCTGTAGCTTTTTTCTTAGCTTAGTTCCAGCAATAATAATCAGTCGCACATTGCAGCACCCATGTGTTCGCTAGTTTCTGAATAACATCACTGTACTGAGTTGAGTGCAGTGCCACAGCACTGTGTCAAGGTACAGTACACCTCAATTCCTCCCAGAGTAAGGTGTTATGCCACCTTCAATGTCCAAAAGGAAGCGCTATCTATAAGTTGTGTATGCTCCAGTACACGAAGGAACAGTGTATGTTGATGTGTTACAATACTGTAAATTGTTACAGAATTTCAGCATCAGAGGGTGTAAGGAAGACAGCTTGATGATACGTTAGATCTGCTTTTCAGAGCTGCTTGTTTTCTTAAGAACTGCTCTAAAAATAAATCAAAGTGTAGTATGCATTAATCACACTTTTTTTTCTTAAAGTCTCTAATATCTGCATATAAATACTTCTTACTTCTCCTTCTAACTTCAGAGGTATGTGTGTCTTCATAATCACATGCATAAAAACATGAATACAGCAAAATCAAATGAAGAATTCTGCAACGCTAATTAAGGTTGTGTTTTAAAACAAATTGGGATCAATGGTGTCATGAAAGCTATTTTCCCCTGTGCGCTCTCTCCGGAGGTGGTACTTGGTAATAAAGGTGACCTTCTTTCACATACAACAGTTAGAAAACACATCTGTTGAAGACAGAGTAATTTATGAAGTCATTTATAACTTAATTCTATATCAGGACTGTGTTTTGCCTTGTATAGTAAAAGCAGCTATGGTGGCTACTGCTACAGATGTCAATGAAAACACAGCAGAATTTGTGAAAACTAGAGCCGTCTGTAGGACCTTTTCTCAGTTAATTTTCATATGGTGATTTCAGTATAAGATTGATTCCTAGTGAAATTTGGGCACCTTGTCATTGTCTGCTGGCAAGCAGAGTTGGAAGGCCGTTCCACTACTCAGCACATTACCTAATTTGTCAGAATTTTCCATTTTTTTTTTTTGGAGTGGACAAGTCCCAGAAGACAAAAGGGGAGAGCTGTAAGTGTAATACACTAAGACAGGAATGTTATGGAAGGGAGGAAAAAGCTCGCTCTTGTGCAACTGTTTCAACAAATGTGTGGACAAAGTAAGCTGGGATACGCTAATAAACATAAGAAGGCATAAGTACTACATTGTTTCAGAGATATCTAACTAATAGATAGCTCCAAACAGATATCTTTTCTTTGAAGATTCATATTTACAATCAACCGACATCATGATGTTCTCTGTTGGTATTAATGCTTTAAGTAGTCTGCTCTATCTTTGCTATCTGTTTTTTGTGACCTTGGCTATCCTTGAATGGGTTTATTGTTCGACCTCATTTTATAAAAGCATGAGTGTACCTATTGTTTGCGAGTCTTTGACCTCATTTTAGTCTTGTCTGGAAGATTTTTCTGCTGTATTTTTTGTGTGACCCTTGTAAGGAAATCTTAATAGCTTTTTTGCTAGCTCATCTGTAGGCCTCTTCAGCCACAGTCAGTGTATAAGGAGATAAGTCAGTTCTTCCTTCTGTGTGGCCTGCCTCTTGTGAAAAGGAGCTTATCTGCCTAGCTGCTAGCAGAAACTGGACAGATTTCTACAGACATCCTATTCTGATTTGGCAAGTTTGTCTAAACCAAGATATTACCATCAAATACGTACACATTTACTTTTTTGAGTAAGAAATAATTTATCTTGGAAAACTTTCGGTGAATCTAGTTTCATATAACCCGCTTATAAACAGATAACTAAGGAAATCCTTTTGTGGCACTGTATTTACTGACTGATATTTGTATTCCTCTGAATTTGCATGTGCCTTTATGTGTTACTTCTCATTCTGAAAAGCTACTCCAACTTAATGCTGAGTTGGATTACTTTTGGATAACCGGTAGTTGCTCCTCTTTGTGAATCAAGTCACCTTTAGCATTACAGTAAATGCAAAACAAATACTCTTATGTTGTCTATGAACATAGTACAGGCTCTTTGGTCTCTGATGAATTCACTGCTATGCTTGATAAGTGCAACTAGGAAAAAGATGAGAAGAATCATGCTAAATGTTTAACTCTGAACTTCTCCTTTCCTACTTATCAGAAATAGTGATCATTGCACTGATCCTACCAATATTCTGGAACAATGCAAGTGGATCAGGGCACCTTTGACCCCAACAGTGCTGACTGATATTCAGTATATGCTGGTGAGTTGCATCATGATGATCTGTGGTACATTTTGCATTTTCTGGTTACTTTGGAAGCTGCAAACAACAGCCTCCAGAACAGGGATTTCTCCAGAGGAAAACAAACAAACAAAAAATAATAATAACAAAACCAGCAAAAAAAAAAAAAAATTGTAGGCTGATACAACTGACAGTCTGCATGTGAATTTCATAGTGAATAAAATGTTGAGATGCATTTCTCATGGATGGACAGACTATTTGCTCTACAGGAAATATTATCAGAAACTGAGTATTACCTGAGAAATGTGACTCACCAGGAAATGCCATCAGTTCAGCACAGTACTACACAGGCATGCTGCTGCTGAGTTTGGCTTTCACAAGGATAGAACTTGTTTGTTGGGTAAATCAGTTCAAGAGGCATGAGGGATCTGCTGGGGAAAGTTTACTCTGCATTTAAATGGAAAGTAACCTGAATGTTATAGGGTAGCTATTCTTGTGTTTTAGCTCAAGTGTTTTGAGGTGTTCTTTGGAAATGAGAGATTATTCAATAGTGTAAAGAGTTTCTGGGCACAACACATGTAAGCGCAGTTTTTGTAAGGGGAAAACAACTGTTCTTCATTCTATGGGAAATTAGAAAAACTGACCTGTAATAGCTGTTATCTTTTTTTATAAATTTTCCAGAACTTAGTTCCATGTTGATAATCATGTCAATTTCTTAGTGTAAGTCTGTTTACTTCTTTCATAAAGATCAGATTCTGACTTTCTACTATAGTTGTGATTACATAGTAAAATCAGGCTAACTTCAGTACTGCAAGATGCATCTGAAACGAAACCTTTGTTGCTTTCTGAGGAAAAAAATTTTTTTTACCTGTCTTGTACAAGGAATTAATTATAATTGCTTGATGGTTTTGTGTGAAACAAAGTCTGTCAGAATAGGCGTTACTGTCTGTGTTATCCTATGAGTTCATACTATCAAATATCTATAAGTGAAAAGGATTTCATTCTAAATGAATGCTATCTAACTGTTCAGAGTTTATAACAATTGCTACAGCAAATTTATTTATTTGTTTCTTTCTTTTGGTGGCCATTATGTCTAGGCATAAGCAAATCTATAAGTCACCCATCTAAATCTCTTGCTTTGGAAAACGACAGAGCTTCTCGTAGAACTTATGGTTAAATTGCTTTTTATCTATAATTGAATATATTTTTTTTGCTTTATTGAGACCTTGTATTTTCAGTTAGAAATCTTTGACATTTTGTAGTTCTGTTACTGCAGAATTGTAATCAAGTATGGAAATAGTAGGAACTTTTAGAACCAGGGTTTTTATGGCATGATTACTTTAATGTGAAGTATGCAGTTGAAATAACAATTTGCAGCTTCAGTGAAATTCTTATTTATGCACACTGAACCTAGGAGATGTTTATGATCAGTGGGTCAAAATATGTTCTTTAATATGTTGACCCAACAACCCTGTATGTTGTATTGCTGTTTTCTTCCTTCAAATTTGTACAGAATCTCTTTTTACACACTGTTTAAAGAAGCATTTACCTTAAAGCCAGATGACTGAATTACACATGCATGCTTTTTTACAGGATGGATCACAGATATCAGTGTGGGTAGTAGGAATAGGCCTTTTAAAGTGAAACTTGTGCTGAAGGGCATAGATAACTCCTATGACTACCATTACTAATAGGCTGGATTTTTGTTCTGAGCAGTTAACCTGCTGTGAAACATACAGTAAGTAGTTTTTATTTTCAGTATACTTGAATTGTTTTTCTTAACGAATGAAAAAGGCAATTCTGCTCACTTAAGGGCAGTGATTTGGATAATGAAAGTAACTCCTAAACAAAAATGTGTCGAGAAAGCAGTTACTTCACTAGGTAAACAGGACTGTTTACCTAGGGACATCTATGAAGAGCTTTTTGGAATCTTGGGAAGGAAGAACTAATCTAGTAAATTAGGGAAGAAAAAAAACCGCTAATGCTAATAAAAATAATTAATAAATAAATAGGGATAGGCAAAGATTTCCATGTGGGAGAATAGCAGCTTTAGTTTTATCCACATCAGTTTTCTGGTTTTTTTTTTTTTTTTTTTTTTTTTTTTTACGCTATATTAAATTACACATCACATCTTTCTGAAAAAAAATCTGAGGTCCTTTAATGGATCATGTTTCAGCGATCTCTACTTGCTTCATCCTTCTGCTTTCCTACTTTTCATTGTGGATCAGCTTTTTATTCTGTGTGGCTCTTTAATTTACAAGTTTCATGACTGTTCTAGATGGTCATAGATTTTTCCCACTGTCTGTCTGAATCAGCAAGAAACCCGAGTGTTGATACGTGATTTATAGGTACAGATTTCTGTTCTTCCTTAAGACATCTTAAATGTAGTCCTGCCTACAATTAGGGTTCATACAAGGGAAGATAATACATTACAGAGGTATAGAAGCAGTGGGGATTTCTTTGTAATCTGGTTGTTTTACTGCCTGGTAACCTGTTAGTGTACCTTGAGACTCATGGAAAGCTCAGTTGTACTTGTTTAGAAGAAGAAATACTACTGGTATTTTGCAGCCTGTCAGTATTCCATGTGCGTCTTCCCCATCCACAACTTGAAAATTCCCCTGCCTTTAGCTGAAAATGTGATCAGATGACCTGTAGAGGTTCCTCCCAAAGAGATTTTTATTGATTTCTTGTTCCTTCACTGCTGCATTGAGGGTTGTAAGGGTTGTAATGTATTCACAGTATACAAGGATCTTCAGGAAAAAGGAAGAGGAAAATTGAAAAAGAAATACTGAATCTAAGGAATGCAAATCTACCCTGTGTGATAAGCTTCAAACTAGAGAGGAGTCTCATGTAGTCAGATGTGCTTGAAACCTTATCTGTGCTAGAAATCTAAAGAAAATTAGTATAGCTGATGTGGGAATAAAGCAAATGCTAACAGTACTGTGATTTGGAGTTGATTTATAAAGTAACTTGTGACACAAATACAGCCTTTGACCTTCTAGAGACTGAATAATTTCCTTCTGAGGGAGAAAAAGTTATTAAACATCAGAAATAATAGCTTTAAATTTTGTTACCAGAAAATATCACTACCTAAAATACCCTTAAGCACTGCAGGAAACCACCTGACATTCATATTCTGCTGGAAATTTACAACATAAATATCAAAGCAATCCTCAAAGCCTTTGTGGTTGCAGCATAATTGTAATAAGAAAACGTTCTCCAGGATAATTTTTTCCAGCTCAATAAGCTGTGGCCTTATTGGAGGTAATATTCAGTAGTAAATGTTCTTGTACAGGAAATAGAATTAAACAAATCCAGTTTTCTACTTTTGATATCATGTTATCTTGCTTTTTTCAGCTACTTCGTTACATACAAATTTCGGACAATTATCTTGTGTTGCCTCTAATCAGTTTCTATAGGCAATCATGTAATTTATTTATGCACCAAAATCTATGTTGTGACAATACCATGCTTTTTTGAAAAGTTATTTGATGTTTCATGTTAATATATTCTAACCAGTATTTCCCTGTCACCATGCATTTAGAGTAAGTTGTAACCAGCATGTATGCTGTCATTCATAAAATCGAAGGCTTCTGTGGATTTTCAGCTTAGAAAGTGCTAGTACTTGCTTCCTTGTGACACACTTGTATAGGTGGGATTCTGGAGTTGTATTGCTTAATGATGGGTCCAGTCTAGAGTTTTACAAGAAGTACTAATTATTTTTGTTTATTGATTACAACTCATCTTTACCCAATTAAGTTCCTTCTCCACTAAAGTTGAGCTCTTAGGGACTTGACTTTCCACATGTTTTCTAAGTCTGGATTTCCCATTCTTGCCACTGAGTAATTACACAAACTTTCTCCCAAGTTGTGCTTAAAGGAGTAATCTTTTCTCAGTTTCCAGAAGATGAAGTGTTGCTGCCTACACACAAGCAGTAGCTCCTGCCTACTGCTCTTGTGTGGATTCTGAGGCTTCTGTAGCAATTAGGAGATAAACGCCTGTGCATGAAATAGGGAGGGACGTAATTAGTTATGAACTCAAAATCTCTGAAGCTTCTGTAGTAATGCTTTTTCCGAAAATGCATCCTCAATATTTACAACAATACAAGTTCTTAATAAAAATTATTTACAATAATTAGTAAACTTTTATGGGTAACAGTGTCTTTAATCGCGAAACCTGGAAGCTGTCAGTTCTTTGAACCAAATATGTAATTCATAATAACAGTCACCACTTGAAGCTCAGTAAGCACTGTAGGGCTGAGCAGTTGAACGCTGGAACAGGTTGTAAATGTTCCATGTACTGAGCAGAGGCAGGTGGAAATGTTAAATTGCTTGTATGTGCACTAATCACAATTGTGCACATTTCATGTTAGCTTTCTTTAGAAATGATCAAGTGCACGCATCACCATTGGAAAGCTGAAAACAAGCATATTTTTATTTAGCAGGCTCTGAAATTCAAGGTGTGAGCGTAACCTGGGTGAAAATGAAAAGACAAATTTTACATTCTACAGTTTTGTTCTTTTTTCTCCTAGGGTGGTTTTTTTTTTTTTTTTTTTTTTTTTTTTTTTAGCATTTTAGGCATCTACATTCAGGAAGAAACCCCAGTTTATACATAGAAAAATACAAAAGCCTAAAAATTGCAGTTACATTATAAAACTAATTTTGAGCACTATAGCTAGAAATGTTGATTGTGTAACTAGTTCCAAGGTTATCACAGAATCATAGGGGTTGGAAGGGACTTCCAGAGATCGAGTCCAACCCCCCTGACAAAGCAGGTTCCCTACACCAGGTCGCACAGGTGGGCGTCCAGGTGGGTTTTGAATATCTCCAGAGAAGGAGACTCTACAACTTCCCTGGGCAAGGTTATACTTTTTTGTTTTTTGTTCTGTGTTAGTTTTTGGTTTTTTTTATTATTTTTGGTTTGTTTTTTAATTCTTATTTTATCCTTATTTAAAGGGGACTGGATAGCTCAAGATACTGTATAGAATTAAGAATTATAGCAGCTCAAAGGCTTCTGCACCTCTGTGAAGAATTGAAACTAGATACCAGATCTGTTTGGTCTTAAGCCAACCCATAGGATTCCCTCTGACGCACAGATGAAATTGGAGTGATGTTGTGCTATTTCTGCTTGAGGTTTCTTAGAGAATACCTGTTTCCAGATAGACTGTCACTCTGCTGTGCACTTACCATAGGAAACAAGTTTCAGTAATTTTATATTATACTGTTGAGTGAAAGCATCTAGTTATCTGGTGTCAGTTCAGGACAGCATTTGTCACAAACTGGTATTGAATCCTAAGTTGTGCTTTAAGAAATGACAGACATATTACAAGGTGAAGAATGTCTTAGAGCACCAGTATAATTATCACTAGCCAAAGCACGCAAAGTGTATTTAGAAAGAATGAGATTAGCTTACGTTCAGACTATGTTAGTGCGCTTAGAGCTCTTTTCCACAGCTTGAAGCTTGAGAAGAATAAATAATAAGTATCTGTGGCTTACCATACATAGTGTATTTTCTATCCTAAGGGCCAGTGGTAATGAGTGGTAGCAAAAAGTTCATCTACTTCCTGAGGAGCCTGTATTTTCTGATCCAGACAAGGTGCCTTATCTGGCCTTACATATAAGTTTTGTGAAATTTAGGACCTTCAGTTCTGAAACTTCAAGTACCTTTTAGGATCTATGAGGGTAGAAAGATAAGGAAAAATAAAAAAATTATGATGTTATTAAAAAAAACTAAACTAAAAAAGATTCTGCCTTTTAGTTATATTCTAAAGTTTTGTGAAGCCTTAACCTAGTGAAAAGAAACAGTTCAAGCTCCCTTTGGAAAGAGATCTGATGTTGTACAATTAGGCTTTTTTCCTTTCCTAAACTGAGTCAAGGTAGTCAGAACAGATCTTGGTGGATTGAGCTTACCACTGTCATGACAATCCAAGAAGGGGGGGATAAATGAAAAAGATGCTCTGAGAGCTTTATTTCCACACTCCCTTCCCATGAGGACCTAATGACAGCTCCTGGGAAGTAGTAACTGGTTTTTTACCAGCTTTCAATGACTTTTGAGGTACCATACGTAGATAAGGGAAAAAAAGACTTGCAGGGAGGGCTTCAGCTTTTTAAGTATTGTGCTCTTAATTTTTGAGTCAAAGGAGTTATAAGGCCTTATGAACTGTTTATCTGTGATCTAGAGTTATATATCTGCAATGAAAAACACTTCTACTAAGAAAATACTTGTCCGCTGTAATTGTACTGTGTATCCATTAAAGTGAAAGATGACTTTAATTGTGGCCACTCAAATACACTCAACATCTTTTCCTTCATCTAAACCTAAAGCTTGGTCACTGCAACTTCACTTGTCTACCCATATGACATATAGCAATAAATTTCTGGTATAGATGTGTCTGATTTGTTCTGTACATTACCACAATTCAGGAGCAATTTATTAATCCATTTGATGATTCCAGGAAAGGTTGAGTAAGAAATTGATCTCTGAATGTATGGCACAAATGTCTCTTTTTTTTATTCTTAACTACCTGGAACGCCTCCCTCCTTAGCAAGGAAGTGGTATGGGATTACACTGATTATGTTGTGTCTTGATATTTCATATTATTTCATGTGAAATTAGCTAATTTATCTTCTAAAAAACTGTGACGGGCAAAAATACTTTTTTGAATTTCAAGCCTTTCCCAATATATCTTAATAACAAGCCTTTAATTTTCTTAGCACGTCAGGTTCAAAATTATTGAGGATAAATATGGTAAAAGCAGTGCTTGAACATTGGATGACCTCTTACAGCTTTTTTCCTCATCTGATTTGCTATACAAGGAATTTCAACATATTTTTAAAAGACTTTTACTGTACTTGTGCAGGAAAATTTCAGGAAGTGTTTAAGCTTGACTTTGTGGTACGGAAAAGTTAGAATTGCAACTTTTAAAGTTGTTCGGGTTTTTTTATGCCTAATAGAAAGCAGAGAGAATAATTTTCTGACACTTTCACTGAATCTGACCTATAGTTATTCTTGACAAATATTTCACTATTTGAAAGAGCGTATCTTTAGTTTTCTGTCTCATAAATGGAAATGCAAATAGCATCCCAGGAGTGGTTTTTACTACTTAGAGTATTAACTAGCTACATAAAGAGGAACTCCAAGTAGAACTGCTATGGAATATTAAAGACAGTCTTACGTTTCCTTTATTAATTCTACACAGTATATGCTTGCTCTGACAACTAAGAAAGCCAACTGTAGATCATAAATATTTTCCAGCAGATGGAGTAAGTTCAGTTTTTATATTTTTTAATTATCATCTTGATTAAACTATCTGCCTCTTTAAAGACTAGAGCATTTCTTATCCCCTTGCATCTCAAAGCAGTTGTGTCATAATACATGGGCACTAAATAACAGGACAGCAGTATTTATGTATTGGAAATTTCGAAGTGCTTCCTGGGCATTCAGTGGGTCTTGTTTGTTTATTTTTTTTTCTAGGTAAAACATAGGACATCAGCTTTATTTTTGATGAGCTGGAGTTGTTTGGTTGATTGCCTCTAAATGGAAAAAATGAGTTGTTTTTACTGTCAACAACATTTAGCTACTCACCTTTTTGTCAGGCAGGGTCTGCTGTCTTGCTTGCCTTAATAGACTTTTGTTGGGATACCAGCAGTTCAGTTCTTTCACTGCATCAGAGATGTCCTAAATCAAAAGTATAAGTGGAATGCAGAATGCTGTTAATGTTTCTGCTAAAATGAAAAACCTTTTTAGTGAACTGATCTCAAATTCTTTTAGCAAATATATTTAATATGTTTGGTTACAGCAGAGCGGGTAGGCAGTTGCAGTACATTATTTTCAGATGAGTTTCAAGACAGACTGTAAATTTACTGTTGTACTTTTTCAGATTACACACTGTAGGAAAACAGCTAAAACTAAAAAGCAAACATAAAACTTGCATCACTGCAGGAAACCTGGTATGGTACCTGGTGGATAGTAAAATGATTGTGCTGATCTACTGATGCATTTTGTGTCTGAAATCTAACTTCTCTGGTTTTGTGCAATGAGTCTGTAGTATCTAATAACTGAGTAAAGAAATTGGATGTCGTATGCTTGAAAGTGGAAACTGTGCAATACCTTCTGAGAAGTAATTAGCATTTTTGTTATTCAGGCTAACTTGGTATGAATTCTCACATACACTCAAGTGATCACACACAAAAGCTCAGATTTTCAGATTTGGATGATGGCTTCAGGATCGGGAGTAGAGAACTGAAGTTGTTGCTATGTCAGTGGCTACCTGCTATGAAAACTGGCATGCATTCACTTTAATTCTTGGAACTGTTGTTGTGCTAAAGCTGTGCTTCTGAGAATGGCAGGAAAGTACTGTGTTCTGCTCAGCCAGCAGGTACTGATTTCCCCAGCATAGTGATACTCTCCCTGGAAATGCTGCCTTTGTGCCTAAGAGATGTAGATTAAAACGTTTTAAAAAAATGTAGTAAGCCATCTACTATTGGTCAAAAAATTTGATACTGCTTACTTAAATATATTTATTACACAAAAATCTCAGAAAAAAATTAATTCTGTACAGTCAGTAGAAAAGAAATGTCAAGACAAAGTAAATTGGTGTGTCAAAAGATGTCATGATTGTGCCCCTCTTAGATCTACAATCATTCATATTAGCTTAAAAATTTTTAAAGTATTTTGGTCTTGCATAAAATATCCAAATAACCTGATGTTTCATATGGCAAAACATATGCTGTATTCATGAGTCATCACTTCAACACAAATACAAATTTTAGTGCACTTAATACTTCAGTGTTGAGAAGTGTACATATTGTTTCATTTAGACATGATTAGAAGGGTATGTTATCGTCATATGTTCTTTACTGAAAGCTTTTGTGATTGCTTCATTTCCATGTGCACCTTTATGAACCAGAAACTTGCTGTGGGCTGAGGCTTGTTTGTACATGTCCTTCAGTGATGAGATTAACTTAAAAATAGCAGCTATAGTTTACTATAAAAATGCTTTATTATAAGGTTCTTGAACATTAGTGTGGCTGGAGGGAAGCCACAATGATCCATCTTGACTAGGGGAGCTACTAAAGGCCTTCTGTGTCAGTGTTCTGATTCACTATGCTAATCCATGTACGAAGGAATCTTGGCCACAGTTTATCATGATGCATCATTGTGCATGATGCCTTCAATGTGTTTTACCTTTCAGATTAAGGTATTTTAATTCATATTCAAGACTGGCTAGGTTGAGCAGGTGAGTTACTCTGAGAATTATTTCAAGACCTTTCCCAAACATATCCTGTTCCTTGAAGCACATGAGCATATGGCAAAGAATGTAGAAGAAAATCATTTATCGCTAATATTTGGCAAATACATTAAGTATGCCAGATACTCTGAATAGCAGTAAAATCTTGGTGGTGTCTCAGGGTTTTCAGGTTCTTTCAATATGACCGATAACAGTTGCTATACTATCTGGGGAAATAAGTATTATAATTCAAATTGTCTTTAAACTCTTACGGCTATGATTTATCTTCTGTAAAGATCCTAAGATCCTACCTATGAAAGGGGGCACAGGCACAAGAAAGTAAGTTGCTTTTAAAGGAAAAATTAAATACAGAGCTGAAATTTAATGTTCCTTTTCTAATTGTTGAGGGTAGCTTCCTCTTGAGGAGTGCAATGGTTCTGTATACAGCAAGTGAGTGATGACAAATGTAAAACCAAATTCAATCACTGTTATTGTGATAAATTTAATCTGTTTTGTGATGTTTCAGTCCATGTAATCTTCATATTAGTAATACATTCAAAGTGAGTTCTTTCAGAGAGTTTAATGCATTCATATAGTAGTACAGACTGCAGCGGCATCCCTTGTAAAACTAGACTTAGATACAGCTGTTATGCAGATTAAATACTCTCCCCCATTTGCAAATACTGTTGAGCTAAACTGCTGTGAGTGGATTTTTTTCTGCCTCTTAGTTCAGTAATTAACGTAGTTAACTGCAAAAATACCTAGGACAACTCAGTTCTTAAAATTGTAATCATTAAGTTAAATGATTAAAACGCTTGTACTGGGTAAAAAGCTTGTACTGGGTAAGGTGCAAGAAAAGTACTTTTGCACTGATAAGAACTGGAGATAATTCTTGTTGTGGAGGATGCTTTTTTTCCAAATGTGCACATGTTTTACTGTAATTCTTGATCCGAGTCTTGTTACATCATTAGCCCTATCAGTATAGAAAATAACTGTACTACTAAGAAGTATTGGAAGTGATACAGAACAAAACTCGAAATTCACAATGTTACTTGACAAGTATTTCTTATAACTCCCACCTATGGAATACTATGATTGTGAGTGTAGGATATCTAATGAATGCTTTCTGGTTTATTAATAATTTAAATTTCATTACAGGACTACAATTGTTTAAAGTAGATACCTAAGGATACTTAGGAGAATTAGGTTATCTGATTGGAAAAAAGACAAACATTTGCAAGCATGTTTTAGGATTGTGTCAGCTTTCAGGTATGTCACAGCTATTTATATCTTGACTAGTACCAATGATTTCATTCTCTTAACCTAATGATAGTAATAATGGAATCTCTTGATTAACTTGAATGGCAGCTCATAATTGATATAGTGGTTAAAATTAACAGCAGCATAAGACAAAGCACAGGGTAAGAAAATTCTTATGTCTAAAAAAAAAAACAAATCAAATAAAAGGATGATAATCTGGCTTTTAAAAAATCATTGAAGTGTATTATAATGACTGTGTTCAAGTTCTATTGAAGAAAACTGTTTTTAATAAAATGTAATGAAAAAGTGTGGCAAATAAATAATGGTGGTATTTTTGGTCACATTGTCCTTATTCTGAGGGCTTTTCACAGACTATGCCTAGCACAGGCAAGAGAAACATTACTGCTCTGAGGGCTAGTAGAGCTTCCCTGAAAGGGAGAATACTGGTCAAATTCATTTTTAGAAGGAATTTTTGAAAAATACTCACTGGGATCAGGATAACTTTTTTTGAAGCAGTTAAATGGCTTAACTACTGTTTGAGTTGCCATAGAAGAGGAAAAGCTAGCATGCTCTTAGCTGTTCTTCAGGTTGACTGCTCTTCTTTCTAAAGCCCTCCACCATTCAGTTATGCTTGTTTTTAAATCATTTTTCTGCACTTGAATTTCATTTTTGTCCACCAATTCACTACAGGAATGGCCCATCAAGGAGACCAGAGACTGTCAGTCTCTCTTTAGTAGCTTCTAAGATCTGGCAGAAAAGTTATTTCCTGTATCAGCAGCTATTAAACTGTAGTTTGTGAGCATCCTTACAATGATATGTAAATCAGCATGAAATTCTGAAATTCGAATGTGGTAGTACACTCTTATACTAGCTGGAAGACTTCAAGGTAAGTGTAAAAAGAGATACTAATTTCTCTTGCTGAAGTAGTGCTGAGAGGATTTTTTGAGAGATGCTTTTGATAAACAACTATTAAAACATAATTCTGAAGCGACTGTGAAACCTGAAGGTGATAAAAACTAGTGCAGTGCTTTTACAGATATTCAGAATGGGTTCTTTTGACTTTAGCAAGCCAGACACTGACCTCTCTTCATACAGTTTTCTGTACACTGACCTTTCTTCATACAGTTTTCTATATGCTGAGCTCGCTAGCTACCGAGTTAGGACTCCTACCTATCACTTAACCAAATGTTAGTGCTAATTCTAGTATCTTTTGTAGGTGGGAAAAGATTCTTCTAGCACTTAGAAGAAGCTGAGTTGTTTTTCTGTTCTCTTCCAAAGCATGCTCTTCACAAGGCAGTCTTTCAAGAGACTATATATAAATCGAACTGATGAATCTCATGAAGGTACATATCGCTTTGTCTGTAGACCTTCAATGAATGCTAAATCATTGACAAAGCGTGAAATTCAATTTTCTTTTAAAAAACCAGAATCTGCTCATTCGTTTGGAATTTACAGTATGTGGTTATATAATTTGCTGAATGGTTAACATCACTGATAACCAAGCAAATCCTACAGTTCTGTCTATAATTTCTATTTCTGGTGTTCTGAATATCAAAGATGAGACTGTATATTTGGCATAATGTTTTTAAGGTGCTATGAGCATAAACTAACAGTAGCACTGTGGCTGCCAGACCCAGAAAAATGTTTTGAAACTTAGTTCTGACTGCAGGAGCAATTCAAGAGGAAAAGTTTGGGAAATTGTGTCCTAGAAGTAGATACTCACTGGAGTCCATTTGAAGGAGTCTGATATAAATGGATATGTGCTCCCCAGTATGTGGCTAATAATGAATGGATACTTTTCTTAAACAACTAGCGCTCTAAAAGACCACAAGTTTGGAGTGAGTTTGGAGCAAGGTGATAAGAAAATAAATAACAATGTAATCTAGCACTTCAAAGGCTTGAAATTTTTTGACAGATTTTGGTTTCCTTGAAAATTCCTTGTTTATTGCTGTGAGATCACGCTCCTGCCACTTAACCTTTCAAACATGCTAGAATTTGTTGCAGAAAATCACAACACATTAAATGTTTAGCACCTTTGCTAATTTGCAAGTATGATGTTTTCATCTTTTGCTGTGTTATGAGGATCAGCGGCAGCAGCACAGGAGGACTAACCAGCCAAACAGAATTTTCATACTCTTGTAGATTGAGATGCTGGTAGTTTATCTTACCAGTATAAGCTGATTAATTGATTTTTTTTTTTAATGGAATATTGAAGGAAATACTGCCTGCCGAATTCAAGTCAATATTTTATTACTTTAAATACTATTAATTATTAAGGATACAAACCTAGTAAACTGGGAATTTGTCTACTTTGAGATCTGGGGTGTTGGTAATACCAATGAGTTTGTGCTTGTTTCAGAAAATATATGGCATGCCCACTTCTGACTTCAGACCTCTTATTAATGTAGGAGTCTGTAAGCCAATAACCTAGTTCTGAATATTTTTCAGTTCTCACTGGAAGTGATAGAAGGTCATCTGGGTGGCTGCAGCTTCCACATTTCTGCTAGTTTCTAACCCAGCAATGCTTTTAAAACATATATATTAATACCATGTATGTCTTCAGCTTCTCATCACAAATGTTGAAAAGCTGGCTTGGTCACTGGGGTCCCACTGCTGGAACCTGGGGTGTGATTGTGTTACTGGGGGAACATGGAGGAGAGATGAAATGGTTTCACTCATGTTCCGTACATTTTGTACAAGGAGATGTTTCTACTTAAGAAATAAGGGACAAAGAAGTCACATTAGGAAATACAGTGATTTCCTTGGCTTTTCTATGAGTGCATCTCAGATACAAAAGGCTTTAGCTCCTTTGAACAGAATTTATCTGCAGCTTGATCTGGTTGTTTGGTTTTTTATATGGTTAATCCATAGTCAGGAAACTATTTTGATGTGGCATTATCCTTAACAATTTTTGTGCTTCAGGATTGAAGTGAAAGAGCCCTGATAACAGTAGAGCAATTGTGTAGAAGATCCTTTGGCAAAATGCTTGCAATGGTCTCAAAGATAGTCAGCTCTCTTGTAAATTTAGGTTTCCAGTTACAACATAAGAAGAGATAAGTGCGCGTTCTCAGCATTTTTGAAAAGAATCTCACATCTGCATGGAACACTAGACCAAGGTTTACTTGGAGGCTGGAAACAAGTGTATTATCTTGAAAGGGGCAACTATTTGGAATCAGTCACTAGGTAACAGTTCTCTTAAAAAAAAATTATCAGTAATTTGATGGTAGCTGCTAATTACCAGCTAAAAAGCTTTTTTCATGAGATATGAAAATTCTCATAGTTTTTCTAGTTCAGCAGACGCCACATTTGGAATAATCCTCAAACACTAATCCTGATGGCTTATGAAAATGTCTATAATGCACAGTCTTGACTTTTCTTTTAATGCCTACAGCAGATATTACTGATGTAATTTCTGCCTCTATCACTTTCAAAAAAAACAGAGAAGAATCCTAAAAGTCATGGCCTTTTATACATCACAAAAATGTGGTAATAAAAGTACTGGCTGTTTAAAATTCAGCTATGTCATTCCTGAATGTGTCCCAGAGTTTCATGGCACTTTGAAAATTATTTTTTTTCTTACTCAGGAGATTAAATGTCTATAACTTAAGCTTTTCAATGAAAAGAATTGAAAAGAAAAAAAAAAGCTCTCTTTATTTAACAAGACAAAATACACAAAATAAACATTTCCTGCTTTAAATCTTTTATTTCAGTAGGAGAACTTACTCAAATTAAGGACCTGATGGCAATGCACAAATATGGAATATTTTTTCCCTCCATTTTCTAACTTCTGAATAAATTCTAAATCTGAAACAGGGAAACTTTCAGGCTCATGTAGCAAATATCTACCTTCTAGAGGCTCTTGAAAGCTGTTTTTCTCAGAGGCAAAAAAAAAAATCACTATACTGTAATTTTAAAGATTTTTTTTAATGCTGTGAATCATGCTTTTTATATTATTTCCCTTTCAGTGGCTTTCAATAATAAGAGAAGAAATTTGATTCATCAACATTTACTTTGGGGACTCCATGATTACATTCGGATCAAAAACTTGATAGCATAACTCAAGTACTTCTTAAAAATAAGCTCTACTAATAACTGAATATAAGTGAACTTCTATTCAGAATCATCAAAAGTAGTTGGTGTGGAATACGTCTTTAACTCCGAACTATGAAAATATGCAAAACATTTTTGTTTCCTTGAGACTGAATCACTGGCACTTATTTTCCTGATATCACCACTCTTAGAAATCAAATTGCCTAACAAGAAGCAATATGCAAAGAGGCATCTAAGATTTGTCTTTATTCAAAGCTCATGAATGATTCCACAGGCAATAAAAGTTTTGTTCTCTTTGAATTTCCACACACTGAAAGGACTCATACAGTTTAGGGGAGTAAAGATGTAATAGATGTTATGTTTTCTACTTGTATCCTTGAATTTAAAGTCAGACTCTTGCAGTTGAGGATCTATACATCAGAATGGGAACTGGTAATGCAGCCTACAGATAACAGTTTAAATCTAAACTGGCTGTGTACTCCCAAATGTGAGAAACTGAGTTCTGTTTCAGTTTGAATTAAAGTATTACTGTCTCCTTGAACATACTGAAAACTGCAAACTCTTTTCTTTAGAAGCTTGAACATTTCTTCATTTTTGACCTTGGCCAGTGAATAAAAACTCAGTACCTTAAGCAGAGGAGCTCAATCTTTCACTTGTACAAAATAATAATAATAATACATTGCCAGAAGGAGGAAGAAAAGAGAGGTCATCAGGCTTTCTGATAACTCAATAAATAATTAAAAGGAAGAAAAACACTTGGATTCATCCTCCAGATTAAGATGTAATAAGATTTTTTTCTGCCTGTTGTAAGGATTGGCCAGAATGAAGAGGTGTGCTGACTGAAAGAAATAATAGTGTGAGCTGTACAGTATCCCACTATGAAGACTGATGGAGGGACTTGAAGTTATTGCTGTTATAATGTCAGAAGTTGAGGATTGTTTGGAGAAGTTGGATCAAAAAATGGTAGAATATCCAGAAAGATGAGATTCCTCGATGTGGCTGTCATTGACCCATAAGATTTTTGACAAATTGCTTGCCTTATACCTGCTTCACTGACTCAAAATTGGCAGTATTTATTGTTTTTAAAATGTTTTCCCATTGTGTCAAAAATGCAAAATAATTCATGTGGCAACACTGTTCTCATTTAATTCGTCATCAGGTATGCAGTTTTGAAGTTATTCTTAACCTCAGCCTCTAGAAATCCTGAGCATCAGTGTTAATTAGCTAAAAGAATAGACTGAATACATATTAAAAATGAATTTTCACACCCTGACATCAGAAGGTACTTACGACATCATTGATATCATGACATATAAATAGGTTCTAAATACACTAACACAGCAAATGCTTTCACATCTAGTAAAACATTTGGGAATGGTAAAAGGTTTTGCCTGGAAAAACTGTATACTTCATCGGTTTTGCCATTTCTGTTCGTTTATGGTACTGATGTGTCTTTATATCATATCCTGAGATGATAATTGGCTATTTAAAAAAAAAAAACCAACAAGATTTTCTTCTAGCTAGTCCTGTTTTGTGACCCTTCTGTGATGTAGAGATGAAATCACAGAATCACTCTTCTGTGGTATTGCTTAATATCAGAGAATGAAAATATCTGGGTTGTTGTTATAATACCCTTGATGCACAACTCCTCAGCATCAAGAAACTCCTGATTCTCCACTGTAGTGTCTCACCATTGTTTGAGTGCTGAGTGGCTGAGTGTATGTGTAGGCAAATGCTAGAGCTGATAGCATTAAAACTGACTGCTGCAGAACTGCCTGGCAGACCTGCATGTAAACTATTTACGCCTCAGAAACAAAATTGATTCTATACATAATCTCTCTGCATTACCCTGTTAACTGACTAGAAAACTGCAGAAAACATATTTTGGTAAGATTATAGAATCATAGAATAGAATCATAGAATCACTAAGGTTGGAAAAGACCCACAGGATCATCCAGTCCAACCATTCACCCATCACCAATGGTTCTTGCTAAACCATGTTCCTCAACACAACATCCAAACGTTCTTTGAACACCTCCAGGGTCAGTGACTCCACCACCTCTCTGGGCAGCCCGTTCCAGTGCCTGACCACCCTTTCAGAGTACTAGTATCTCCTAATGTCCAGCCTGAACCTTCCCTGGCACAGCTTGAAGCCATTCCCTGTACATATCCAAAATTAGATAAAGGAAATCCTGCTTAACTTCTCAGTCTGTTTGGGAATTTACTAGGAAAAAGCTAGCTAGTTAAAAAAGCTAACTAGTTAAGAGGAGGGTATGGGCATGTAAATTTTTCTGTCACAATTCTGAGGTTAAAACTGAACTGCCTGGAATAGAGTTGCCTCATTGATTTTGTGAAATGACAGTGAGTGCATTTCAAGGCTGGAAATTCCATTTCACTTTATGTACAGAAAACTTCACAAGGGAAATAATAAGAGTCTTTTCTGAAGCACTAGGTATCCTGGTAACATATCAGTTATCAAATTCACTTTATGTTTTTCAGCAACAGTAATAGTTATAATGTGGCAAGATTATTTTCATCTTTTAAAGGGGTATTTCTCAAGACTATGACAAGAAATTCCCTTTTTTTGTTGTTGTTTTGACACATCCCATCTGCCCTTTACATTCTGTATGCAGTTTGTGTTTAAACTGAGGTTTGTAGTATCAAAGCTTTAAAATGCATGTCTGAAAATTCTCCAAAGGAGTTCAAAACTGAGTAGGAATTCTGTGATTTACATGCTTTTTTTTTTTTTAAACTCCTCAAATTTAGCAATGATACTACCAAACCATGTAGCAAATGCCAAACAGTAGTCTTCATTGAAGTTTTTTTTTTAGTATTGAAGATATCTTGCGTAACTTTATCTAGTGTCTTACAATTTACCTATTTTAAAAAGATACCTTTTGTAATGGGTTGTTAAATGTAGCCAAGCTTGATTCCTAGCCAAGGCTTATTTGTGCTTTAGTCACTGGCAGTTTCGTGACTGTGCTCCAGAGATGTGACAGATATTTAGCTTCCTCATGCAGTTGGTAAAAGCTAACCCTGACCTTTAACAAATAGTTAGAGTCAATTAGGTGCCCCACCTACATCTGTTTCTTAACTGGGGGGGCGGGGGAGGGTGAGAAAAAAGTTATGCTTTTCCTTATTTTATTCTTGTGGCTGATTATAACTAGTAATACAGTGCAGGAATTTTATTGATGATTACAGTGTTGGACTACTATAGATTTTTCCTAAAACTATTGTACCTTTTGCATGAATGCTATAGTACTAACTTCTAAAAGGATAAGGTACTTGAAAAAAATGTAGTTAAGGAAAGACCCTTAACTATGGGTCAGGTGTAATGTTGACTTTCCCTGTCGATTGTCAGCACAACATTTAAAAATACCATTACACCGAAACAGGTATTTAAAAATAGCATACTGAATGTGTTTATTTCCTTAGATGCTAATAGGACAGCTATGAAGAGCCCAACTCTTTCTGAAATGTAGCTTCAGACTGATCTTCCATGAGGTTTCCTTCCCGTGATATGCATGGAAGTCCTTACAATCCAGTTCTTGAATAAGCGAGCTGAGATAGGTAGAAATCTGACATTTGTCATTCTGTATTCCTTTGACCATGTTTTTTTTCTTGTGTGAAAATGAGACTCAACAAATACGGCCTTATTAAGTGGCTAAATAACTTGAAATATAATTTTGCTTTCAAAGATATTTTTATGCAGTTAAATTCTGAAGTTATATAATGTATCAGATGTAGCATGATGCAGTGTAGAAAATACACAGTTCATAACATTTTTCTGCCTTTGTTGTAGAAGCCATTTATTGAGTTTGGAAAATAGATTACATGCTTATGATGTTTTATTTCTCAAAAATGGTAATAAATGGATGAATTATCCACATGGGAGTTTTCAGGAGGAAGTGTTCAATTGATTATTATATGCCAGTCAACAGTTCAACAGCAACAACAATAATCTGCTGTTGAAGAGACTCATAAAGGTCTTGACCTAGCAAAATTGAATGTCCATTTTTTCTGTAGCATTTGTCTAGTGCTAAGTATTCTTAATAGGATGGGTGGTTTTTTGGTAGTGTGTTATTTTGAGGTCTTTTGTGTGTGTGTGTGTGTGTGTGTGTTCTGTTGCTTTATCTAGAAAAGGCTGGCTTTTATCAAATCTCTCAGCTACGTAAACAAAGTGATAAAAAAGGCAGATATTACAAATTAGTTGGATCATCCTGAGCTTAGTTCCATGCATACTGCTTCTTGTCTTCTCTAGCCTATCTTTTCCTGAGGTCATATACCATGTATTCTGACCAAGGAGAGAGATTATGTTGAATACCACCCTTGGCAGTGAGTGGTGAGTGTCCTAAGCAGAACTGCATCAACTGGTAGCGCACTGTTCATCTTGGATTTAGCCTGCTGAAGAGCTTTAAGACAGGATGACGCGTACCAGAGTGTTTTATTGTGATTTTTTTCTCTATTTCCATCCTATTTTTAATAGATCACTCAGTGGATTTTACCTTCTTAACAAAGGGTAAATCTAATGAACTGTGCAAGAACGAACTTGGACCAATGAAGGTCCAAAACTCAGATAATCATTTGATAGATAGTATCTGCTTTTAATATTTAATGCATGTGGTGCTGTCCTTTAAAATCCTTGCTCAGCTTTGAAGTATTTTAGTTGCTATGGAAACAACATCTGTGATAGGAGCTTCTAAATCATGAATACATTTGAGATGTCTTTTCTTTCCTCTTGTGTGTGAATACAGTAGTTCTTTCCCTCCCACATTGCGCTTCATTTGCAGCTTCCTTCAGAAAGTGGTGCTGAGCAAACTCATCACTGCTGCCTCCTTAAAACCCAGTGCTAGGATAACTCAGCATTCAAACACTTCTACACTGTGGCTTCTGATTCTGCCTTTCAGGTTTCTGGTGATCTAAGTTGAATCCTCTGTAGAAAAATCAAACTTTTTTGGGTTTCTGCCAGAGAGCAACAAATTGTGATCTTTATTTAAAAGCCATAACTTGAGAAGTTATTTTTTTCACAGAATTGTTGATGTCTGTACTGGAGAGACTAGAAGTGGTACAGTACCCCAGGTGTGGCCTCCCCATCCCTGAATGTAGATGAAGGATAACTTGCCTCGACCTCTTTGAAATATTCTTCCTAACACAGCCTAGAATGCTGTTAATCCTATTTGATGTAGGGCCACACTGCTTGCTAATACAGGTGAAATTAATGTTGCTATTGAGTTGTTTCTCTTGTAATGTTTCAAGCTTCCCTCTTACTGCCAAGTCTAGTTCTAAAATTCTATGACAGATGATTTCCTTAAATGTGAGGTGCTTGGTAAACTGGCAGAAGATTTTAAATAATTCTATGATATTATTTGATACCTACTGCTTTGTATGTGGTATTTTTCAAGACATCAAATTGAAATGAAGTTGAAAATTATTGAAGAAAAAGTAGGAAATGAATGTTAAGTATATTTTGAGAAGCCTAATCATAGCTGCAGCTAGTAGGAAACTGGAATCTAGAAGTCTAATCACAATAAGTAGATTCACTTCTAGGACAAAAGCCATGTTATGCAAGTGATGTGCAGAAGTTCCTAACGTGTTATTCTAAGGAAAATAATTAAGCTAGCAAAAAAAGTGCAGACTGTTAATTTCTTAGTAAAGGTAGATGGTGCTATTATTTGTTTAATCAGTTCTGGAATGTTTTGGCATTGCTTCACTTTGTAGAACAAAAGAAGAAATGACCTCTTCATGAAAAGAATGCTGTGGATAAGCTGATAGGTACCTTATCAACTTTGCTATTGTAGCTATGCCAGCCAGACATGTTAATGTGACATAGATGTTCTCTGCTATGGTATTTATACATTGTCAGACGTGTTTTGGAAATAATTTGTGACCTCATCTGGCATACAGAGAGGCTGCAAAGTTCTCAGAATTGATAAAATGTAAACCCACTTTAAAATGAACTTATTTTAAACTTCCTGGCTTTCAAGAACTTCAGAAAACAGTCTGTTTAATAGCTTTGTACCTATTTGCTACCAATGCTTTTCTGTGCTTCTGAAGTCTGAAGCACCATAGCTGATGGTATTTCTTTAAGATTCTTCTTAGGTTTCAAATAGCTATTTTTCTAGAAGCACTGTGTGGGAGACCAAAGTCCTGCATGCAAGGTGCATGAATTCTAATCTGTAAGAAAGGACAAACTTTAAAATGTACTTTAGTTAGCACTGAGGAGTGTGAAAGGTGGATAGAACTAGCACTAAGTTCTGCAGTAAAGAGAGAAATATTTGAATTATTCTTTTTTTTGGGGGGGTGGAGGGGAGGGATTTGTTTCATACAAGCCTGAAGTGAGATCAACTAGGATCTCCAGGCACGCTGGAAAAGTCTTTTGCAAAGCATTTTTGCCAGTAATTGTGGGCAACACTTGAAAATCCATGATCCCACTCTGCTTTTTTACCAGTAAACTCTCATTCCTACACAATTTTTTTCTCACAATTGATGCTCATTACTTGATTAAAGGTTACAGTGTCCTTTCTCAAATAGAAAAGGAATGCGTGTTCTAATTACTAGAGTATGAAAGAATGTTCTATAAATGTAGTGATAATAAGGTGCAAAAAAATGATAACGAAGGGACAGAGGAAAGACAGTAATGGACTGCCAAATGTGGATATGTGTGCCTGAACCATTCTAGCAGAAGCTAGGTTCTCCCAAGCAGTAGCTGCAAATCTTCAGCAACAATTTAAGGAAGAGTAAGAACTGCCAGGGACAGGGGGAAGCTCTTTTTTGGAAGTGTCTCTGTGTCTCAAAGCTCAGGAATAAGGCTTTTAGGTCATAGATGATATAAAAATGGAAATGGTAAGTGTTTTGGATTCCTGTGTATTGAATCGAGGAAAGAGAAAAGGCTTGGAGACTGAGTGAAAAATACAAAATAACTTATAGTGATATTTGAGAAATACTCGTGTACAATTGTTTGTCGTAATCTCTTAAAATTTCAGCCCTTTTCGCATGAGATTGGCCCAGTTTTCTTTTGATAGCATTACTCCTCAGACTTTGAGAGGAGCTCACTTAGTCTTGTAGGTATCTGCAGTTTGGGATGGAGAGCAAACTTCACTTTGGGTAGTGCTGGAAACTAGATGGCGAGAAATGTTATTTGGAATTTAAATTAACTTAATCTGAACTCCAGTTTAAGTCTATGAATTAACATAAGTATTTAATACAACTGTCTGTACATGGTGCAATCAGGACTGGAAGACTTTTAAGTATAAATTAACCAGGCTATTCACTATAAACTGTCTAGAACTATAAACTATTAACTGTCTTGGCAGTGTACTCAGTATATTCTAAAAATGCAGTGTATTTCAGTGGCTGCTTCTCATTTTTTGTTTCACTTTAGATTACAGCTGATGTATCTGCAGTATTTCAAGAAATGGGAGGATAAACTTTACAATGTTTACTCATATAGAAGTGTTCAAAATGTTTGTTATTTCCTGTTAAAACTAGAGATGAAATACTAATTTTTGGGAGAGTATGGTTCTTCATGAGCTCAGATTCACATTTGTTTTCCCTGAAATGCTGTCCTAAAGAACTGGGAACAGAATGCTCCTTCATATAGTAGCTCCCGTGAACCGGTATCTACCCAAGTTACTGTAAAATGTGAGATGTTTTGTTGGAATAAGTATTTTAAAGTCACTTAAAGTGATGAGAAATTAGATAGGTATTGTTATGAATGATATGTTAATCAGTCTAATTGATAACCAAAGAAATAGGAAAGAAAGACCTCTTTTTCAATCTATTTCATCTTTAGTTTTAGCTGTATTTTAAGTGACTGAAAACAATATCTGCACACAACTTTAAAAAAAAAAAAAATGTTTATTATAATTTTAGTCTGATTCTATATTTGAGAATAGATAGTCATACCTTAAGTGCTACTCTTGAATGAAATTATATCGGAAAGTAAAATATTGATAATGGGAGAGAAAATAGTGTGGAAATTGCTTGAGGATTTCAATAAAATTTAGCACTGCAGTAAGATGTAACAATACTGCAGGGATCTAGTCTTATTAGGCTAAAGCACTTTCATCTTTAATTGCAAAAGGGCTTCAGGGTTTCCTTTAAAATTTTTAAATATTTGATTCTTAGGAAAATCAGAGTTACTTTTCTCATCTCTTCTATCCTATTACATGCCTCTACTACTTCCTGTAAGTAACATGTCTCAAAGGACAACTATGTAACAAGGATATACTCGTGATAAAACTCCCAAAACTCTCTAGAAAACATTTCTGAAATGCATTTTTGATACTTTTATTTAAATATGTCCAACATTTTCTATTCATATCAACTCATTACTCTGTACGACTTACCCAGAATTCATCAATATCTTTGCCGAATATCTCATTGAACAAACAGTACAAAAGTAGATCAGTCATTATTTGTGAGAACTTGAAAATTCAAAGCCAACAGCTGGAGCTGAACTCTGTGTTCAGCTAGCTGGAGGAGCTACAAGCTTCACTCTTGATAAAATTAGCGCTTGACATGTCTGAACTCCTGTACGCTCTTCTGAAGACTGTCTCAAGTGGTTATTGATACTGATGACCTAGGAACTGGACATCATGTTTTTTCCAGGCCTGTGGTCACCTGCATCCTTGGACAAATTATGTTAATTAGTTTGTTTCAGCTTACTTATTTTGTGTTTAAGCAAAATGACCAAAAAATTAAGATAAAAAAAAAAAAAATCAATAAATTGAGGAGTTCATTTTTTTTATTAGTAAATTATGCCTTTTTTTTTGTCATGGTGACAGCAGTCCAATTTTACCTTTATGAAAGAGCCTTCAATTTAAATATAATATCAAATTTTTACAAAAGTGGAAAGAGTTTCTGAGAGATCTGATATTTCTAATGCTATTCAGGACTGAATAGCAGATATTTGCCTATTAGTGAAATATATCTAGGAACAATTACAGCAAAGCAGAAAAATAAAATGCTAGCTTTAATATAGTAAATTGTTTACTAGAATCTGTTCTTTTGCTATTTCCTGTCAATGAATGTCAATATCCTTTATTTGTTACAGATCATGCTTTTAAAACTATTTTGGAATGCAGCAAAGTTGCTGAAGTTAAACTTATTTTTCATAACAGAATTTTAATGAAATGTAAGCAAACAGAGTTGATTGAAGGCCATAAGATTGCGTTGTTCCTTCATTGAAGGTATAATTTTCTATTCTGTGAAGCTTATTGGAGACATCCAGAAACTACTTTATGAAGAAAAATGGCAGGAAGGGCTAAATCACAGAGGTGAATGATACACTGATACAGTATCTATAGATAAGGCTAAGAATAATGCTTGTTATTTCTGTCTCAAAATGAAGGCTGTTGACCATGGGCTAGTGAAGGACTAGTGAGTTTTTTCAGCTGTCTTTTGAAGAAAGCATCCAACCACTGTATGCTACAAGTAAGATCAGGAAACTCATTTAAATTTCCATTTGAATGAGACTGAGCTAAGATACCAGCCAATGTTCTGTTTCCAGTCATGTTTAGACCACAGCAAGAAAGTGGTTACCTTTAAGTGCTTAAATACTCATTGCAAGGGCAATATGACTACGTATTTTGAACTAGAATTTTTATGTGATAGCAGTAGATATGAAGCTGAAATGGTGGCTGCCTGTGCTTTTCCCAGATGCATCACTGTACCTGAGCCTGATTTGTCTAGTACTGACAGCAGCACTCTGTGTCTCAGGAAAAAAAAAAAAAAAAAAAAAAGACTGGATGTGCAGAGGATGCAGCAAAACTTTCTCAGACTTCTGTGGAGTTCTCAGTAACCCAAACAGGTTAGGTTCTCAGGTTTGCTGAACTGGAGCCATAATCTGCTCTTCAATGAAGTCTCTTCTAACTCCTCCCTAATGCTCTATGTTAGCAAAGAGAAGGAAAGGTAATGAAGGTCCTGCATGTGTACCACAGATGAAAGCTTCATTGCTTTTAACTGAAAATATGCCTGTGTTAGAAACATGAAGCTTGAGCCCTGAAAATTGAATTAGTACATTGTCTTCTTCAGATAGCTCTTTTAAAATAACTTTAAGAACCCTTTTTTTCCATAATACTGAAACTTGCACTATATGTTAACTTAATGCTGTGTAGAGATAAATAAATACGGACAAGCATCTTGAAACCTTTTCAAGCTCTATCCTATTGTTTAAAAACTTACTACCTCTATTTTTTCATCAATTAATATTTCAGCCTGTATTCAGTGCTGTAATGATAACCACAGCATATTAGCTCTATAAGTGATGGAAACCTCACTTGTTTCCACCTACTGAAGAATATTTTTGTAGTCAGTGACTGTATCAGTGCACTGAGAAGCAAGGGACTGGATCTACTGTCTTCTTCATGTTGCTTATTAACAAAATAGTTAGTGAACTGAACATGATGAAATGCCGTTCTGGCAGAGTGGTTCTGTTTTAATACTTAGTTTGTGTGTAAATAATTACTTCAGTAGTTTAATGTTTCCCAGCCAAAAGCTTCAGAACTAGGTTGCCAAATCAGATTTCTAATCAGAAAGCATTGTTGAACTGTAACCATGGCACAAAGTATGCATCCCACAGACAATTTTCGTCTTATTCTTCTTATTATTATTTATTATTATTTATTAGTATTAAGGACTTCAAGAGGAACTAAGACAAGAGCACCAGGGTAAAGATGCTGTGGAAAGAAATGTGTAAATCTAACATAGCAGGCCTTAGATCTCTGCTTGTGACTATATTGAAAGATGAGTGCCCAGTATCCTAAATGGGGCTTGGATGGGTGGAGGAGCAGCACAGCTCGGTCTGCATGTTGTGTTTGGGACTGGTAAACTTTTTGTAGCCCTACAACATGTAAGACTGAACAAGGAAAGGCCACAGTTTACACAAACTACTCAAGTCCCTATCAATGGCTAGGAAGGGACTGAAATAAACCATCCTCAGTCAGTACTCAGTTTTTGTGTATCAAATACAGCATGCTTAAATACTTTTAATATTTTAAAATGTTTTTCAGAACATTAAGTTGAAGAGCACTGTGTATTTTACCAGCTTTTATTTGTGTTGGGTGGTTGAGAACAGAGACAATGACCAGACAGGGTAGGAACTTTTACCAGCAGTTCCACCTTGTTCAAAATCGCCTCCTCTCCTACCTGCACTGAGACATGTATTACTCTGAGTAGGGTAAAATTGTTTCAGGAGGTGATTACAGTGTGCAATCTTCTGAAATTTGCCTAATAAGCAGCAACATTTAATCCATTAAGACTAGCAAAGTCAGGGTAACTGTGATAGCTTCTGTGGTAAATGAGTGGGGTTTCATCACCTTTGTGTTGCTGTGTAATGCTTCTTTCCCCCTTCCTAAATCGGGATTTACCGCAGATACTTCGCCCTATCAAACAGCTCCCGTGCCCAAATTCAGCGCACCCAGAGAGCGCTGGCCGACACGCGCTCACACAACGCAGCAGGCACCGCACTGGCCCGGATCCCTCGCTGCCCCCTCACAGAGCGGGGCCGCGGCCGGGGGCGGGCCGGGCGGTGCGAGCTGGGCGGGCCGGCGGCGGGCTGTTGCCATGGCTCCCGCAAGCCGGGGCAGCCCCGCGGGCCGGCGGCGGCGGTGCTGAAGGGACCAGCCATTTTGCTGGTGGAAAACAATGTGACATGGTGTGCCGGGCTCTGCCGTGCAATAAACACGCGTCTCCTCAGAGGACACAGAAGAAACGGGCGCGCGAGTGAGTAATGACAGCAGGTTAGCGCGTTGGAGCTGCCATTTTGACAAGCCGGTGACTGCTGCTGCCGCCGGCTGATCGGAGGCGGAATGCGGAGCGATAACGCCGCATATCTGCTGTCAGTCAGTCGAGCGGGGTTTTGTCTCGTACGGGCGAGGCAGCCCCACGGCGTTATCTCGGTGCCCGCTGCGAGGGCTGAGCCGGGGCTGGCGGCCCCGTGGTTCGCAGCAGGCAGGTGCCGGCCCGGCCCCTCCCGGCCTGCCGACCCCGCGGGCTGCGTGCCGAGGGTGTGCCGCCGCTCTCCGCACAAAGGGAGGCTGCCGAGCATCCCGGCTCTGGGGAGAGGTACGGCTCTGCGGGGACTGGTTCTGCCTTGTGAAAAACCGTGTTCGGAGCAAAACCGCTCGCGAGAAAAAGGCTTTGCCAGGTACCTTTGTGTTTAAGGGATGGTTTGGTCAGAGACTTGTGTGGAGTTGGATGAGTGCGTTGGTCTGACTGCATCTTGTTTTAGTGTCGTGTTCTATGTAGCCGTCGAATCAAAAGATTGCTTGCAGTAGTAGATGTAATCATATGCTTGCGTTTCCTACTAAAAGGGGTTTTCCTTTTCCATTGTGCTTTGTACTGTCAGGATAGCATGGGATATAATGCATTATCAAACTTGCAAATGTATCTGAAAAGCCTCAAGTCACTGAATTATTCGTGACTGGAATTGATGCACTGTGCTCAGCTTCAGCGTAACTAGCTTTAAATTGTCTGACTGCTGCTGTGCAATATGTAGGTCATAATAAAGAGCAGCTTTTTCACCAGCCTTCTGTGGGCTGCATGCCCCAGTGCTGTGGTTGATTGCTTTGTGGTACTGGCACTGGTAAGAGCAGCAGTGACATAGCCAGCTCACACCTCCCGTTCAGATATGGCACATACCATGCTGCATGGAGCACAACACACCCATTGTGTCCCTCCGCTCAGTGCTTGGTACAAGGAAGGAAACCAGCACTCCACATGGAGCACAAGCACAATTAACAGCACAGGGCGGTTAAACTTTTATTGAACGATCCCAGCGGCAGGCTTTCTGCTTAACAAAAAATAAATAAAACCATGAATGCAAATGTAAGGCAGTCGTTGAAACACAGTAAGTCATCTGATTGGGGCTGTATGTTCATACTGTAGGTTTTCAATGCAAAATGAATTGCTCTGAATAGATATTAATCACAACACGCCTGTTTTAGAGAAGTCAGTAAAACTACAGTCCCTCAATACAAGCTTTTATAGTAAAAGTAGCATTTCATGAACTACCAAATGTATTCTTACTAATATAGTTCTTAATTACCTAATACTGAAATGCATTTGATTATTCTGACAACTGAATACTATGATTTGCTTTGCAACTAGAGAAAAGAAATGATTGGTATTAACTCTTAATTATGTGGTTTTCAATTACACTGAGATGAACCATTTGTTTGGACAGTTGAGTGGGCATGAGATCAGGAATTTGAGGTCTGGGATCTTTATAGTTAAATTAGTAACCAGTGTTCTGTAATTAGGAGCCAAATTCCAATGTGTTATTTCTGTGTATATTTGCTGCAAAGGTATTTGGACAAGCATGGTCAGCAACTATTCTCCAAGTGAAACACTGCATTTAGAAATAGCAGTTTATAAACAGATTGCAGCCATGCATTTTCCCCTGTTAGAAAAGCTCCTTCTTCCTCAAATTGTTTCAAGATTTCACTAATAGGTGAATGCATACCCCAACTTCTTATGTGTAGAGGTCAAATAGTAAATTGTTTAGAGATCCACATTTTCTGTGTTCTGTTAAGTGGAATGAATATTTACAGTGTGGTCCCACATGAATATTCATGATTGAGTCTTTAATTATGTTGAAAATGATAAGCTGACCTAGCATTTCTTTTAAGGTGCTTGTAAGCCTCTAACAAAGAGATAGAGACCTTCTATTATTACAGTAAGAAGTACAGACATAGTAGTATGCAAAAAGTCAAGGACCTTACAGTTCAGGCTGGATATATCTTACTGTGAAGAATTTATGGTGTAAGAAAGCATATGAGCACTAGCTGTGACAAATCAGTGTATAGCTAGTTAGGTGCTGGTAGATGCATCTTATTAGTCTCTATTATTATTGAGAACAATATTCTGCATTCTTTCCATTCTGTCGTTCTCCCTTTGTCTTCTTTCTCATATCAGTTCCCGGCTTCCCTCTGTTGCCTTACTGTCTCTTTGGCAACATCTGATCCCCTCTGAGGTATTTGTAAATCAAATCAGTGACTGTCAGTAATTGCCATGGAGGTGCTGCAATGGAATATGGTTAGGAGGAAGGATGTTAATGAGTTAGAGGGGGAAAAAGCATCAGCTAAGTAAAGTGTGTGCCCAATATGGACTAACGGTACATGATATAAGGAATTAAGAGGTAGGGTCCTGTCACAAATGTTGAAATCAAACGGGCGAAGAAGAGGAGGAATGTTTTTCAGCTCACAATCATCTATATTTTTCAACAGAAGATTACTAAGAAGATCTTGAGAATAATATGAGACAAGATAAATTGGATATTTCAGCAGTGGAAAGGTTGACATCAAGTTTCAGTTACAGTGTACAAGTTTTTTTGGATGTCAGTAGAGCCATGATTTCAGTCCAGGAAATTATTGTATTTGATTTGAAAGTCTGTAGGTTATGCAAAGTCAGACTGTTTTGGTCTGCAGTGAGGTAAATAACACCAGCTGTCATGCTTTAACATGAGTCACTTCAAATATTTTTGAGAGAGATGACTCTTGAAGGTGACTCTCTGCCCATGTGTTGTGATCATAAACAGATTATCAGCAAAGCAAAAGCAGGGAGATCAATCCTAAAATGTAATATTACAGCAGCAGGTGCAAATAACAATAAAGAGAGGGACCAAAGAAGGCAAAATCAAGTGCTGTAACAGCTTGGTATGTTTGTTTAAAATCATTAGATTTGAACAAACATTGATAAGCATCGACCAACCACGTGGTCTGTGGAGCACAATAACCTTCTGAGAGTGTTAATGTGGGAATGTAATCTGCCCTCCACCTATGGGCTAGTCTCTGAAATGCCATAGGCTTACATATATGACCAACACGAGTAACGGTATAGATGTCACATGCCTAGAGATCACTCTCAGATATCAAGTTAGGGTGTGCTGTATAAGGTTGCACTGTGGAACAGCTGAACGCTGCTTCTGTATTGGAAGGATCAGGTATTGCGTATGATAGACCAACAATGAGGGTTCATCTGGAGCAGGTAAATTACATCAGATCTGACCTTGGAACAAAAGTTCTGCTCCAGTGAGGCTGTCTGTGTAACGTGGACAATTCTTGGGTGTTTGTAAATTTGAATTTTACAAATATGTAGTTTGGTGTTGTATCACACTGATACTGATCTTTTTCTATATCACTATTTCAGTATTGCGTTATATTGTTACTCACTGACAGAATGTATTTTCTTCATGTTCTGTTGGATGCAGTGTAGAGAGTTCTGTTAGGGAAATGACTGTACCATAGATACTCAGACTTTGTTCATTTTTCTTCAAATAGTGTGGCTTCTTTACACACAAGCATTTTACCAAAAGTATACTACCATACAAAAAAAAAAAAAAAAAAAAGCCTCAGTGAGATGCTGACATTTCTATTATTGTGAAGTACCTCAACTGTCTTGAGCCCAGCCTAAAAACAAAAAGCTAAAGACTTTCAAAGGCACTGATGTAATGGAAAACCTCATGGATGGGAAGGATTACAGTGTGATAGTGGACAGAAGTACATACTTAAAGGGCAGCATGTATCTCTGAGCAAAGGCATGCTGAATGGCAGCATTTTAGATCTACTCCTGCTTTGTTTTTTTTGACACATTAAATGTATTTTTCTGTTCAAATCTATTGTTCCATAACAGCATAGCTAATGCTGCTGTAAAGCAGGAAATTCCAAAGACTGAGCCTTTTCTCCTATTATTTCTTGCTTGTGTCCCTAAATAGACTTGCTTTACGTCCTTCTCTGCTGAACAATGATAGTGTTCTGATTCATCCATCCTTAAAAATCTCACCAGCCACCATTAAGGGTTTGAAGAGGACAGATGTGGTTCTGTGTTCTTAAGTAACCTGAATAACATATGTTATTTTAACAGTTGATGCTGAGGATCCCAAGCCTCAAAGGATAGTTGTAGAGGTGGGGGGGGGAGAGAAGAAGATAGCAAGAAAAGGAATGATTTTTCCTCCCAGTCCTTACTACAATCAAGTTATACAATAAGCTTTTTCATTTACCTTTTCAACAGATAGCTTGAATAATGTTGAAAAATGGAATAACAAAAGCTTTACTTATTTGTAGGGCATTTGTCCTCCATTATATGTACAGGTATTGAAGCAATATATGACTGAATTGTTTGATGTGTAAGTTTAGCCTCAGTTGCTGACTAGCTAGATTTGCCTACAAATAGTGAGTTTTACTCTTGCTACCACAGGACTCAGAAGGAAAGGGAAGGGTGCTTGAAGGAAACTCAAGGCAATCAATAATGGCAGTATTCATAGCTGAAAAAAGCAATATTTTGCAGGCTTACAAGAACATTAAGAGGCATTGATGTCTCAAGGTTGTGTTTGTAACATCAACAGTTCTGCTAATAGGAAATTGGCAGATATGACTGAAGGTTAAAATAGCTGGAAGGGTCCTTGTGTTTTTTTTCAAAGAGTTTAAAAACAACATCAACAGCAAAAAAAACCACAGTTCCTTAATGATTCTTTTTTCCTTTAGTGGAGACAGTAAGTGACTTCCTGGTTCAACCACAGTAATACTGAAAGGCAGTTTTAATGCTCCTAAGAGGCTTAGATTACATGATGTAGCCCACGATGGGAAGGAGTGGGAACTACATCAAGAGCAAGACAGCCATAGTGTGTCCTTTTCAGTATGTTGCCATCTTGTCTGAGGAAACAACTCTAGCCTGAGCATGAAGTTTTCTTACCACAGAGTATGTTGAAAGTTAAGTATAATAAAGCCAAGTATTCCTCAATGGGGAATGTGTAGATAGGCACAAGTGTGTGAAGCCACAAAAAACACAGTGTGTCACCTTGCAAAAAAGTACAGATATTACTCAGACATGATGCACATGGTGCAGAAGATGCAACAGATTTTGCTTTGGCAACCTAGTCCTAAGTATTTATACCTGATGTAAGACCATAAAAGATAAATAAGTTCCTAGTGACAGAGATCTGATGGATGTTCTTCATAAAATATGGTGACTCATCTTTAGATTTAGCTATAAGGAATACCAACAAAAGAACAGAAATAGGGATTTCTGAAATGTAAATTGTGGAAGAGAGGTTAGTACTTCAGCTTACCATATACAGAAAAGACAGTTATGAAAACAGGGTGGTAAGAGTTATATTTTTATTCAAACTAATGAGATTAAGTACAAAACCAAGGAAGACTTGTCACAAAATCCATAAGAGAACGAATTTCAGTTCATGCAACTATCTAGACTACTTCTGGTCTCCCGATCAGAATAAAATGTGAATATACGTAAAACGCTTAATGGCTCTTGGTTGCTGATTTCGTAAACTGTTTTGACTCTGACTATAGCAAGGGTATCCAGTAGGACTGGCTTCCTAAAAGCAGGTGTTTCTCCAAAGTTTAGCTTTAGGAAAGGGGAAGAGGGAGCCTGTCCATGATTCAGGTCTCTCAAACAATTCTGATGTGTGAAAAATGCATGAACTCGAGATTACACACATTGCTGCAGAGGTCCATGTTTGTGAATATGAACAGTATTTTCACTATTAGAGGTGCCCACAGAAGGAATGTAGCAATCCACTTAAATATAACTAAGTGAACTAAGTGCAGGGTAGATGTAATTAAACTGTATGTTTAAACACTGCTTTTGCTAGTTATATCTTGATATTAAAAATGATACACAGTAACTGTAAAATCAGAATTATTTCCTGTTTTCTAAGCATAAATCTAATCTGAAATTGAGATATTATTGGCACAAAATTTTGAAACAGCTGTAAAATGAGATTTGTAAAGTACTAAATGCTTGTTTCTCAGTGAATTTTATTTCATTTGAGAGCCTCACTTTCTCTATTATGCAGGTAATGAGAACTTTTATAGTTGAATTGTGATAAATAAGGAGGACTAAATATTTGATGTGAGGTGATTATTAATTGGTGAGAATGCCAAAGAAATTGTGTTCCTGGAAGGCTGGTTAGTAAATCCTCAGCACAGACTGCTTTGTGCTCTCCAGTGAGGCAGATGAGTTGCTGCATTAGAAATACCCATCTTTGGCTCTGTATATTGTTTTTAAGCCCCACGAGACATGTATGCAACTTTTGAATTTCAAAAAGACTGTAGCTTTTCAGGCAATCCTAAACTATAGAGACTCACCTAAATAAAGTATATAGTTAATGCTTCTCTTCTAACATGGAGCTCACACTACTGATTTCTGTGCATTTTGTGTTTTACCCTTCTTCAAATCTTAAGCAGCTATTGTCTGTTCTATGTATCAACACTGTATTTTCTTTCCTAGTAAAGATATAGTAAGGATTTTGGAGATAAGCAAACAGTAGCATCCCAAAGGGGTGCCAGTGAAAAATATTCAGTACGTATCACTTACATCATATTGATCCTGTAATTCACACTGCTCCTTCTAGCCAGTTATGTATCTTGCACATTTTAATGAGCAACTTCTGACGGAAGCTAGCAGTTGCTAGCACTACATTTAATAAATTTTACTTCTAATTAACCAGGAACTCTGAGCAGTGACACTCTCCCAGATAGTGCAATTACCATAAATTTGATTGTTTTTCTTCTGGATAAATCTATAGTTCTTAGGAATCCCAAAGAAATAACAATTTCAATGTGACCAATGCAATCAGATGGCTTACTTTGAATAACCAAAACATAGAAGAGGTTAATCAAAGGAAGTGACTGTAGGAGAGGTAAGTGAGGTGTTGATAGGTCTGGCAGTAGAATGAAGACTAAACCGAAGACTTTGTTTTGACATACAAGTTTTAAATTAGTTATTTGTATAGCTGTAGGTTTATACATTCACATACTTTTGACAGTGGCATTTGATTCACTGATTTATGGTCTTGGGTATAGGCCAGGTTCAGGGCACGCTTTGTTGTCAGAACTCTCACAAAGTCTAGGAAAATTATTAGCAAGTCTAGACCTACATACTATAGTAAAGTATTAGGGGGATGCCTTCCAGCCCAGGGAAATGGTTTTCTCATAAGCAAATTAAAAATGTTGTGAACTTAAATTAATCTAGGTGTGAATTTGTTTACTTCCTGTAATATCTAGTGGTGTAATTATCTTAAATATATGCTATTTAAAGCGTAGATTAGTCATTGTTTAGCTAAAACCTCAAGCGAAAATAAACGCATCAGTAGGACTAAGTAAAAGCTGTGAGCTGTACAACAGCAGATCTGTTATACCGTCTCTATATAAACATGTTCTACTTCAAATTCTGACGTGCACTCCCTGTACCAGAGGAGAAAGTGCAGATGAGTTATTTCCTAATGAATAGATAAAAAGACTGTTGTCTCAGTTGTTATCTGAAAGGAAACTACATCTTAGTAATTGTTTCTATCAATGTTAGCTCATCACTGTGTAAAGAAGGGATTGGGGCTGAGTTCTCTTTATAGTAGGTGCTTAACATACTAGATGGAACACACATGATTGCAAAAGTAAGCTGAATAACAGGTGTATTAACAAATGGTTCTGACCACTCAACTGTAATACCGGTTGTTTCCTAATTTCTTATAGGAAGCTTAGCAGAAATGAAAAATTTAGAAGGGATTTGAAGAACAAGCAAATAGTAGCTTCATAGGTAAATTTGAGCAGTATTCTTCTGTTAAAAGGATACTATCTGTTACAGATGAATGGAAGAATATGTGGGGAAATCTGTGCAGAAGTTGTACAAAGTTGCAATGAATGCTCTGGGAGTTGCAGGAGGAGACGAAGAATTGAGAAAGCTCTAGAAAGGGAAGAGATGGAAGTAAAACTGCTGTGGTGGAAAGGCAAGGAGGTAGCTGTGTGCCTGCTAGAGGACAATGTATATCTATTGCTCCGTGGTAGACAAGTGCGATAGCCTCAAAGCAGAAAGCCAGAGTAGTCTCTTGGGACACATTTTACGTTGATCATAAAGCAGTATTACTGAAAACCAGGGGCCTGGATACTGTAGTTAAATTGTGTTATGACATAGGCCTAAACAACAGCTTTCCCAATAAAGGGCAAACAAAAACAACCGTATTGTTCCTGAGATTGAAGGGAAGCAGGTGTGAGGAAAAATGAGCTGGCTCCTTGAGTAATTAACTTCATTGTTTGCATTCTAGTCAAATTTCTGGCTTACACACAGTATGCCAGCACATGCCATGGATTTTTCTTGTATTTTAGTCTCTATATGTACGCAAGTATTTTAATTATTTTGCAGATTTGAAAACAAAATAATCCCATTCTGTGGTTGGGTCCTCTGTGTTGTGTTTAAACTTGGACACAAATAACCAAGTCCTGGCTGCTCACACTTGAGAACAAAGTATTAGATGTTTCAAATAGATACTTTGTATATTACTATCAAAATGAGATTGTCACTGGCTGTCTTCCACAAGCAATGGAATAATGTAATTCTGTCAATAGGGGTCAGGTAGCAGGTAATTTGGAGGCAAGTGAAACGCATCCTGAGGGATGCTGCTGTGGTGCTCAGTTTATCTGACCATTGTAAAAATAAATTAAATGCTTTCCTAATATTTTCCTTTTGAGAAATTTGTTTAATTGTCAGAGGAATCAAACAAGCCAAAGTTGCATGTCAGATGGCCCACAGCAGAAGGCAAAGCAATATAAGGAGCTAAACTTGTTTTGAATACTAAATTTGTATTAAGTATACTTCTGCTGAGATGTTCAAATGTCCTTACTTGTGATGTTCTTGTGTACAATGCCAACATCATTATCTCTACATTCTCTTTTAAGAGGTAAGACAGAAATCTAGAAAAGCTTAGTTATCTGGTGTAAATTCAGTAGGGAAAACTTACCTTTCAACTTTTCAAATTTCTTCTGTGTGCATAAAGTTTTCAAGCCATTTTAGAAACAGAGGATAGCAGAAGTCACTGACTTCATCCTTCAGTTTCAAGTACAAACTTTTCCGATCATTATCCAAGGACTAGAATTGGGAATCTGTTTTGACCAGAACCAAGCCAATGAAAAATCAAAAAACCCTGAGACAAAAACAAATCATCTGAGTTTTTATAATTAATAAGTGGATGACTTTGAAAAACAGAGAATGTTAAACTTAACAGGAAGTAAACAGTTTCTAGGAAGGGAAATCCACATTTCCGTTATGTTTTTTGTTCAAAGAGGAAATTACCTAATAAGTGTACAACTTTATGGAATAATGCTTTAGATTATGCGAACTATTATTTCCAGTTCTCACATACCTTAAGATCTGCCTGAGTGTGAGTAATACTTCCATTTCTGCTCTTCAAGCTTTCTTCCTTGTAACTTTAAGTGCCTTGGGTTTAGGTTCATGAAATGATACAGAGGTGCAAATTAAGCGTAGTCATATAATTATAACTGTCAGTTTGTTACTGTTTGAGAGTGTTCTCAAGAGTTTTTCTTTGCATTCCTTGTTGATGCTGGCCTTTGTTCTGTCAGTTTGGATCCCTTAAGGTCTGGTTTTCATAAGGTGTGTGCACAGCTTCTCTTGAAAGGCATGTGTATCCCATGTATTTTGCTAGTACTGGCTACCAAAATCTGAGATAGCAAGAAAGTGTTACTTTAGATTTATGTCTATTCAGCAACTACATTGCTGAAGAATTTTTCTACACAGAGAGAATACCTGTAGTGAAAAACATAGTTGCAGTTCTGAATTCTTTATTAATTACTAGCATTCATTACTGATCAGTAATGAGAGTGTGCTGAGGGAAGAAAATTAGGAAATTGCTTCAAAAAAATCATTTGTATATCATCCTCAAATACTGTCGTGTCATTGCTGTAGTTGCCACTTATGCAAGGGTCTAGCTCTGTTAGTGAGAAATGAGTGGAGGCCTGCAGATAAGTCAGCATTCAGCAACTAGCATTGCAGCTGTAGTATCTTGCGTCACATTATACACATCAAACATGAACTCGTCTTTGCCCAGCTAGGAGAAGCATGGATATAGCTCAGACAGATGTTTCAAATGAATAGTGTGTTCAACAATTAAAGGTACTTTAGGGAACATAAATAGCAAATAAAAACTGTAAAAGTGCCCTCATTGTCATTTAGCAGGAGCTGAAGAAGTATGTGATAAATGACTGCGTACTTAATGTGCTTCTGTTAACAAGAAGGCAAAACAAACAGAAGCTCAGCACCGATTTTCTGAGTCATCCTCCTGGTGGGCAAGGGCTAATTTGGTTGTAGAGTATCTACTGGGGATTGTTGGCATTCTGCTAGAACTTCAGCTTAGGAAGCTGAAGAACTTCTTAGAAGCAAAGTCTTCCTTTCACTCCAAGCTGCCAGTATAAGGAACTGCCATATCTCTAGGGAAATAATTATTTTCAAATGAAGACTTGAACAGGAATCGAACAATTTTCTGTGTAGGGACTTCCTGTTAATCATTATACATCATAAAGAAGAGGAGATTAATCAAGGCACTCACCACCAAAAAGAAAAACAACGCATCATTAAGCGAATTTCTGCTGTTATGTCATTCCTCTTCTCTAACACCTTTGCAAAACTTATCTCTCAAGAAAGTTACAAGTCTCTAATTGTTTGGACTGTGTGTAAAGCATCAGTTTCAAAAATGTATTTGGGCTATCACATTTTTTTTAAGCAAAAAAATCAGTTGAAAGTTCTATAGGACATGAGATGTTTTCTTGTACAATTCCAAGCCCTGTCACTGTATGCGGTTAATAAGATGCTGTGGCTTTGGTCTTTCAAGACAGTATGAGCATGCAGCTGTGTAGTAACATCCAACTGTACGTGCCCATTGATGATATTGGTGTAACCAATTACAGGCGTACTTACATGCTGAATGCTTACATTTACCTTCTGATGTGTGGGTGGGAAGGAAAACACAAGCTACTGTCTGCATCTCTGCGGTACCAATGATTTGGTATATGCTAAAGCCTATTCTTGGGCTTGTTTTTAATTTCATAGTGCCTTGAGGGCATGGTGTTGCTAGCTAAGATGTACAGACCATTCCTAACTTACTACAAGTTTAAGGGTGACGTATAGCTTGATTGTAGTCAGAGATCAACAGAAAAACATATAAACACTTCAGTCTGACCACAAAGCCAGCTTTGTGGTCATGGATTGGGGAGCCATGGCACCTCAAAAGAAAGTAGTGATTCAGGTGTACTCTTGAATAAGATGATTCCTGACAATGTAAGAGATTTTCATAGAATCATAGAATCACTAAGGTTAGAAAAGACCCACAGGATCATCCAGTCCAACCGTTCACCCATCACCAATGGTTCTCGCTAAACCATATCCCTCAACACAACATCCAAACGTTCTTTGAACACCTCCAGGGTCGGTGACTCCACCACCTCTCTGGGCAGCCCATTCCAGTGCCTGGCCACCCTTTCAGAGTAGTAGTATTTCCTAACATCCAGCCTGAACCTTCCCTGGCGCAGCTTGAAGCCATGCGCAGCTTGAAGCCATTTTGAACTGAATCTCAGTCTGACCGCGTTTTCTTTAAGTCCTCTTTATCATCTTGTATTGGTTAAACCTCACTGATAGCTATGGCTACCTTTCAGGCCCTCAAATTTGCCATGAAGTCAGTATGCCATGAGATGTTAAGATGCTGTCACTGGGTAGAGCTGGGCCTGCTTTTTCTTAATGAGCATGTTTGGAATTTGAACTTGATTCTACTACATCACCTGAACAGAAGATCATTTCAGACATAAATTACAGCAGCAGCATTTCAGGCTTAAATTATGGCAAAGGACACCACTTAGAGCTAGGGAAAAAATAATGCTATGGATAACAAAGCAGTGGAGTGTCTATAGATGTTGAGGTATCTTTCTTGTTGAATGCCTTCTGAAACAGTTGAATTGCATCTGTCAGGAATGGTATGCATACTGTTAATTTCACGGTTGTGAAGCAGGTGGACAAACTGACCTAAAGATTCCTCTTTAAGCCTTTCATGGTATAAGGGATTATAGGAGAATTTACTCAAATTTTGTCTGCTGCTTTGGATACTGCCCAAAGTCAGAACGGTTTGTAACTTCTCACAAGCTGATATGGGCTGCTTTGTATAAGCCAGATCTGTTTTCACACTCTTTGTGAATAAACAGCCTGTCACTGCATTTCTATCAAAAAGTCACTTCAGAATCAATCTACAGAAAGAGTTCAGGCAAAGGCATAAGAGTATGTAGTCTGAGTAAAAAGTATGTCATCACAAAGTGAGTTCAGGTTTACTTCAAGTTCTGCCAGAGTGTGGAACAGATTGAGCAGAAGCACACCACTAGAAACTGCAGTATTTGTCCTCTGGCTGTGGTGCTCTCAGGCATGGCATACCTAGGCAGCTCCCTGGTCAGCTGCTGGTGTGCAGTGGAGCCCACCTCCCAGAAAAGTATGGACAAGCATGCCTGTGCTTGCTACCATTTCCAGTGGTACATACATCATGATCTCCTTTAGCAGTGACATTACTGACAGTGGTCTTTATAAAGAACCAGTACTGGGTTAGGTCTGCTTCAGCCCATTGTACTGGTGGATGCAATAATTCTTCCTTCTGCTATTCTTAAACTGCTTGTAGTTTGTATTTGAGGTTTTGATAACAGCATTCCTGGAGTTTGTGAGAGCAGGAGATCACTTGGTGAGCTCAGGCAATTTGGCAGCACCTTTTCTCACCATTAAACAACCTGAAAATAAGCAAAGGTAGAGACAGGGTAGGTCCAAGTGGCTTCAGCCTAGCAGTGGCTAGACTACATCTGTGCTTCTGGAATAACTGTTGACTTTGCAGCCTTAGGGATCAATAACTGTCACAACTGTAAAAGCTGAGCAGCAGTCTGAGAGTTGGATCGGAAGCAATTGTACGTCAGTGAGCTTTGGCTGACTTCAGTCATTTTTTATGATGTCAATATGTTTAAATCAGAAGTAAGAAACTTAAATGTAAATGTTGGGTCTTGCTGAAAACCAGATATTTCTTTTGAACACAGACTCTTGAAAATTCCACATGAGAAAATTATCAGGGTTCTGCCAGTATTAGTTTGTGTTCTAAAACACTGAAGTGTGATCTACCTGTAGCCAGAAGCCTTTAAACTTTGCACGAGAGCCTATGTCTTTAGGTCTTTGTACACATGCGTTTGTGTTTGCAATTAAGTAGATTGTAGTAGCACAGTGGATAAACTGACTAAAGGAACAGTTAAGGGAAGATGGCTCTCACCACTGCTTCTCAAACCTGTTATTTTATTGACTTCTAGTGCGAGGTTTTGTGTTCAGCTGATTTGACAAGTATATTTCTCTTCCCCCTGGGATTCAGACCCTGAAAACTTTGATTGTAGTAGGTCTGCTTTCCTCTACTCTCTATGCTGTGAGTAGCAGAAAATGTTAAAATTGCTTGGTTGGTAAAACACGAACCATTTGTAATGTAGGTCTCTTTTTTCTTAACAAAATCGACAGCTTTGCAAGTTTTCTGAACACCATTGTGTTAATTATTGAGAAGCCTAAATTCCTTGTTGGATTTAGTCACGGTAATTGAAACGGAAACTTAATTCAGAATGTGGATGTGTAAAGCTGGCCTGGCTGTTATCTGGCTGTTTAAGAAAGAACAAAATGGCATTAGGCCTCGTGATGTTCTGTATCATAAAGCTTTGTGAAAGAAAAGGAGGGAATTGGATCTTGCCTATCTTTCATGAATTTCTTCTGCTTTTTGTGGACCAGCTAACTTAAGACTGAGAGAGGCAGTCATGCACAGGAGCAGGCAGGACTTCATAGTGGTGGCATTGCTACACTGAGAGGGGGACATGTTCTTGTCCATGGGTGTTAATGTTTCAGCATAACTGGAGGAAAGACTGTCATTCAAACTCTGCTTTCTCCCAGACAAATTGTCTTTAAGCTAAATAGTCTGGTTCTTGCATTTGATATAGCTAAATTGTTTGTTGTTGTAGTTTTGTAACATTGGATTTGGGCTCAAAAAATTAACATGAGCATTTGGTAGAACAAACCCAGTCATTTGAGTTTATAAGTTGTAATGAACTTTTCAGGTGTAAACTCCTTGCTCGTATATATATCTCAGTTACAGGCTTTATAGCTGAACTACCAACTTCCTCTCAAAAAGACCCCACAGATTTACACAGTAGCTGAACACGTTTCAGTGGAAAATGACTCTGGAAGACAAATGACCTTGTATAAGGTTCTTGAAACAATGTACTAGCAGCGTATACCGAGAGCAAGATAAACAATAGGCTTCTGTTCTCTATTTCCTGAAAAAGGCCTTCTCATATTGATTTCCCCATATATTTTTAGCTGTTTACTCATGGAACAGGGGACGTTAGTTTTACTAATGAAATAATGCTCTTAGCAGGCACGTCATTCTTTAGGCCTAATTTAACAGCAATGGCTGCAGTCAAAGTAGTACTTGTTACCTCATTAGGAAAGCAGTAATATGGTATGAAACTGGCATAAGAATTGCAACATATGACCAAGAAGAGGCTCTATATCTTTGGATAATATGCTTTTAATAATTTATTTGAAATGAGTGTGATTTCATTTTGCTTGTGTCTCCTTACATTATAGTATATTGGTTTGCGGCTAAAGATATTTTAACTTTTGAAGGATTCTATATTCTGTAGTACAATATTAAACATTGAAAAATTGCAACCATTTCAAACACAGTGTTTGTTTGGTGTTCTTAGATATCAAAAACTAAATGTGGGGACATAAATGAAACTCGGTCAGGTTTTGTCAAAGGTAACTGGAAGATGTAGTACTGGCTCTTTCCAGCTTCTCTTCAAAGAACAGGTTAGTTGTCCAGAGATTTATTGTCTTGATAAGTATAGAATCATTAAGGTTGGAAAAGACCCCTAAGATCAGCAATTCCAACCATCAGCCTGTCATCACCTTGCATATAGTTGCTTTTTTTCCAGTAAATTAGTGTTTTATGTCTCCAAGAACTGCAAGATATTACAAACATTCATAGATGCTGAGTCTGCATAAAATCCTTTGGCATCTTCAGAAACGTGGTAGGTGACAATTCGTAGCTTTGTGAGAGTTCTCAGATATACCATGATTCCTGAAAAGCAAATTTAAGATGTGTAACAAACTCAGCTTACTGTAATAGCAGAATTCCTTACTTACAAAACACCTTCCACAGAAATGTAGCTAGGGGCTTTAGTCTTATATCATCAGTCAGTATTTTATTAAAATCATGAGAGGAAGGGAGGACAGTGGACTTAAATTGCAAAGATAAAAATGAGAACTGAATATTGCTGAAGACAGATTGTATCTTTTGAAGAGATCATAGATCTGTTCTAGAGAAAACAGCTGAGAGCTCTTTATGAAACATCTGCCATTTTGCACAAACTTCAAATGGTATTAATCAAGTGTGAGAGCATGATTTTCCATTCTTGGTTTCTTGATCCATGTCTCTCAAATGTATGAGTTATCAGTAAAACACTTCTGTTAAATAAACAAATGAATACGGAAGTTCTCTTGGATACTACGCTTTGCTGGATCACTGACTGATAAATATTGACAGGGTCCCATGTGCATTCTGAGGAACACAAGCCAAAATAAATAAAATCCAAGTTTCTTCTCTTTGATCTTCCTTCCATATTTCAAACTTTTTCAAAGTTTTGGGGATGAAACACTCATATATCAAATCTGGAGAGAAAACGTTAGTAACTTTATTAGTGTGTATGTATTGGCAAGGTGGGCCACGTCTCATTAATTTTTTTGAAGGAACTGATGGAAAAAAGAACTCTGTTAATGGAGTGAAATTCTGTGCTTCTTCCTAAGTGTGGAGAGCTCTTTTAGAATAGAGTGAGATACTGGAGAATTGTGTATATGGGCAACTAGTGTACTTAACAGAGCAATTTAAAAAAAAAAGAGGTCAAATTCCATGTATGGACTTCAATAAACTTCAGTTTTGAAAGTTTTGTGAAAGATGAACTCTCTTACCAAAACTTCAGTATCAGGATTATGAAGCCACAAAATATCTATATATGCTGTCTGTCAATTTTGTAGGTTGTAATTCATCCTCCATGAGGGATGCGTATAATTTCACACTTCTTGAAGTGTCTTGAACAGGGCTACTATTACCATGTGTTACTACCACAGATACAAAGACTGCTTCAGTAAACCAATAGCTTGAATTGCTTGGAAAGTGCTTTGCTCAAGTTGTCAAGTTCTTAGGAAACATTAACCACTCTAATTTTTACAAAATATCTTCTCATAGAAAACTAGTGGTCTGATGGCTACTTCACACACCAGACTTAGAGTGCTTTGTGGAAGAGATACGCATCTTTTCTGTGACTCTGTCATTTGTAGCCATGCTGTGAAGAATTCTAACACTATGGATAGTTGATTGAAGCAACTCTTATTTTCCCTATGGTTATGAAGAAGTTCCAGGTGTTGCTATCAGAGTAACTTGGATGCCTACATTATCTTTTCTCACAATTTTTATTTCAGTAGGTGACCCACCTTTTTCATCGTATCTCAAATGAAAAAGTGATAGAAACTGAAGCGTGGGATTTATTGTTTGTGTGTGTGTTTTAATGTTGAAGAATTTTCAGGAGTTCTTGCTTAAGAAATGGAACTGATGTCACTGAAGACTAATCTCTTCCCAGCAATTTTCATTCTTTGGATTTATAGGCATATAGGCATAATGATGCATTTATCTGAAGATCTGCAGCTCTAGCAAGCAGATTCAGTTAATCTGTCCTTGTGTTTTTGTTTATGTTAAATAATGTAGTAGCAACAACAAACAATGTTTTTTTGGCATCTACATGTAATTAGATATACCATCCTATCCAATAGAATGGCCATAGTGATTCAAAGCTCCGTTGCTTCTCAGTAGTGAAGGCTACTGAAAGTACATCTGAGACACTGAAAATAGATTTATTCTTATTTAAAAGATCCTTCAAGATCATGTGTGTCCAAGACATTTTCAAGACTAGCTCAAGTCCAGGAGAAAGCATGATTGATAGGCAGTTGGTAGGCTTCACTTCTGTGCCTCCACAGAATTTTTCTGTAATCTGGGAAACGCTCATTTCAAAGATGAAAGTCGGCTCTAGACCACTGAATATTCTCTCTAAAAAGTGATACACAATGCATGTGTGTTTTCCTGCATTCTCTAGTGTTAAATTCAAATTCAAGAAGCATGGCTATTTGTGTTTCTTCTTGGGGCAGTTAATGTGAAATTCACTTGTGTACATTATCGCATTACTAGAATGTATTCCATAACTGTTACAAGATCAGAATAAAAATGTGTATAAAGTAATATAAAGAATGAAGAAATTACACGTGGTTGTATAGAGAATAAATTCACCTGCATAGTTGGTATGTACACAGGTTGACTCCTCAAAATAACTCTTCTTCAGCAATTGCACATGTAGTTTCAGTGACTCAGTTGTGTTTAAGTTAAATCTAGGAACCCAGTGAAAATCAAGATTTCTTATGTATGAATCTATGAAGTGGAGAATCACAGAATTGAAGGGGCTGGAAGGGACCTCTAGCAATCATCTAGTCCCCTCTGTCCATCAGCATGTTGAACAATTTTCCATCTCTCATCTTCCAATTTAAAGGAACTCTGACCAGTGGAGCCTAGTCATGGTGTTTGTAGGGACCTGAACCAAGTGCCTATGTTAGCCGTGTGTGCTAAACACTTCTTGCTCATATTTGATTGTTTAACACCAACCATCAATTAAATTGTGGCAGTGTGACACTAAAGAAATGTTGTTAAATGTTAAATCTGGTGTTACTGATGGCTGTAAAATGGGAAATATGATTATTGTCACCTTTTGAAAAGTTTAAGGTGATAATCTTGGTAATAGTGACAAGCTTGTTTTAGTAATAAACTTGTAGATAATTGGATTTATTGGAGAACTAGACGGTATTAATTTGTCATGCTTAATAAGTGCTATAAACACTAATAACAAATCATTTAAGCAAAACAAATTGCAGAAAGTGTATGAGAAAACAAGTTACTAAAATGGATTAAGTACTAGCGGTAAATCACCGTCCTGAGAAGATGCTGCAGAAAAGAAATACTGCACTGTAAGACATCATGTATTGCATTTATTTGGTACTGAATTGATATTTCTAATAATGATTTGAACACATTCTTCTATTTTCATATTTGCGTATAATAGAATTCACCGTACAAGTATTTGTTGGCTTTGCTTGTAACTACCAGATTAAAGCAATGAGGACAGTAAGGCTATGTAGCATCTGGCTTTACTGTTTTGTTATAAATAAATCATGTAGTTAACTTAAACTGTACTGTATTTTCTACCTGATCATTACAACTCTCAAGCTGGCTGTAACTCATGCAATCATATGTTGTCTAAAACTTAAGCTGCTGGAGCCCTTAAGTCTTAATTCATCAATCTCAGGTTAAATATAAACTGAGCTTTTTAACTTCTGTGAATTAGTTTTGTGGTAAAATAACAGTCCTAAACTAACCATGTGGAATAAAACAACAATAATGATTAATATGTCAAGCTGGTATTTAGTATTAGATGGGTTGCATGTTTTCTGTTGTTGTTGTAGCTGTTCTTAACTACAACAGCACTAAAAATGGTTGGGATCAAATGGAAGGGATTTTCCTGAGCTAACAAAAAAAAAAATTTATGCTTTATTTTCACACTTGACAGCTTTTTTCACTATTGTTATATTTTATACAAGTCTTCAGGAACAAATATGTTTATTTCTGCTTTTTTTTTTTTTTTTAGCAATGAGCATTGCTTTATTGCTTGAGTAGTTTGAATAGCCTGTGTTTGGCATCCTGCTTAAGGTGTCTGTTTAACATTCATATAGTTACTCTTCAGAAATAAATTAAACGTTAAGGTGACCCATGTCTTCTAAAACGTTTTCAAAGGAATCTACTTGGCTAAGTAGAATATGATTGGAAGCCCAGTATTTAATGAAATGTTTAAAATTTCTACCACACCAGACTGTTTCAGGTTTTGAGTAGAGAGTAACTTCAAATCTTGTTCATTTTGTTCAAGGTGAAACAGAAGTATTTAATGCTTTCTTAGCCTCTATCTTTGACACTGATGATAGGCTCTAAGACCCCTGGAGCCCTGAGATGGAGGACTATGACTGTGGTAACAATAAACTCCCAACCAAGACCAAACTTGTGTGGGATTTGCTGGTCCATCTAAATGCATAAGTCCGTGTGGCCCAATGGAATTCATCCCAGGGTACTTGAAGAGCTGGCTGATGTCATCGTGAGGCCTCTCTCAATTATTTTTCGGCAGTGTTGTGAGTCAGGAGAGGTCCAAATTGACTGGAAGCTGGCAAATGTTGCCCCAGATGTCAAGAAGAGCAAGAAGGAAGGCACTGGTAATTATAGGCCTGTCAGTCTCACTTCAGTGCCTAGTGAAATTATGGAGATTATTCTAGGAGTTACTGAAACACCTGAAGGACAATGCAGTCGTTGGTTGCAGCAAGTATAAGTGTGTGAGGGGATAGTCCTGTTTAATAAATCTAATTTCCTTTTATGACAGGGTCACTCACCTGGTTGACAAAGGAAAACCAGTTGATGTATTTTTTTGGGATTTCAGTAAGGCTTTCGATACTGTTTCTCCCTTTATCCTTCTGGGCAAAATGTTAAGCATGCAGCTAGACAAATATGTAATGCAGTAGGTGAACAACTGACTGATGCGTGGGGCTCAAATGATTACAGTAAATGCGGTTACATCACTTGTGACTGGAGACAGTCACTGTGGGGTTCTACAGGGCTTCATTTTGGGATCATTTCAGAGTTTTCATCAATAACTTGGAAGTAGATGCTAGAAGTATAGTAAGTTAGTTTGTGGACAACATGAAACTGGGAGGACCTGATGTCTCCCTTAAGGGTAGAAAGGGTCTGCAGAGAGATACTGGCAAATTAGGGGGCTGAGCAGCTACCAGCTGCATAAAATTTAACAAAAGCAAGTTCTGGATTCTGCAATTGTGATGAGGCAACCCTGGATATATGTACAGACTGGGGGATGACAGGCTGGAGAGTAGCCCCCACAGAAAGGAGTCTGGTGGTCCTGATTGACAAGTTGAATCTGAGTCACCATTGTGCCCTGGCAGTCAAAAGGGCCAACCATATCCTGGGGTGTATCACACCTAGCATTGCCAGCAGAACAAGGGATGGGATTGTTCCACTCTGCTCTGCACTATGCAGGCTTGCCTTGAGCATTATGTGTGGTTTGGGGTACCACAATGCATGAAGGACATGAAACTGTTAGAGTCTCCAAAGGAGGGCTGCAAAAATGGCGAAGGGTCTGGAGAGCAAGATGTGTATGTATGATGAGCAGCAGCTGAGGACCCTTGACTTTTTCAGCCCAGAGAAGAGGAGGCTGAGGGGAGGGTCAGGTTGGGTGTTAGGAAAAGATTATTCACCAGAGGGTGGTCAGGCACTGGAACAGGCTCCCTAGGACAGTGGTCACAGCCCCAAGCTGCTGGAGATCAGGAAGCATTTGGACAACACTCAGACATAGCATTTGAATTTTGGGTGGTCCTTTGTGGAGCCAGGAGTTGGACTCTGTGATCCCTGTGGGCCTATTCCTTGTATATTCTCTGATTTTTAATCTCTTTGTGGTCTTTTATATTAATTTACAGTATTTTTGCACAATGAGAATTTCAGCTGATTGTTTGGGGGTGCAGCAGAAGGGGACAGGAAGATCTTTGTTATGTCACTGAATGGCCTGTGGAGTGCCAGCAGATTCAGGTCACTAAGCTTTCAAAATAGCACTGGTGCTGAAACTGGAAATTTAAGCTGAAAACTAGAAACAAACTTTTGGCTTCAATCTTAGTAAACTTTTTTCCTCAGATGTTTATGCCAGCCAGATATAATACACTTAAATACAAATAGAAGTACATTCTTTTCAGGTGAGCCTTTGTATAAAGAAGGCAAAGCAACTTTAGGATTGACTAAACTCAAGATATGCATTTTAACATTAAAACAAATGCATAGTGATTCGTTTCCTGACGTAATAGTCTTCAAGGCTCCAACTCTGTTTTTAACAAGGCTCTAACTCTGTTTTTAACAATATTTCTTTATCATCCACAGTGCTTGTTCCCTACCCTTTCTGTTTCTTTAAATAAAGTTTGGACAACGAGCGAAGGTTTTTGCCATGAATTTCTTAATTTTTTTAGCTTGGGTTGATAGGCTCGTTCTTCTGTATTGCATTTTCATTTTAATTGTAGGCAAGCCCATTGCTGCTGAAAATAGCTCAACTGTGCCTTGAACAGAAACAGCCAGCAGCTCAGCTTCTTTCTTTCTCTTGCAGATTCTTGCATATGAGTTTAATTTCTTGAGAGAAACCTTCATAAAGGGCTAAATAAACAAGATCTACATCTACAGAAAGTCGTTACTTCCTCTGCACTTGAGACACAACTAAACTTGTCTGTCTGGTAAGTCATGTTTTTCTAAAGGATTTGTCCTTCTTCCTGTCCTTATGACTTGCATTCTTGAGTTTCTGATTAGTGTTCAGAGAAAATCAGCTTCTGTTTCTTAATAGTTCTGCATACAGTATATATAGAAGTATGAAGACCTCTATGAAGGCATTACTGTGCTGATTTTGCAAACTTGAAAATACTACCTTATGAGTCCATAGGATGCTTTGGGATAAGTGAATTTGTAATTTTTATTGATCTAGTAGTTCATTCTTAATTTGTTATAATGAAATTGTTTAGTACTTTAAAGCAGAATTGGTGATTGTTCTTTCTTGAAATTCTTTACATGTTTGGATGTTCTGTACTTAGAGAATGAAATTGAGGATTTTTTATTACAAAGTGTATTGCTTTGTGTTAAGTCAGAGTTCAGAAATAACTTTGCCAGCAATTCATTCATGTCTCATTGCTTACAGGTTAAATTTTGTGTAGGTAAAATAGGATCATGTTATTGATGCAACAATGTATTTTTCTTGGTAGTATGTACTTATGTCATAGGTTGGCAAACACACTTGTCAATCATTAATATAATTCTGTAACTGTTCCATTCATGATGTTTTTTGGGTTACAGGGTTTCTTCACTTTTTAACTCTACTGCTTGAAATCTTTTTCTCTTGGATTATGGAGTGTTAACTGAGCACAATCCAAACAAAAAAAAAGTTCGTTTTGTCATTTATCTTCTGTTTTCACTCTACTTAGTGATTCAAACAAAGAAAATTTCTGAAGAGCAAAAGTGGTTGGTTTTTTTTTTTCCTCAATGCTATGGCTTTAAGCAGTTGCCTAGCATAAATGGCAGCCTATGTAAACCCAGTCCATCTGATCACAAGTACTGGCCCTTTGGTTTACCACAATTACTGTGTTCTTGCATACTGCATGTCCCAGTTCTGCATAGTTCACTTTTCAGGCTTTGCTATTGCTCTAAAGTTAGTTTATTTCAAAAACATGCTAAAAGCCAAGTCATTTTTAAAAGTGGTTCTACATTTAATGTAAACCACCAATTCTGCATTTTATTTTCATAGGAAAAGAAAAAAGTAGATCAGAGTTCTTACATAAAGTGGAAAATCCCCAAACAAATTTGATTTATTTTTTAATAGAATACATGATTTTGGACAAAAAGAGAAATTCTGAAGTCTACATATACACTTCATATGGCGTATATATATTTATATATATATATGTATATATTAGAAATACAGAGATTCGTGTGAAGTAAGAATTTTTTGACAGTTCTTCAAAAATAGTAAAAACAAATCTGGTTGAGTTCACTGCAAGAATGTTTTATTCTCATATGAGATTCCTGTATTAAATTCTGCTTTATCTTCCTTAGAGTAGCAGATATTGAAGGTGTATCCATCTGAAACTATAGGACTTTTGATACCAGTCTCATTTTCTACTTCAAATGAGACACTCTTTCTCCTTTTCTGTCTCATTTTCAATTAACCCATATTCCTTTTGCTTTAAGATTTTCTCTGGTCCTGTCTTACTGTCACACATAAAGCTGCTTCCCTAGTCCTGCAGATCTATCACCCTGTCCTTTTATTTTCTAAGTTCTTTTCTCCATCCAAGTATTCCAGTGAACCCTTTACTTACGTTGATGCTTTTCCTGTAAAAAATAGTTTTTAGCCTGTGACCTATTCAGAAGAATATGAAGCTTCCAGAAGATCTTAAGACCCTTCAGAGGCCATAATGTAGCTATCAATTGAGTGGATATGTGTATTAGGGAAGCAGTGTAAAACTTTGAGACCAAAATACATAGTTGGAAGAGAAATCAGGCTGTATAATAGACAAAATATTTAACAAATACTTTCAGTCAAAGCCAGCACTTGAACTGTGTAAAGTAATGGTCCAGGATGTTTTATGAATGGTCACTTTTTACTTCACATTACTTTAAAGTTGCAATACAAGACCATGTTTTTGTTTGGCATTTTTGACTGAGTAACAGAACTGACATACAGAAACTTTTATTTGGCATACTGACACAACCCAAATTTTAGCTGAGTGAACTTGCCACTAAATTCAACTAAAGGGAGAGGAAATCTCAAGAGAGCAATGGAATTTCTTTCTTTGCGTAAGCATACCTCTGCATTCATGAGGAGCAAACAGTAACATTTTGTGCAGGTTTCTGCTTTTGACAGTGTGTCTTTGTTCACTTCCCAAAGGTGGTGTCAAATATATTGGGGAAAAAAAATAAAATGAAAAATGCAAATACAAGAATTTATTTAATTATATGGTCCAAATGAACACTTTAGGTCTGGAACTGCCTAGCACTGTTATTGGTAGCTCTTTGTGTATGAAGAATAAAGGCTCACTTTCAACAATTTAGATTACATAAATAAATATGCTCTGGCCCTACTGTTTTTGTAAGTTTAAATAGAGGGGTGGGAGGCAAGTGTGTTTATAAGCTTTTTATGATAAACTTATTTGATCAAAGAGAATCTTAGAAAGTGTTTCCTTCTTGTCAGTACAAAAGTTTCCCAACCAGTATACAGTTTTACTTGAGCTGTTATTTCAAGAAACAGTGCTGATAAAGATCTTAGATTAATATACTGCTTATTCACAATGTGTCAATGTTGCTTTCACGGAGTGGTCTAAGTTTAATTCTTTTATTAATGGCAACTGGATTTTATGGTATCCAAATTGCCCAGTTTCTGAGACAAGAACTTCAAAGGGATGTGAGTTCAAACTGCATGTGACAATACTGGAGAAGATCAAAAGTATTTTTGAAAACTGGAGAGCAAAATCTGATGATAAAGGAAATTAATCTAAATGATAGGCCACCTTGCAAATGCCACTTCCTTACATTTGTCTCGGATTGGGGATATATGAATTTGGAAGTACCTGAGAGAGCATGTGTGCTTATGTGAGACCCAGCACTTGTTTCTGCACTGGATTTATGTGTCCTTGTATTGTTCTGAGATGGCAATAGATAGCTCTGTAAAAGATTCATTATGTCATTCTGTACCTCATTAGTTGCTATAGAGGAGTGTGATTTCGATGGTATCCTGGCACAGTGGTGGTCTCCTATCTGCAGGAGAAAAAAAAAAAAAAAAAAAATGGTGGCAATGCCTCTGATCTTTTGATAGATCCAGGTGAGCTAGGATCCAGCAGGATTCCCAGTTTCTTACAATAGCCTGTGCTTATCATCATTAATCTGTGGTTTGAGGAAGAGGATAAAATTAATCACAAATAATGAAGTATAACAGTAAGCATCTTGTGTCAGGGTTACTAATTTTTAACCATGATGTCAAAGCATTTTGTTGCTTAACCTTTCCAAAAAAAGTTCTCTTTTGAGATGAGCATTTTTCAGATTCAACCTCAATACTATTTATTTTTCATCATTAAAAAAAAAAAAAGAAAAAANNTTTTTTTTTTTTTTTTTTTTTTTTGCATTTAAACCAAACAGAAGTGGTTCAATTTTCAGTTCTGTCTTGAGCTTTCAATTTTATTTGACTTTGTATTTCAACGGTATTGATTGGTAATAATGAAGTAGTATGGTACATAGTAGGGAATATCATTGTTTAACCACCTGTGTGCTTGTTCTACAAAGATAAATGTGCTTATACGCTCTCTCTTTTTAAGTAGGCACTTAACCATACATCTAATAAGTATGCCTTAATCTCACATAAGACATCTCCTGCTTATGTTTGTGTGTAAGGCTGCATTTGTCTCCGTATATTAGTGGCTTAAGAATTAGTATGTTTCATTAGTGGCTTACATTCCTACATGTTTAATGCTGTTTAGAAGGCTATGTCTTCTTTATTACTGGAGGCAACTTGAGCACTTAGGCTTCCTTGCCTCTTGAGATTGCTAATCACTTGTTCCACAGAAAGGTTTTTTCCTCCCCTATTAAAAATCATTTAGAGGAATTGCTTCATTTAAAAACACAACTGGATAGGTTGTCGGTTTTTGTTTTAAAGAAAACTCTTAACATGCTTATATCTCTTCCCTAATCTGTGCCACCCCAAAAAAAAACAAAAAAAAAAACCAACCAAACCAACAACCCCGATAGGTGACAAATGTGTTAGTGGCTTTATCCTGGTGAAGATGAAAGCATCATTCATGAGTTACTGCATACAAGAAGTCTCTGTATTAGAAGTGCTCCATGAGGAACACCTGCATAGGATTCTCTCACTTGTGTGATTCTTCTCAATAGATCTAAGAGAGCTGAGAGTTAAGTGTTAGAAGATGCAGCTGGCCTCACTATATGTGACCCTAAATCTCTGTCAGTTCTTTGGATCTTGTGGAGAACAGCAGATCTCTTCTCTGCAGGCTGAGAGAGTTAAAAAATCAAAGTAGAAAAGAGGACAGCAGAGATAGTAGGCTTATCCAATCTTATTTACTTCCCTAGGAAGAAAGGAAGCAGAGGAGACAAGAAAAGGAAGACAAGCTCTGTTGCCCACGAGAAAGGACTTATCTGAAGAGCAGTAAATTTAGAGGCCCAGTTCTTCTGTGTTGAAGACCAAGTCTTTCAGTGCTGTTGAGTTCCAATCAGTAGACTTATTTCTTTCCGTGCTTTTTATAGCCTTCAGTATATAGAATTCAACATGTAGAAACTTTGTACAATGTTTGTTAACCAAATAAAGGCAATAGGAACTTGCTGTTAGAGGCCAGTGGATCTCCAAATGGTGTAAAATTACCTTTTGGTTTCTACATCCCATTTGGTCTCTGCACTGAATAAAGACTTTCAGTGTTGAAGAGGAAGGCTGATGGTTGATTTTGGAAAAATTACAGCTCTGGTCCAAAGTAATGATTTAAAAAAGAGAATGAAACTTTAAGCTTTGTTAAAAATGAGGAGATGTAGTGAGTATTTTAAGCTTATTACTATGGTTTAGAGTCTGGGAACATTCTAACATACTCAAAGACTGCTACTGCCTTTGTGAAAAGAAGTTGTTAAAACTGGCCTTAGCATTCTGGAAGCAGAATTAAGCTAATACTGAATGTATTTGAAAAACCTTTCTGAAAATATTAAAAATACAAATAATCATAGTCTAGAAGCCCACTTGCAGTGTAGGAACTGAATGTTTAAAGATTGGCCCTTCATACTGGTATCTCTTGGATTAACTAGCAGTGATACATTCATGCAGAATATTTTACTGTAATGGCTTTGCATGAAATGAATGATATCTTATTAAAGTTGTACAAGTGTAGCTTTTGATCTACTGTTTGAATTGAAATTCAGATCTAGCATCTCAAGGATGATGCTTCTGAAAACACACCATCCGCAGAGGGCCATTTGAGGAGGAGGGCAGAAAAAAAAAAGCTTGGAATTGAAAATCTCAAAAATGTAACTAGATGAACGTATCTAAACTCTTCGAGAGTGTATAAATGTGCTGCAAATGTACAGTGCTGAGCTGCTTTCAAGCCTAGAACTTGATGCCCCATGAGGCTTGTGTATGCTAGTGGCAAAGGTTGCTGTGCACTGCCCTCTAACTTTGAACTGAACTTCCCTCCTTTATGTAAATTGAATAAACACAAACCCCCTGACTTGGAAATAATTGTGTGGTTCATCGCTTGGTAGCAGCTGACTGCATGGTGGTTTTATAATAAAACAGTTAAGTGACAGGCGGCAGGTCAGCATGGTGTTGATCTGTCATCCTGTGATCTTGGAAGTCTCATCCAAATGATTTACCCATGCCTAAGTTTCTGTAGTGAGCAGTGCCAAATATTTGCTTATAAAACCAAATGATTGATCAAGAAACATTTATGTCTGTGCAGATATGTATTAAAACGCATGTAGTAGTAATAAGGAATAGCTAGGGCAGCTGAAATGAACCAAGAACAGATTTCTAACCAGATTCTGAGCAAATCCTGCGCCAAAATACAGCTTTAATTTTTAAGGTTTATACTTAGCAGTTGTATATGCTTAACCAAGTTTACTGGAGTTCCACTGTTTCTAGTGTGGACCTTGACTCCTTTGAGTAAAGCCTTTACAGGCCAAAAAACAACAGTGTAAGTTGGAAAGACATTTGAGTCAGCTGGTTGAACTGCTTATTATAAAATATTTATTCATAAAAAAGTACCTATCTGGTAATTAATCTGAAAAACAAGAATGGACCTTTATAAAGGTTGTTCTTATTTCTAATGCTATCGAACTGTCTCTAACAGCTGCTACTATGGATTTATAGAATATTCTTGAGTATTCAGTGTTAGAAACTTCTACCTGTCCGGTCAGTTATTTTAAATGTTACTTCCCTGTTTTGTATGAACTCAAAGTAATATCTTTATGCTTTTGCATAAATTGCCTCATTTAGATTGAGAGTGCTCATAAACTGATTGGAAAAGTCTAAATTTGTTTTTCTTTTGAGGTTTCTGTGTTTATTTTTTCTGTTTCTGTAGTCAGTGGTGTGCTTCCCTTGGTCACATGCTCCTCACCAAAGAGAAAGGAGGCAGGTTTTAAAATGAGCATCTTTTTCTGCAAAGACTGCATCTTTATAAGACAGTAGTAATATTGGACAATTATAAACCTGAATTCTCCGTTAGTAATATCTCTGATTCTGACACAGTAGGCGCTGAAAAATATTTTTGTTTTTACTCGGTTTTTAATTTCCTCCCCCTTTCAGTTTGACACTTGCTCTTATGCATCCACTCAAATTACATAGAAGTTGTTGTATCCAAGTGAGTTTTCATGCACAGTAGTGATAGGCTGTGTTCCACAGTGAACAGAAAAGGAAATCTTAACAGAATAACAACACAGCACCCTGCATGAAGTGTATGCACCTTATCTATTCGTTGACTTTTTGGGCAGTCTTTCCGTGTGTAAATCTTCCCCTTTTCATTTCCCTTGGTAACTACAGTATCTCAGGCAGGCATCTTTAATATACAGCTCTTTATTTCTATCTCTGTGTAGTTTCACAATTACTGAATACTTTTCATGTTCCGTTGCATGTTACACATTGTAATGCTTAACAGTTGTAAACTGCTTTCTAATTCCTTTCTGAAAAGTCACAGCAGAAGCTGTCTTTCTCAAGTGAGGAAAAAAATGATTACATGGATTAAAATTTCATTAAGTTGCGTAATGAGCAGTAATGATTATATCTACTACATACACTGAGTTGATGGAAATGTATTGACTCTGACATAGCTGTTCAAATGATACAGAAATTTCCATGTCTCCTATATGAAACAGAAATTGTTACTGCAAATGTATAGCAATATACAAATATCCCTCACTGCTATAAAAGTGAGGAACAAAGAAAATTTTTATGCACTACTTAAACAGTACCAAGATAGTAGTGATGGTAGCCCTAGCACTGAGGGCTACTGCTTGTAGTCAGTCATAGATTTTTAGAGTGACCCTCCAGATCAGTGTTCTGCTTTGGGCAAGTGGATGAATAAACTCAAAATTCAGTGTAAGGCTACTCAGTTTATACCTTGGTAGCTGGCTTGGCCCTTGATATGTAGCTGTGGTATTATTACAAATTATGACATGCCAGTCATAGGTCAGTTTCAGTAAGTTCAGAGTTTCTTAAATACTTTTGCTGTTACTGGCTCTGTGTCATTGCTTTTCATGCTGATCCAGATAAAACTCACTATGTGATTATTTTCTGTGTAAAGTGTATGTACTTCAATTGCAGTAAAATGTTCTATTCTGCATAGAAGCAAGGAATGATGAGAGCATGTTATTTTGAACTAGACAATAAGAATTACTAGGCATAGATTACATCTTTTAAAATTTTAAAATAATGTATAGTTTTGACTGTAAACGATTTGTGGGGAAACAATCAACCCAAAAATAGATAACAGCATACACATACCTAGGTTGCTAGTTCGAGTTTAATTCAGGCAAGTCATGATCATAAACTGTTACCAGTGCATATGTATTTGATCTGTATGAAGTCAATTAAAGGCTTTAGTCTATTTGACACTAGTGCTTCTATGTTGGCATAGCAGTCTACACTGTCTTGGGACTGCATGGAATTGCAGTCCAGCCATGCCCTCTTTTGTGTCTGGAATAAGCAAGGAATTTAAAATTTAAATTAAATCTCATCTCTGGATGTTTTTGGTTTTACTGTTTATTCCAAACATGTTTTGTGACACAAATCCAGCACTTTCTTTCTAGGCAATATATGAGGCTTAATTACATTTCAAAATCCAAGTCCTCATTTACAAGACAGAGTGGGCTAGTTGTGATTGTACTGGATTTGCACATGCTTCTAAGGGATGTAGCTACGGACAATATCAAGAATTAAACTAATGTCTCATATATTAAGATCTGCAATATAAAGATCTCCTTCTGAGGCAGATGTCTCTGAGTCTTTGTAAATAGGTTTATTCATAATCATAATGACCTGCATGAGAATTATCTGATTTCTGAATTAGGTCCTAAACTGAAATATGGGTAGGGATGTAAGGGAATAGAAATACAACAAGTTAACACAACAAGAAAAAAATCAATTTCTACATAAAAATGGGCTTATCTGGACACTGCAGGTTACTCATCAAATAGTCTTCAGAATAATTTTGCCTTGGCTGCTGCAATAGATACAAAATTGACATTCAGATTACAAGGAATTTTTTTTTTCTATGTAATGCTATCTAATGGACTACAGAACTTGATAACCTTTGCTGAAAATAACTTTTGACTAGCTGGAGCCATAACAAGACAGAACTATTTGAGGTCATGTGGTGAAGGCTCAGCTGCTTGGACTGTGTTTATCATTCCATGGATATGATAGTTAGACAATTAGAGGCAATAAAAAAAAATCAGTCATGAGGATGAAAAGTAAAATTAAAAATATTTCCTAATTTTTTTCTAATTACTAATGTACTTAAGGAATGCTTCCACCATGAAAATATTATTACTCAAATGATACTTTTTCATTGATTATTCTGGGGTATATTACAATATTGCTACTTCGATCTTCTTTGTGCTCATGATGAGGGCTGTGAGAAGTCAAACTGAGTCTCTAAGTTTTTCAGTCTAGAGGCAAGTCAAGGCCTTAATTTTTGCATTGACTTCGTCATCATCTCTCAGTGCGACTGTTGGTCAATGTTCAGTGACAGTTTCTCTTCCCAGCTTCAGATGCAAGTAGCCGATTCTAGGTAGGTAATATAATTCAGCTCCCGGTGAGAACATGTATTTAGTATTGCTTTTATCACTGAAAGTGTTCCCTTCACTTTTCTATCTGCTATGCCTCCTTATTAAGGGTCTAGAGAAAAATAGTTATCCTGTAACTGACATAAATATTGTCCTAATAAAGGATTTTACTGGAAATGTTACTTTTTGCTGCTTTATGTTTAAATGTAGTGAAATGCTTCAAAACCATGTAAATAAGTAACTGGATCCCAAATCTTCCATTCAGCAAGGTAGTTCATTTCTAATAGAATTGAAGTATTACTAGAGAGAGATGGTAGGAATGTCAATATACTTAACCTGGCATGGGTCAAGTTGAACTGCTTGAACAGGCTTGTGAACAGAGCTGACAATGATACTGCTTATTAGCAGATTACTTTTAGAAACTGTGTTCAATATTTTTCTTCATTTGATGCATTAATTTCATTCCATTTGTTAAGGGAAATGCACAGTTTGCTTATTGTTTACATGTGTCAAAAATTGCATGCACCTGTTATCAAAATGAAGGTGGATTCGGTATACTTTGAAATAAGCATGTTTGTACCAGGGGGGCCTATAAGAACTGTTAAATGTTTATTAAAAATTGAGACAATCTTGAAGTCAGTGTTCTGTAGGTGAGGGAGGTTTTACAGGCTTGACTGCTACTGCTTAGATTATGAAATGGAATGAGTGCTGGTCAGGACTGGCAGAAACTTTGGCTGCTCTTGTGACCAAGGAGGTTTTGGTATCCTAGACTGTATGAGGTTTTGAACTGAATATTCTTTAATTCTGACATAATTTAGCATTTCTGTCATTAAAGCCTGCTCTAAGAAATACTGACCTACAGTGTTATGTTACTGTTAAATATTTTGCTTATTCACCACTAGGATACAATCACATTGCCTGAATGAGCAGAGGACTTTGTTTCCTTCGTGGAGACCTTTTGTACAGTGATCTGTTTTTCTGTGCTGATATCGTGCCTGTGAGTTTGAAGGCTTCAAAGTGGGTCTCCAGAGCTGTGCCTTGGCAAATACTATGAGCCTGTACACTGCTCAGCATAGGTAAGAAGAGAGCAGTTCCCTGGGTAGCCACTGGTCACTCTGGGCACCATACAGGCTGAAGGAAACACTGGTAGAAAGAGATTATATGTGAATGTTAATGAAGCTGAACTACTTTGTATCCTGCCTGGAGTATATTATATATTTACCTTATACCCTGTTAAAGCAAACAGTTCTGCCATTTTTGGATTGATAATACTTTTGTTTCAAAAGAATCCCACTGATTTAGTGGGAAATATATGAACCTAAGGGAAAAGTGATTGAAATTACAATAGGCTGTTCTTTTCAGTCTTATTGCTATGTTATACCAAAGTAGGCAGCTAGATCTAGGAGTGATTTTAAGGTAGGCTTTAGCTTTCTGGAATCCTTAATTCTAAAATAGGTATAACTTGTAAAAAAAAATAATAATATTACCACCTTATTTCAGCAACAGTATGAATTGTAATGTTTTTCTGTGATAGTATTCCACTGCACCATTACAGCAAGTGTACAGAAAATTAACTATCCCGATGACTCAGCTCCACTTCAGAGGATCTTCAGCTGCAGAACCAGTGTATTACTTTCTGATACTCTACAAATAGCAGGAGTTTGTCCCATTTATATTATTTGTTTCAGGTTGCACACTAAAGTATTATATCAGAAAATCTTAGAAAACTATTAGGCTAGTCTACCATGATGTAGTGTTACTTGCAAGATATTAAGGCAAAGTGTCTTTCTGAATTATTCAGTGTTACATCAGTGTGAAGCATCTTGTGTGGTCAGTCAGTTGTCATTCTTAGGCTTACTTAGCTTGGCAGCTCTTTGGAATGAAAAAGTCCTCCTGACCTGGTCAGAAATGCTAGGTTGATGGTTGGCACCAATGTCTCAGATAAACACCATTGCCTGGGTAGTTGCTAGTTTTGGCTGAGTAATTAAGCACGTTGGGCTAGAGATGTAGTGAACTCTTAGTCTCTGCAAATGTCCAGTCTGAATATGAAATCCATGTGAACTGCAGGCATTAAATTGTCATAATCAATTTTAAGTCAGTATAACACTTATCTAACTGAAAATGTATGTTCAAAAATTGGTATTCATTTTTGGTCTTCCTAGCAGGATTGATTCTCATTTGAACCAGTAGATGAGTTCAACTCACCCCACATCAAGTGATCAAGTAGACCTGATGTAAGGGAAGTGAAAGCAACAGAGAAAATGCATCCTATACAGGGTTGGACCAAATTTAAAACTGGATAATCTCAGTAGACTTTGTAGGAAACAGAAAAATGACTTTGTTCTCTTCCTTCCTACTTGTTTCAGATCAGCAGTCTTAACCACGTCTATACTCCATGGAGTACTCATTCTAAAAATCCTCAGATGTACAGTTTAACAGGATCTGCATCATGAGGAATAAAGCTTAAATTCCATTAACACTTCTACTACATTCTCCGTATTAACTTTTACAACAGAAGCTAAGGATGGTGTTGGCAAATGCTAACACTAGCCTGCTTGGACTGTTCTCCCAGGGTGGCTAATTGAACATGTGAATGGTCAGTGCTGTCAAAGGGCCGGCCAGATTCTGACATTTGCCTGGGAAGAAACTTGGGGAAATTAGCTGTCCTCACCACAAGCTAGCCTGAGTTACTTCCCTTAGTGCCACTGCATGGCCCACACAAAAATTTTTTTACCTTAGAACGAGCAAATGATTTAAAGATTCAAGGGAATCACTGATATATGGTGTATGCTATCATGACTGTCATGCAGAGATTATCTTTGCCTGGGTCTAAGCAACCATGTGAACTGAAAGTGCAATATGAAATTTCTTTGCACCTATACAAAATATTTTTCTGGTGTGATTTACTGTCAGATTTTTCACAGCACTTAGACTACTCTAGTCTGAGATGCTGTGAGGCAGGTCCTCACAGCTGCCACATTTAACTGCAGCTTAATGGGAGGGACCTGTCTCGTCTCTCAGTTAATGTGTTTGAATGAGCTGGGGGCCAGGATGTTTAATGGATAATATACCTGCTAACAGTAATTTGGAGGCTAGGGTCTTGACTTTTCCTGGAGTTTGTCTGACTTGAAGTCAGTAATGAAGGATTGTATTTAAGGAAAAATGAGGCAAGTTTGTTTTTTATACAGTGCTTTCATTCTTTTATTCTCTTCAAGTTAAATCTTTTTGGGTGCTGATGACCTCTATGGCTTGACCTACACAGATAAAATTGCTAGCACCACCCCTTTCTCTGCTACAGCACAGGCAGCACAAGAGCAGTACACAGATAAATTAGTCATGAGGTACAGTATTACAGAGCATACCAAAGTAATTAAAGAAACCTCCTGAAATAAACAACATCTTACCATATTGTTAGCATCCTAAAATCTGCTGCAATGTGAGCTAGATGATCAAAATAATGACTTGTGTAATATAAAGCACTTTCTTCAAGCTAGTCAGGTGAACTAAGTGACCTTATGAAGGAGGAAAAAAGTCTGGTTTAGACAATAGCCATTTTACATCACTGTACAGTAAAAACTGGTAGATAGATGGCAAGCCATGGGATATTCAACACAGGATGTAACTGGGGTGATTGTCAGCTTTCCCACCCCCCTGGGCAGAGTTAAATATCCATTTATTCTTTTGTCAAGGCAACTGTGTACTACCCCAGATAGTAGGTAGGGTAGTTACAACGTTGCTATTAAGTCATAAGTGCAGTCACTCTCATGCTGCTTCTGTAACAACATGATTTTAGCTGGCTTTTGTATCAAATCATAAAATAGAGCTATACAAAACCGATTTTTGGCTACATAGTTACCTGATACACCGCTCACTAATGCAATAGTAGGTTAACCACTGTTCTTCTAAAATAAATCACAACCATGCCTCCTACCATCCAGAGAGGAGGAGGAGAAAAAAAAAGAAAAAGGGTGAAATACAAAATTCAAAATACAATTGTACTAGAAAAAAAGCAGTGATGGCAGTACACTTCAACTCCCAGTTAAAACTTGCTCTCTAGGAAAAACTGGAAAGTAAATGGATTCAAGTTACTGTTTTGATAATTTTGCACTGAAGTTAAAAAATCAGTAGTCCTCTTAGAATATAAATACAGTTTTATGGACTTTCTGCAATCCTTTATGCAAGTCGGGTACATGAAACATTTCTGTATTGCAACTTATTCATAAACATGAAAGTGGCTTCATATATAGACCCCACAAATCATATTAAAAACAGTGTCAGATACTAAAAATCAAATATTTTTAGACTTGTACAGTGCATAATGAATTTGCTTATTCATATCATTCACAGTAATGTTTTTTACTGCAGACTTCAGTCCTGTCGAGTTTAGAAATTTCTGATGCAACAGATAGGAAATCTTGGAGGTTATGCAGTAGGCAAAAGAGAATGTGAGCAATGACAGAAGAAAATACAAACCAGTCAAGAAAGTCAGAGACAATGTTCTTCCCTCAAGCTGAGTTGATAGATGAAAATTAGTCTGAATCATTTACATAAGGCAATTCTAGCAAAAAATAGGTGCTTAAAACAAATTTAATCTAAACATTTTAAGTTTTTTCCTCAGGCGTCTACAGTAGTTTTAATTTATTTTATTGCATGCATGTAGCAATTCCAGAAACAGCACATTTCGGCAGTATTGCCAGTATCAGCCATTCTACAGAAGGCAGTTAAATACTTCAAAATAAAATCCTTTAAAATGAAATTAAAATGTAATACTAAACCTTCTGTCTCTGGAACTAGCTTAATTTCTGAGAATGGGACTATTAGAATATGTTTTCAAGCTTTGCATAGATGTTTCAAATTAAACAGAGATGATCTCATCAAGTGGTACCAGAAAAGCACCAGAAGTTATACCACAAAGGTATGATTTATTGAAAGAAAATGTGCCAAATGTACCAGTTTTTAGTGGTATGGGACCAAGTCCCCAAGATAAAAGTTCTCTCGACCAGCACCAGAAGTTGGAGTGCATGTCATACTTGTTTCTCTTGACATGACGCCTCTATGGAGTGGGTGTCAGGGGAAATGGAATCAAGGCAAGCATGCAAAATCCTTCTGTTCTGGGGCTGCCAATTAGTGCCGATTAAGATGCCAGTTCTTTTTTTCTTTCTTTTTTTTTTTTTTAATAGCTTGAAAATAAGCTGTGGTCAGACAAATCCAACCCAGCGTTTGAAAAAGAGTGGCTGTTTCTTAAAGCAGGAAAGATATCCGTAACTGTTCAAAATGAAAGATGGTAAACCTGAGTGCAAGCTGTAAAAATATATCTGACAAAACAACTAACAAAAATAAGCTGTCTCTTCAGTTGCAAATGCATAATTAATTATAGTATACCTTGGGAGATTATTTTTTGTATGAATACTTGGATTTCATTTCAAGTAGCCCAGGGATGCTGAGCAGCTTTTGATTACCAGTTAGAATTTTTTGGTAGCTGGGGTGTATACAGTGCAGTCTTCTTGAGAGCAGCATGGTTTGCATAACTAACTTGCCCCTTTTGGTATTTCTTGATAGGGAAAACAGATTTTTTCCATGTTCTCTTATCTTTAAGCAGGTTCTGAGAATTTTGCTTTTACATCAAGTGGTGCTTTAAAAAAAGTCAGTGGGAGGAAAAAAGCCTCTTGCTGGTCTGCAGTGCCATCTCAAAGGCTAACAAAGTCATTAGATTCAATTAGGCTTAAATATTTATTAAGCACTAGTAGATGAATTGAGTGTATTCAGTGATGGAGAAATTGTTTGTGGGTAATGTGCTGTAGTAGAAACATGAGGCATGCATGGTTGAATAAACCCGCACAGAGATTTTTTTTCTTGCGGAATGTTTTTCTTCTAAATAGAAATTTTATTTACTTTGTCATTTTTCCACTGTCCTTACACATATGAATCAAAATTTATTTTAAAGACTACCCTTTAAGAGTGATAACTTAAATTGCCTGGGAATATTATGTCTCCCGATATGTTCTAAAGTGCTACCTGTCACATTTAATGAATACAAGTATTAGAAAGCTGGTAAGTGAGATGATGTGTTTTACACGTGAAGATCTTGTGCACTTAGTTTTCTGGTGTAGTAGTCTGTGATAACAAACCAAACAAGAATGATACAAGTAAGGTGGATGAAAAGACTTATCAGCCAGTGGTGGTCTGGAGTTGCTCATCGCTTGTGTAACATTCTCTAGATATATGCTGAGGCTTCATCTTCATTTCAAGATTCAGAGAGAGAAACTGCAATCATATTTTTGTGGGGGGGGTCAATTCTGGAATAGTGTCTCCAGATTCAAAACAGTGATCAAAGGGCACTGTGACTTCTTTTTAATGACAAATGTCAAAATTAGGGCCAGCATTCACTAAAACCCATGAAGTAGTGCTCAAAGGAAATTAATTTCTGTGATTGTCTCCAAACCTCAAAGAAATTATCTTTGCAAACTAACGAAGATAAAATTAAACATTGAAGTCTGTGGCATCCCTTCAAAGATTTATATATAAATGGAAGTGTTGGAAATGGGTCAGCTATTTGCCAGTGAGATTTAAAATGGTGCATGGAATACCACTGAAGTTGTAGAAAGCAGTGTTTTGTCCCTCTGAAAACGAGGATCAAAAGAAGGAGAACAAATGGTGTTTGTGAGTGGCCTGACGGCTGTGCGTGCAGTATGTTAATGACATCTGAGTTTCAATCTCTTAGTCATTAGAAAGGTAACAGAGTAATTTCATCCCTGCTAGTAAAGTGATGAGTTCGAAAATTAGAGCATCCACACATGAGATCCTGAAGTGCTTGCTGTTACAATCTTCTCTGAGTAACTTCTATGTTTGTCAATGGCCCACATTGTTCAGCATGTAACAATTGAGAAGAGACTGCAGGTTTTCAGGTTTAATAAGGGTGCTGTAATACAAGCACTATCTTTGGATGGAACAAATGCATGCAGACCCTTAGGTGTTCTCTCACTGGTTAAATGCTTTTGTGTGGACTTTTTGTGACAGCAGCCTAGCTGTCTGCACTCATATCTCCCAAATGCATGTAATCTGGTAACTATTTTAGCACAAGGACAGGCATAGTATTAGCATGAGGCAATTGTAAGCAAGCCAGACTAAAAGTGCTTGGCAGTGTTGTCACTGAGGGCTCTTCATGTTTTAAAAAAAAAAAAAAAAAAAAAAAAAAAAAAAGTTGGTTCCAGATTCTCAGGGGACTCAGTGCAGGTTTTTGTGTGGTGCTTTTCATCCTGCTGAGCATGGTTCCTGAGCACTTTCTAATTAACTGTATTAACTCTCCTAGTGCTCTAAGCTAGTGACATGATGACCTCAGAATGATACCAGATCAGATAAGGTAATTGCTAAAGAAAAATAAGGGAGTGGGGAATTTTGTGGCCCTTGAAAACAAAGAGTTTCCAAAAAAGTGTTTCATTACAGAATGGGAATATTTTTTATTAAGTTTTGTGCAAACATTACTCTATTTGACCAACTTTACCTGAGATACAGCAGGAATATGTTTTGTAACTTAACATTGATGATGCTCAGAAAAGACTTTTGATGTTTTTATAGGAGGCAAATTCAGAAAACGCAGAAACTGCATGACTGCTAGTCGTGGGCCTAGAGATTTGTGCATGGAAACTTTGGTATCTGGGACTGAATTGTACAAATCAGCAGTTACTGAGAAGCTTGCCAACTCTACCAAGTCTTGGCAAGTATTTCATGGTTCCTGGTGTCATACATAGGACTGAATTATATAACTACATGGAGGAAAAGGAATTTATTGTTAGTTTGTTAGTGTTGGCAGCAATTGTATTTACAAGGTAGACATTGAACTTTGAAGTTTTCTGCCTACCATCTTTAGTTTTGGAGTGAAGAGCCAACTAGGAGATTCCTCAAATCTTAGGATTTCTTGTATTAGAAGCTACCTCATGTTTGTTAGTTGCTGATTGCCTAGCGCTATATACAATCAGATTCCCTTCTCTTTTGTATCTACCAAAGTGAATCTCATATAGGAAATTTTCTCTGTTTCCAGTATGTTTATTATCTATTTCCTAATTCCTTCTTGTGAACAGCTGATGATGAGGCACTCATTTCTTTCAGCATTTCTCAAAACAGTTCATTTCTAATTTACCTCTCAACTGAAAGGCATCCTCTTTGTAGCAAATGTCAGTTAGCTGTGAACCACAAGCTGATCAGTGTTCTGAGTTACAGACCTTATAGAGTTATTTTAAGGCTGATCTGCAGGATATTATGTTGCACTGATCTTTAAAGAAAATTTAAGTGAAAAAAAGAACAACAATTTTTATTAAAGGGAAGAATAAAAATCTACTTTTTAAGTAGAAAATATAAAGTAAGTAGCATTGAAGATGCTGATATAATGAAAGTGTGCTTCAGTAGACAGTAATAATCTTTCTTTCATTTAAAAAAAAAAAAGGAACTACAGAGTCTTTTTTTCTAGAGACCAAATTAGAGTTTCTAAAATCACACCCTTAGGACAAGAAAAATGTGAGAACTAAGATCTCTGTAAAGCTGAAACCACACTTCTCTTTTTTTTTTTCATTAAATATGTTCTTTCCTTTAGAAATATGGGCTTAATATCATCAGAGCCCAACAGCTGCTGTTTAAAACTTCTCACTGAGGACAGCAGCTGAACTTGTAGCACTCCATAACTAAAAAACGAATACATGTCTGATGAGCATCTGAGAACAATTACTGGAAGGCAAAATTCATGACAGCTGGACTAGTGAATGTAAAGACACTCATGCGTAAGATCTGCAAAGACCTACACTTGAGGTCATGTTGAGTAGTAGCTTGCACAGAGGCATACAGAACACTTATCAAGATACAGGATGTGTTTTCAAACAAGGCCTGTAATTATACAGACCATTTCATATATATGATACTAATTGCATACATCACTTCTGATATGCTGGCCAGTTTGCTCATCCAAATACACCATTTACTTCTGATTTTTCTTTGGGAATATGCAAATATCATGGCTAATTTTCATTGGAAAAGCAGTAAGTGCATGTTTTTGTATCTGCTTGGATGTACTCATCTATGGACTGGGTCAAGGCTGTCCCAAATTATACTCAGCTATTACAACCAGGGGAAGTTTAGGTTGGAAATCAGGAAAAACTTCTTTCCTTAACTAAGTGGTTAAGCACTGGAATAGGCTCCCCAGGGAGGTGGTTGAGTCACTATCCCTGAATGTGTTTAAAAACAGTTCAGATGTGGTGCTCAGGGACGTGATTTAGCAGAGAGTTGTTAGAATTAGGGTAGTTTGGTTAGGCTGTGGTTGGACTTGATGATCTTTAAGGTCTTTTCCAACCTGAGCAATTCTATGATTCTATGAACCTGGGAAGGATTTATTTTGGTTATGAATTAAACTATTGGAAAAAACACTAAGGTATTTCGAACCATAAAGTTTCAACTTCTTTTTTTTTTGCTTTTTTTTTTTTTCCAGTTCTTGTGTATTCCAGTAAGAGCCTGTCAGAGGACTGCATTGATTTGAAGCAAATTCTTCATTAACAAGGTATCAGTGATATTCTGTCCTATTTTACATGGCTGATGGAGCAGTTCAGGGATATAGCTGTGGCTTGGCATAAAAATATATGACCTTGACATGTTCTGAGCCACACAGTTAACTGGTCAATAGGAAATCACTGCACAATGTAATCCTGTATAGTCGCAGGGACATTATGTTACCAAACAGAAAGAAGTAAAAGCTGAAGAGTAAAATGATTTTTCACTATTAGAATGCTCAAATAAACTGTGTTTCCATTCCATTCTGAATACCCTTTGTTGGCAAGTTTTACGTAAATTTATATGATCAGCCAAAGCTTTCAAGTGGTCAATGGAGCAGGTGCAATGATGCATCAGATATTTTAGTAACATGTGATTCTGGCAAGTTCAGTTGGAGGGCTTTTTGCCTTTGTGGTGTAACTTTCTGATCATCTGAAAGGAGTTTGCTTCAGTTTTGCAAGAAGAGTACCTTGCGTTAAGAATTGGAGCCCATACCAGCTGTTTTTTGCATAACATAAATAATGTGAATTTTGGAGAACTGGATTAAGATTTCATTTCTGTTTTCCGTGTGAAATGGCTGGCACTGAAATATTTTAAAACTACTTGAAAAAAAGTATTTTAAAAACTCAATTTTGGGATACAAATCATACATATAGTTTTGAAATAGAGTATATTGAATTTGTTCAGTATGCCTCTCAGAATGACGGAACTATATATCATGGTAGATGTAAGTGATCTGAAATAAACGAAGTCATGACACCATGCCATCTTTTACAGCTGAATTATATTTAAATTTCCTGCACTCAAAAGTTATGGCATATAGAAATATACAAGAAAGTATAGACAATGTACTTTTTTTTAAAATTCCCTCCACTTACATGCCTCCCTTCAGATGGCATCAGTGATTCTGATTTTTAATTTCCTTTTTGAACTATTATATCAGTCATACAAACAAACAAACAGAAATGAATTTTTGTCTGTATGCTGATTGTCACCATCTTCAGAATTTTATTGTGTATTTTGACCTTAGCTGGGCTGTTAGATAGCATTTTGGAATTTGTTCTGTAAATGTGTCTGTAGGCTTTTGCAGCTATTTCAAATGTTGCTTCTCACTGCCTTCTACGGTAGCGTTAGATCTGGGCTTTTTCGTAGCAGAGGTTGGCTCAAGAGATTATCATGAGTTAAACCATCCCACGAGATTTAACTGCTGTCACCTGAACAGAAAAAATTGAGTGTTGGACCTGGTCCAAAAGACATTGTGCTAACTCTTGAGCTGCAGAAGAGTTATAATCTCAGAATTTGTAATTTTATCCAAAGATTTTCTTAAGACATTTGGAAAGTTTTAGTTTCTTTTCTCCAGTATTATGCTACATATAATTGTCTTCTGATTAGAAATATTAAGTTCATTCTAACAAACAATTAATTGCCCTGAATCACAGCCTTTCAGATGTTTGATGTTCGTGTGCTGTTTATAGGTTTATATTATGTCTGTATGCAGGTTTCCCTCTGTTTATATATTTTATATGCATGCAGTTGCAGGGTGGAGGCACATAGCTATAGCCATATAGTTACCTACACTCAATATTGCATTGAGTTGTTAAACACATACTAGTTCCATTTATACGTTTTAAGGAGTCCATATTCAAAAAATGAAATGGAATCTCGTTCCTGCAAGTTCATGGAATCATCCAGTAGAGTTTGTTTATGTTCCCACACGTTGTGGTGTTCATGATCTATGCAGAGGAATGCATAATTTTTCCTGGCTTCAAAAGTCATGCAGTGCATGAAGTTGGACTTGTGCAGATTGTTTATTTAAAAACACTTGTCCAAACTCCTTGCTTTGCCTTTGATTCTAGAATCTTAACAAAGAATTTGGTCAGATGTTAAGCACGTGTATATTTAGCCTCAAAAAAAAAAAAAAAAAAAAAAAAAAAGTAAATAAAGAGGAAGAGAGCTCTATGATTTAAATGTGATACACTTACATGCTTTTTCCTTTTAGGCTTCTCTGATTGGTAGGGTACAGTGGCACACTTCCATTTATCACATAGACCAAACTGCTCCAAAATATTATAGAGCCAGGACCCATGTCTCTGCTGCCAGAATTTACTGACTTCAGTGCAGAAATACAATACTGCCTCTTCTATGTTCTCCCAGATGAAAGAGTGAGCTTGAAATTTCTGAAATTCCTTTAGAGTCTGTAGGGACATATATATATGCAAGCAGAAAGGTGTGGTACTTCTAGGAAAGAAAAGTAAGCCATACCTGCACTAGTAAGCTGTGCTTAGGTAAAATGTTAGAGCTGTGCTGGTCTTAGGATTACAAATTATCTTTTCTGCTGTAGTTTGCTTTAGCAACCTGTAAGCTAGGAGTTAGACCAGCTCAGAGTTTCTGAGCCATAGGCAATTGTACGTTACATACCCTTTGAAAGCTGAATACGCTAAACTCAGTTTATTATATGTCTAAGTTCTTCAGGTAACGGAATCCCAATCTACAGATTGGGATAATTTTCCGTACCTATATGGTTGTGTCCCTAGGCATTCTGCAGGAATTGGGACAGCAGGCTTTGGCATCTTCAAGTACATCTCTTGTTAAGAAATTGCTTGTGCATTCTCTCTTCAAGGACTGTACCGCATCTCTCTAAATAATAGTGAAAGTTTTGGCATATTTGTCTGTTCTTGTTGGTTGTTTTGTTCTGAATTTGTTGGTTTTTAGCAAAATATTTTCAGTAACCTACACATCTGTTCTCATAGCTTTCTCTAATAAGCATAGCCTATCTGATATTGCAATGTTTGTCTATTATAGAAAGCAGTACCAAAAGAAGATACATAAAAGCTTGGGCCACACCACTCACAGGGCGACTCACAAGGAGTTTTCCAATTCTTAGAATTATAGACAAGTATTTGTTTTCCTTTTGATTTCTGTCTTATTGGAGCAGCTAGTGCTGCTATCACTTGTATGTGATAAAGCACTAAATATACAATATGAGTTGTTTATGTGCAGTGTTCCTGCAAATAATTTGATACTGCACATGATGCCGTCTTGTTCTCCCATGGTTTTGGGAGGTTTCCATCATCTATATTTTTTAAGTTGTTACTTAACTAATTGCTGAAGTTAAATGTGTGTTGGGGCCAGGGGTCTCTTCTTATAGCCATCAGTAATGGCTGTTCATCTCAGGAAAGGATACCGCTAACATTTTTTTTTTTACTTGAAATAGAATACAGTTAAATGCCATTCTCTGTAAACACTTAAATGCATAATGGGCAATTCCTATACATAATGCAGGAAGGAAAAAATTAAGAGGCTGGATAAAAGTGGATGTATCAAAAAAGTCTGGCATCTGGAGTTTATCAAAGGCAGAGAATATTAAATCTTCACAAGCAACCTCAGCTTAGCCCTGAGGTTTTGTCATCTTGTCGCTGATGTTGGGAGTTTAATGGTATTGCATGTACTTGGTGTGAAATAAGGGTGGGGAAAGCATTTGAGGAAATTTATTTCTTTATTTATTTCTTTTTTTTTTTTTTTTTTTTTTGTCAGCTCCTCAAAAGACCCAGCTACCCTCATTTACATCTGCTGTTGTCTTTTCCAGTTACAATAAACAGAACCTTTAATGTGCTTCAGAAAGGCATAGTGAGGTGGAACCGTGCAAGCCAATAGGAAAGGGGATTGTGTACAAGAGCCTTTAGGCAAAAATGTACTAGTAAGACTCTCAACAGTATTTGGTACAATTTTCCTTTATTTCCCTGTGTAGGTTAAATGCTTTGTTCTAAAGCTGATACGAATTATCAGCAGAGAATACCTATCAACATGTAAATAGTCTACAGTGTGGCTGCTGTTAGGTTTAATGAACCATTTGTTAGGCTATGGCCAAATACTTAGTAGCATTAAAAGAAATGATTAACTTTTTAAGTCATAACATTTTCATTGCTCTGAGGGGAAAACTGTAACACTCTTCTGAAATCAGAGGTACATTTAGCTTTTTAAGATTATTAATTGCTTCCAGTTTTCAATGGATGCAAACAGGTTTCAATATGAACATAATTTAATCTTTACCGTAAGACACAATCAGTAATGCAGTATCAAATGGCAACTACCAGCTTCTTGGATTGTTATTCTTTTTTTTTTTTTTTTTTTTTTTTTTTTTTTTTTTTTTTTTTGAACTTATTGGCTAATTTGCAAGCTCCTTCCCCCATCTCTTAAAATACTACAACTTCTAATACTCTAATGCCTGAATCCTCTGACTCCTGCTGAAAATGCAGGTTTAATATGGTATCATCAGGATCCTTTTGCATAAGCAAGTGTATTAAGTATACTGGGAGTCAAAGATGTGAGTTCTCATTTAGTATAATTAAAAATAAATAAAAGGAGAAGCAAAGGATAAGTAATCTTGTGGTTCCTACTGGGAATTTCTGTATAACCGATCAAGTACGTAGGGAAATTGGACTTTAGATGTTCCTGCCTAACAGGGCTGCCCCTTTATAGCTACATACCAGACAAGGTGGCTTTGGATGCTTTTGCTATATAAAGATATGTTCACATCAAAAAGTTTGACATTTTTGTAAACTGAATTACTGTTTATTCTTAGAAAAGGAACAACATATTGTGGCTAGATATGGAAAAAATATTTGGAGTAGACCTTCTTGGAATGAATTAAAGAAAAGAAAAAGTGTGTACAAAACGCTTGACAAAGCAGAAAGTATAAAAATATCTCTGAACTCGCGCTGGTACAAAAATGCAGGGTTAAAGCTGCTTTTCCAGTTCCTATGTTTGCCAAAAACATGTTTGGAGTTCTTTTAAGGTAAACGAACAGGGCTTAGCTAACTGTAGGAAAAAAATGTCTGCTTCCTTATATATAAATTCAGTCCTGGAAGTCTGTTAAACAGGAGTTTTTCTAGGCCTAAATCTAGCAGATTCCTACAGTGTATGATTATACTTAGCTTGGAAACAATCCCATCCTTGTACAGAAAAGCACATGCTTATACGCCACAGAAGACCACAGAATTTATGAGCATATATTAAGGACTTTGAATCAGAGTACTGATGTTTTTAAATTAGAAAGGTATAAGTGGAAATCTGTTGCAGTTCTAGTGTTAAACAATCTTATAACTTCAGGTAGATGAATCAGAAAACTTCATTGTTTCATGGTATGCATTGCAACTGTCTGCTCAACACACTGTATTTAAGGGCTGTGACAGGAAATTCCTCAATTCAATTGTTAATAGAAAATATCAGAAGGCAGAGATTATCTTCACTTTGCAGATTGTCTCATGTTAGAACACTTGTGCCATATGGAAAAATTTTTTATTATTTCACTTTAAATCTTTTTAATCTGGCTAGATTTGATAAATAATCAGTTCCTTGGCTGCCAGTTCTCATTACCACTTTGGGAGCCAAGCTCCCCCTTGTCCTCCTGTTCATGCGTACACATGGCGTGTGCTGTGCCAAACAGCCAAACAGTCAGCAGAGGGGCAGCGTGATTCCTGATGGAGTGTGCCTAAATCCCAGGCAGTGCTCTGTTAAGCAAAGGTAGCATTTGCACTGTGGCGTTACTGCAAAGTCGTAACGTAACACAGCACCAGAACACAGAATTGGTACAAAGCCTCAAATCTACGATGTCATGTTTGTGAGACTGGAAATCAAAGGTTATTTGGGGATCTTTGCTTCCTCCAGGTAAGGTTTGTAAGATGTGCAGCAGCCTCATCTGTCTAAGGAAACAAAACTCTCTTCAGGCTCTTTTCTATCATCCAGCTCTTAAGTACCCTATTTGCCTACCTGCCCAGTTATAGGAGAAGGTGGATTTTCAGTGAAGATGCCTGTAGACACAGCACTAAGGTTAACTGAGGCTCCTTAAAGGGACATGATCTGCATAGGTGCTGCACTGCCTCAGCCATACTCAGTGTGGGCAAGGCAGCAGCAGAATCCTGCTGCATTTGCTGTGATTCAGTATTTACTCAGGGAAGGAGAGCAAATTATAAAATAAGGATGCACATCTCAGTATGACTATAGATATTGCTACTGGTGCCTTGTGGCCTTGCTCTGCATTGGTTAGTTTCTTGGTTTTTTATGAGAAAATGAAAACTCAAAATGCACTCCCTCTTCTTTTTCCTTATGATCTGCACTTCTAAAACTGTGTGGGACTAGGACTTTCTGACATACCTTTCTCAAATATGATCTGAATACTTCCTCTTAGTACAAACAGGATGGAAAGATTTAAAAGAAAGGGATTAATGAATCTCATGAAACAATTGTGTATATACAAAAAGTGATTTGCACATTTGCAATTTGGGGATGATTTAATTAGACACGCATGTTATTAGTAGGTGCTTGTGGTACTCACAGGACTAGTCTAAGGACAAGGGATCCATAATGAAAATTTTCCATTAAAATATAATTGCATAACACAAGGTCTTTATAAAAAGCCTACTGACAATTTTCTTGGTGTTTTCTTTTTGTTTGTTTTTGATTAGATGCTGAGATCTATATCTACAAATGCTGAAAATAGGAAGAAAAAATAAAGTTTTCTTTCCTGAGTAGAATAACTAAGCACACAGGCAGTATATATGAAATTGTGAAAACATCAGAACAGGGCTGCTTTGCTTATGACTTAGATTTTTTCTATGTTCTGATGATCGTAGTAGAATTGAATATATGATAGACACTGGGGATTTATTTGGAACTCTGTATTGCCATCTGACAGATTTTATCTGGCTAGTTACTAGTTACAGTTTCTAATAGTGTGCTACCAGTACAAGGAAGTTCAAAATGCTTTTCTTAAGATGGGGTTTCTGGTAATCTTATTACTTTGCCAGCACCCTGTTGGACTCAGCTGTGTGAAAATGCAATGAAACATGAGCACGATGTATTATGATATGCCCCTCAAGTTGATTTCATCAGAAAACACATCTATTTTTGTATTAGGTGGGGCAAGTGTGCTCCTTTTATGCAGATAATAAATAAAGAAGCTCAGACAAAACATCAATGATTGTGAAGGGGGTGGTTAAATGGATTTAAAAGTTGTCATCATTGGTTACCTCAGTGTGACTGGGAACATCAACATGATTTAATAACACTGAATGAAGAGAAGTCTACACTTAGGCAGAATTGAAGAGCAACCAATTGGTAATTTTAGGTGTACTTTTTTACCATGAACTTTACATAGGACCTAGAAGAGGTATACTGAATTTCAGGGAAGTTAGAGAGATGGCCTCTGTATAGAGAATAGAGGCTCCTTAAGAGATATTTGACTGTGTTTAAGTGATCTGTTGTTCTGTAAGCATTGTGAAGAAAGAGTGTAAAGACTTCAGTTATGGAGGGGCTGAGAGATTTGGCACAAGGGTGGGAATGTTCACAGTTAAAAGCCTTACATGACTGTGAGAAGGCAGAAGGTAATGGCAGCATGTGGTAATACAAAGAAGAGAAGTTGGAAGGAATGATGTGAAGTCTGAAGCATTTTCCCTGAGACTCATATGAAGTGCTAATTACACAACAACTCAGATTATTCTAGACCACTGCTTAACAAACACAAATTATTCTATCATGAGGAACAGGCTCATTTAGTAGTTAGTCCTAGTGAGCTCTGAAACGTTTAGCCCCACTCAAGTTGCTTCAGAATGAAGTCCTTGCTTTAGGACATTTGCAGTTGTTCTGGAAAGGGGAAGAGAGACTAAGACAGCCCTACATCATGAGTGGCTTTCTGTGGTGTGGATGACATGCATATTGAATTAGTGGCTTTGATTATTTGATGGGGGAAACACCTCCAGCCTGAGAAGCAGTAATGGCTATCAAAGGATATTCAGCAGAATTGTAGGAAGGAAACTAGCCTTGCTTCTCAAGGCCTTAGCAAAGAATAATAATAATAAAAAAAACATGTGATAATGGTGTTGCGCAAATTCTCAGCCAGATAGCTTTTGTCAGTACAGCCTACCGAAAATGCATGGTTCTCCTCTCTCTGGCCCATATTAGAATGGCAAGGTGCAGTCATAGTGCTGTTCCCCAGGGGCTGCCTTTTAATGTTGGAGTATTGAGGTCCTGATCCTTGCACTGACAGCTGGTGGGGGAAAGGGGCTGGAGAGTTAGTGGGTTTTGTGATGTTGCTTGAGGGTTTTTTGCTACTTAAATTGGGAAAAAAAAAAAATAGAAAAAAAAAACACTGTCAAAAGTGAACCAAGCTCCTTTAATTACAAGTGTCCAGTGAGAATATGTAGTGATAAGCTAGCCATAACAGCTGCTGTAGCCCTGGCCATTTGCCGTTGTATTGTTATTTGTGCTGTGAGCTGTTAATGTGATGTGCTAGGTTTGACAGCTAATAAATTAGCTATAGCTGTTGAACATGAGTCTCAAAAGATATTAGTCAATGTGTGAGCATGGCTAATGTATTTAAGTGCCTTATGGAGGAGAATAGAAATCTGCCTGAGGTTGCTCTAATTTGATGTCTGTATGGCCTTTTTATCAGAAAGTTTGGAATGCTGAAAATCCTACGACAGTTGGCCGGGAAGGTTTATATATTCTGATCCCTTTTCAATCGTGATTTTCTTGACGTCACTCTAGGAACTTCCGTTTGCTGCTTCAAAAACAGCTGTAAAAAATCACCACCTTACAGTAGACTTAACTTTGTGCCAAGAATGAGCTTGCACATGCTAAGATTTTGTGTCAGTATACTATAAACAGATGCCTGTACAGCTTCTTGTAAATGGAGCTTGGCAGTTGTGTTCTAAAGCTAAGCTACAGAAAATGCAATTCTCCCTTGTCTCTACAGCGTTCACTTTCAGTCACCTGATTATATGCAGTGCAGTAGTTTTGGATGCACTCAAGGAGATGTCTAAAATCCATTTATGTTCCCAAGCTTGTTTATTGCTGACTGTCATTTTCTTGGTGAGATCATAAAGATCATTTAACGTTCCTTCCTCCTCTCACGCAGTCTTTCCTTTCTATTAATTAAAAAACAAACAATTACAGTGTTTTTAACACTGCAGTGTTTTCCCTAGCTGCATAGACTAATGCTATTAAAACCCAGAGCTCTAGAATTTATGTTCTGAAGGACAGTCTTCCAGTATTTCCTAACTCTTACATGCATTCTGATTATGTGCTTAAAATATGCCGCAGGCCCAACCTGCCACCTTTATTAGTACATTTAATTGCTAATCTCCCTAAACAAAATGATTTAAAAAAACTACTCAGAAGGCACCAATTAAGTTCATTAATGGCTGGTGAAAGCAAAGAGTTTCTAAAAGTATTTCTGTGTGTGAAGATAAAAACAGTTTCTATAAATATGAAGCTATGTGTGGTCTATCACTGAAAACTGCAAATGTGCAAATCTATTAAATCGGAGCGGGGAAAGCAAATAAGAAATACTAGAAAGGAGGTACAGATAGTTAAAAGTTATAGGATCATAAAATCAGAATTGTCTGACATTCTTAGGAGAATTAATATGGTAGGATTAAAAGGTAATGAAGTGATCTTGCTAAAAACAAATGTGTGGTCTGGAACTTCATTGTACTTTTACTACTTTTCTCCATTGCTATGTCCTCCGTATTCCTTCTACATAGCATTCACTTTGTTTTCATTTTTTTCATTCTCCAATCAAATTCTTCTCTTGCATCTCCCTGCTTGCTAATTAACCTTCTTGTTTGAGGGTTTGTTTGTTTAGCATCGTGCACGTTGATATTTCTATCAAATCAGCATCTCTCTTCAAAGTCATCAGATAAACCAGGTGTCTTGCTCCATCTGGGTATCCAAATAATGTGTAGTGCTCCACCTACTATTAATTGTCTTAAAATTTTAATGAGGTTGTTAAGTTAAATGTGCTGTGCCACAACACAAATGGAGGGGGGATCTCAATGTCTAGATGGGTGGTGTGCCTATTCTTACACAGTATGAGAAACATGATTGGTTATTGAATAATTTCTTCATAGCAAAAAGTGCATGCTTTTCCTGTCTGATAAATTACTTATATGATGAAAGACCTTTCTGAAGTGTAACTGAAGCTGACTAGTATGCCCAAAGCAGGGATACTTAGGTATACTTGCTGAGCATCTAAAATTGAAATAACAGTAGTAAAGGTATTTTACTTCTGTAGTTCAATGGGTTTAACTTTGCAAATTAATAATTTCAGATTGTTTGGACTCCATGCCTTCAATGAAAGGTGAAACACTCAACAACAGTAGCATATTTCTATGAAGTGAGCAAAGAGATCACTTCTCTTGACCTGCTGGCGATGGTCTTGCTAATTAACGTAGTCCCTCTGCAGTTTGCCTTTACTGCTGTCAAGGTGTGCTGCTTGAAGTCCAGCACAACTCCCAGATCCTGTTCTGCAGAGTTCCCCAGTCTGTGTGTGCTGCATGGAGCTTGTTCATCCCTGGTGCAGGGAACTTTATGAGACCAATTCCTTCAGTATTTGGGGAGATCTCTCCCCTTCTGCAGCTATTTCCCCCAGTCTGATGGCCTCAGTGAGCTTTAAGTTGCATTTGGTACAATTGCCAAGGTGTCTCGTGACCAGTAAAAAAAAACAGCTGAACTTAGTTACAAAGAATATTTATTTTTGAATAAAGAGCCAAACTTACAAGAGTAGTAACCTGGTTTTTGGAAGCAAAAAGTATATAAAATTTCAGAAAGTTCAATACGATTTCTGGCAAGCATTTTCTCCTGCTCTTCTGTAGAATATTTTGTTTCATATATATGATAAAATGACAGGCTCTGTCACAGGTCACAGCAATTCCTTGTTCTGACTTTGACAAAGGAGTACAGGTACCCTAAAACAATGTGGTTAATTTTCTCTGAAATCCTTTGTGGTTAATTTGCTTAGCAGAAGCCTTAGCAGTCTAAAGTAATACAGAGAGGATTTTGTTAGTGTACGCACCACATTGTCCCTTGTGACTATTGAAAGTTAGCTCACGTTACAGAATTACCTCTTCTTTTTCCCCTGGGAAGAATTTTCCAGGCTCCTCTTGTACAACTATTTAAAAGTCTCTTCAAAAGCAAAGCAGAGAAAATGTCTCTCATGAAGCTACTGCCAACCTGCCTCTGGTGTTAAATACTTCCCATGTCTGCATGAAAACAGTGACAGGAGCTGTAAGGATGAACCAAATAAGCAGTTGGGATAGCTCAGCAAGAGAGGCTCTGTGACTGTGCTGACCTCTACACGACACGGTAACTCTGCATCCAGTGGAAGTTCAAAACAATGCGTGCCTGTCCAGCTACACCCATATTTGTTTCCTGCTGTCATACTTCAAGGAAATCTGCTGCGTGAACAGTGACAACAGTAGTGTCTGAAAACAGCTCAGTTATCAGCGTTTTTATTCACCTACACTAATATTTTGGCAAACAAATCAAATGGTTCGATAACCTTGCTGTAGTGGGGATGTATTACAAACTCAGTCCTGTGATGCTTGACTTTTTACAAGAAAAGGTAGGACTGCTTTTAAATGACTTTGTTTCATGTTTCTTAGTGTCCTCTAGCTTTATAAAAGATGTGAGAGTTTTTGGAAAAAAAAAAAAAAAAAAAAAAAAAAGTGTTCTTAAATAGTTTATCAGCTCATGTAGTATGTAAGTTTTCTCAGATAAGAAACTGAGATCAGCGGGATGGGAATTTTCATCCTCCCGTGCCTTGGAACACAGCTTGACAAAAGTGCTGTTTATTTGCATATGTTCTTGGTTATGTCACTAAAACAATATCTTTACGAATGAAATCCTCTACACCAGGAACAGATTTCTAGTTATTCTGATAATACCTAGCCCTTAAAAAGAGTGAATTTGTGTATTAAAAGTTAGAGGTGAAGTTCTTAAAACAAGTGGCTATAACCTAGTTTTCAGAGCACAGAAGTTCAAAATTAATTCATTTACTCTTTTATAATTCCTTAATTGCAGAATTATATGTTTGGTGGGGAAAAATAGGGATACATCACATTGCTTTGAGATAGCACAAACAAAAATGCGTCATCTTTGAAGCAGGCTGTGTTCATGCAGCAAAGTCAGGAAGTTGTTACACACATTTGCCATTATGGAAATGGTACTTCTGTAATGGGAGAAGATTGACCTTGTCTAAAAAATGTACGTAAAGTACTTCATAAATTTATTTTTGACAAACCAAAAATGACAAAACCCCAAAAATATTTTAGAGCCACCAAACAGACTGCATCTGCTTCAGTGCTTCCACAGGCAAATGCAGCATTCAAACACATCCTGCATCTGCTCTCTGTAGGCACAGTTAGAACTCTTGTCATTATTGTTCTGTCATCTTCTGTTTACTATATGGCAATATAACTGTATGTTGTCTTCCATTTAATGGAATTTTGCTATTACAAATTGTGGTTTACATGAACTGTAGCCACGCAGTTTGTTGGGTATTCATAGATCACTTGTGTAGAAGGAGTTTGTATTTGCATAGGCTCTTAAGGCTTAAATTAGAGAACGAGAAAACCCATGCTGTTTGGTGTCATAAGTGGTGTGAGAAGTTCTGTAACATGCCATTTCTGTTTACACACAAGGCTTTTTCATCTGAAACATTTTAGGAATAAATGTGCAAAGGGGGTTGGATCCTAAGCTAATGTGTAAAAGGGCACAACTGACCTCAGTTGAACTGCACTGGCTTATAACAACTGAGGAAATAGCAGGAAGTATTAGCATTCTTTGCTGTTTCTGAGAATGAAAGTTAGTGGACAAACAGACAAAATTATGGGAAGCTTAAAGAAAATGGTTCATTTGTAAGACTTTCTTATTACTAATATTATTCAAATAGGCTTTTTGTTAATACTAATAGGCTTTTTGTTAATACTAATTGGCTTTTGTTAATACTAAGGACTCCCTTTTCACTCAACTCATTTAAGTATTGATTGAGTGCCACATAAATGAGGTTGATTTTTTGCAGAAGTTCTGAGGACATCAAGTTTATGCACTATTTCCTTTCATTTTAACAGAAAATAGAGGTCTTTGGTGTTATGTACTTACACTATGTGCAGAGTTTCTCCTTGGAGGAATTTAGCATGCAGCACTTAGTTTTCTATGCTCATGGAAGTGAAGAGTTGTTATACATGACTGGCCAGCTTTTGTCCAAGTACACATATTTAGGAGAGATTTTCCTAATAATCACTGGAAACAGGGTAATAGCTGCCTTACTTCTACAGCCACTGAATTGTGATGGAGGATATGGCCAAGGTACATATTTTTGTCTTTCTTGCTGTTTACTATGTATTTGTCAGTCAGCACTGAGGTTGTGAGTGACAGGAGGATGCTCAGTATAAAATTAGAATGCCAAGGGCAGGAGCAGATCCCATTCTTTTAAAGCTGTAGTTCTGGTTCAAGTTTCAGAAGCATTTGCTGGTTCATTTATAGCAAATTCAGTGATTTTTGGATGCCACAGGCCCAGTTAATAATTAATTGCTGAATAATGATAAAGCCTTATCTTCCATTCTTCTTCTTGTTCATGCTGATGTCACTCAGCTGAAGTTAGTATGGAGCAATCCAGCATTAGAACATAGATCCAAGCTTATAGCTTACCTTAGATATCCACAGAGGGCTTAGCCATATCTTCTACTGCATCTTTAATGCAGCATTTGAAAATTGCAGACTTTGTTATTGTGAGAATGATAAATAAATCAAAACATCTTGAACTGGCACTAAATAAATACTAGCATGAGGAAGGGGAACTATTTGTTTACCTAAAGACTGTTTTTCACTAAAACAATTTATGTAAAACTTCATTTTGCACCTTAAAATTTTATGGATTAATTGTGACTTGTTTGCTTTCTGCAAGTTCAGGATATACAGTAAATTCTCTAACCTTATCATAAGAGCATTTTACAAATCTGTCATTCTTAAGAATGCCTCCTTTGAGTTATTTTATGTTCTCGGTAGTCTTGGCTGTTGTTGCCTTCACTGACTTATTATAAAGGAGAGAACTGTAAGTTCTTCAGATTCTCTACTGTCTTTTCAAGGGCAATGCGTACATTCTGTAGGCATGATCCTTTCACTGAAGCTATGTGAGGAGATCTGTTCTGCAGTTGTATTTCACCTCAGATCAAGAGCTTGCTTCTCTGACCATCTGCTGTGCAATAGCTGTACAGATCTGTCTGACTGCTTCATGTGAATACTTACGTATTTATAAGTGCAAGTTCAAAAATGCATTTATAGAATTGAATGATTGAGAAATAGCGGATTCTAAATAATGTTGCTACTAAATACAAAATCATAAAAAGTAGATGTACAACTTATTGATGAGATCTACAGTTACTATATTTTCATAGACATAGCCCATAGGTTTTTAAAAGACACTCAACAATTTATCTTCCGTTTAGGACCACTGCTGGGAAATTTTTCCAATATATCACAAAAAGCTTTCCTTGACACTGTCTTTTTCCTCATGTCTTCTCTCTTCTAGTCATCTTCTTTTCACTTGAATATAGTGTCTTGAATTTAAAGTACACTTCAATTTAAAATACATTTTTGCACTTACCACTCCTGGGATCATCTCACTCACATGGTCATCTGCATTACTCCTGCAGATAATCTGACACCAGTAGCTGTAAAGCCACTGTGCCACGAAGATTGCTGGGCTCTGCTTCAGCTTGAGCACCCTGCCATTGGAGTACTGGGGAGCAACTCAGTGAGCTGGAGCTGCTAGAGCACCCAGTGTGCCTTGTTGTCAAAATGCACATGAGTTTCCTCATAGGTGAGCTGAAAGAAGGTGTCAGACTACAGAAGCTTGTTTGAAAAACCTGGTTTTCATACGCTATGGAATGAAAGCAACTGAAAAAGCTATGGGCCCAGTCTACAGATGCGTTGTGCAGTTGGCAGTTATCATTCTGTTATGTGTTGACTGTTTGTTTGTGCTATGCAACTCTAAAATTCAGGCTACTGTTTTGTGTGGGGTTTGTTTTTTGTTTGTTTTTTTTTTTCACATTATAGCTTATTTTAGGCAACAAAGTTGATTAAAAACAACTAAAATTCATGCACATCTTGTAATCATTTTTAACCTGGAAAAAGTACAAAGTAAACTTATTCATCTTTCTGAGCCTTAATTTGCTGAAAGTTTGATTTGTTTCCGGTTATATTTTCATTTTTCAAGCTATTTGAAATAGCTCTTCAGAGGAAAAATTGCTCTAAGTTGTAGACTGGTGTATTAATAAAAATTGTGTAATGTGATCTACCATAATGATAATTTCTTTATCTGAACATTTTTAAACAAAGTGTGCCATTATGGCTGTTTGTGCAGGCTCACGTGAAGTACCTGTTAAAGTTGAAGCCTACCTCCTTGTGACATGGGTGTGAGTTGGTGTACAGCTCAGATCAGTGGTGCTCTGTGTAGCAGCAGAAAGTAATGAGCAAGTACCATAGGCTTTTGAAACAACACATTACAATGTACTGTAGGGTAGGTGACTGTAGTTATAAAACTATAATTAAGTGTGTGGGAACTGAGAACATCTGCTACAGGAATGGCACTTATTGTTGCCAATTTAAAAAAAAATGCTGTAAAAATAGTATGAAAAAGTTACGTACAACAGATTAATTTGGGGATTTAACTTAATTATTAAAGTAAACCAAAGAGTAGTTCATAAAGGAAAATATTCTGTGATGCTCCTTTACACTATCTATGCTCTTTGTTATTCACACTGCACTCGATTAGGTTGAATAGCTGGTATTATAGCAAGGCATGTAACTGATCTATGAGTTTTCCTGTAATAGATACTATCTCATGTGCTAGCACTCCATGAATTAGTTGAGTGATGCTTACAATGCAGAACAATGAAGCCCTGAATAGCACTTGTGGCAGGGTTAGAGTAACTGCTACTACTGCAGGTACATCTGATAACCTTGAAGTCACATTACATTGAAGGCAAGTACTAAACTTGCTAAGAGTCAATGGAAGATTCCTGTTAGCTTCAGTACTCCTGGGAATGTACCCCTGGCAGAGTTTCACTAGTTTGTTTAGAAAGCAAAACAAGCTACATTGTCATGATACTGCTGAAAGAAACCTTGTCTTAAAACTTGAAATTATTCAATTTGTTTGAAAATGCATTATTAAACTCTATAAACTGATTGGCATAGATTGATGGCACCAATTATTAATGAACTCATTCAGCATGTCTTGGTTTGAGTTGTTTGGCAAGAGGTAGGAGCTGTGGTTCTACAATGTAATTATTTTGTTCACTTTAAGAATTCTGATGACCTACATTTTAGCAAGTGACTGGAACACAGATGTAAACTTTAACCTAGTTTCATTAGGAATATGACTTCTACCTTCTTTTTCAAAAATTGTGTGTGTTTGAAAAATCTGCTAGCAGATGCTGAGTAGAGATTTAGCAAAGTCAGAATATCTGGAGATCTGTCCTCATTGCACATGAACAGAAAATTAGACTTGAGTATTGGATGCTTCTGTGTGTAATTCATGTAATTGCTATTGCAGAGAACACTAGATCTAGCTTGAACCTAAGGTGACAGTGTTTGCTATAGACCCCCTATAGACTGGTTTTGAAGGGGAAAAGGCTGCTTGGCTTGAAAACTGAGGGAATAAGAGCACTGGACTGTGACAAATAGCCTGTGGCAGGGGAAGGGGGAGTTGTGTTTGGAGGGCAGTTATAGGAACACTGGCATTTAAGCAAGTCCAACAGACAAAGGTAAGGCTGTCTAGAAAGGAATGTGGGACTGAGAATTTAAGCTGAAAGCTTACTGCAGTTGCCTAACTTCATTAGCAATTAGTGTTTATAGAAAAGTGATTCAGGTGTCTGTGCAGGGCCACCTTTTCCATCTTTTAGGAGGAAAAAAATCTAAATGATGGCATGAGAAACACGCTGCTGTTATGAAGGCTGAGAGTAGGAGATGCTGGAATTAAAGCTACCTCTCTGCATGGATGCAGTTACTTCAATGGTTTCATATCATATTGTTTCTGCAAAGCTGTCGCCTCATCCAGAGCACAGGTTGGATCTTCTCATGGGATACAGTAATAGGAAAGAATGAAAGTACCCAGTTGTAGAGCCCTACAATCCTTCTCTCACTTACCAGTATGTGTGATAGTGGAGATGAATGAGACAGAATACAAGTTCTAGTTTGTGTCCTTGCCCACACAGTTCTTGAGGTACTGATACTGTGCGTTACCACAGGAAGCTCCCAGCTGTGTAAGGCTGACGGCATTTACTGTGCTGTGTTGCCATGCTCTGCAGTACTATGCAGGCACTCAGTCCTCCTCCCCAGTGATTTCAAGCTTTGTTCCTCAGTTTCTGCATGCCCGGCACCAGTCTCAGGCTAGATCTGGGGAAGTGCTTGGCACACATGCCCACAGTTGATGTGAAGGAGGAGTTTGATTAGCACTATCCATGTTGAAATCTGATAAAAGGGACCCAAATTATCTTTAATTCAGTCACCCAAAGTTACTAAATTTATTTCCAGTCTCTGTTATTTCATTAAGAATACGGTAGCTTTCTGAACCAAAAATAATGTGATGAAATGCTTAGCAATTCTAGTGATGAACATTAAATATAAGCCTTGAGGAAAATTAAGTTGTAAATGGGGTTCAGGGCTACATGCTGGGCTTACCATTAGGTTCACTATTGCATAACTCCTTACAGGAAGAACATAATTCTTTCTATACACAGGCAAATTAATTGTTATAACAATCAGAATTTTATGTTACATCATCATAGTTCTTAAATTACAGCTTTTTATTATTATTATTATTATTATTTATTATTTGTAGACTGCATGCAAAAGATAGAGGCGTGTGGGTGTATGTGTATACACATGTTCTCATATATTTTCTCACTAGAAAAAGTGGAGGGTTATGCCAGGTTGGAGACAAGTATTTTCATTTCACAGAATGTGTGTGGTCAGTGTATTTAGTCTTCTTTGAGACTGAGAATTCCATTTAAATTTCTTGAGGTAACATCTGTATGACATGACTCATAGGATCATTTATTATTCAACCTATTGTTGCTATACAGACAGAACTGAGAAGAGGCAATCTTGTGCTGATAAGGAATCATCTTGTCTCTGACCTTCACTGTCTGGAATGCTGAACCAAAGCACTGAGCAGTTTTTTTTCTCATTTAAGATCTGTAAGAACAGCAAGAGTGAGTGTCACACGATAATGCTTTATCCCTACACTGGAAAATCAAATATCAGAGTAGTACATTCATATAAGGTATATATAAAAACATGAACTGAGAAATAGGTAGTGAAATAGCATTATTAATATCAAAATATTTAACAAAATAATTCAGTATTTTACCCTATTGGTAAAAGTATATTATCTGTAATTCTTGGGGAGAACTGAGAGGAAAAATCAATTCTTTAATTAATAAAGTTAAACTTGATAAATGTAAATTCAACTCTTACAGAAATGAATGTTACTTGCAGGAATTAAATATAATATCTATAAAGTAGAATAGGTAACAATTGGTTTTATGGATAACAATTTGTATGGTAGAAACAATATACTGTATAGTTATGCTTAGATGAACTCTCATCTGAAAAAAACAGTAATAATCTTGGGAAATAATATTTTCAAAATTCTGTTTATGCTACAGTTTTATTTCAATAATGTCAGAACAGTTTTGTGGTTGTAGAATTTTTGCATTGATTTTATTATCAATTCTTTAATTCCTTCTCTTAGCAAGTGGTTGCTCTTAGCAGCTGCTATTTGCCCAGTGATCAAAGGGATGGGCAGGTTAACGAAAATTTAGACTTTTCTTTTGATTTGATTGAACTTTTAGGGAAATCTTTAAAAAAGAAAAAAGAAAGAAAGAAAAAAGTTGAGTGAATCAATGTTGATTGGTACATCTACCCACTGGGGAAAGGCTGCGTCTTAGCAGAGACTGGGATCTCATCTTGGTATGTCTGTGGAGTCAGTCCCTGAAGTTACAAACAAGGGGAAGAGAAAGCTAAGCTCATAAAAGTAAAATCATATTTTGAAAGTCAGTAGCAGAACCAGGTATGGAAACCAAATGCTAGTGCTCTATTATAGAAGATAGCCTGCTATGCCATATGGCACCTGCCCTAAAGGAGCCTTGGACCATGTAAGACTGCTTGACATAATGGTTCAGTTCTGTCCTTGAAATGTCACTGAAAGTTAAATTGACAGGAAAATGATTGGAATTTATAGAAATGAAAATAAACACGTCCACTACTGATTTTTCTTCAAGTAGATTTAATTGGCATGTGAAACCATGTCTATTTGAGAATGACTGTAAGTTTAATAATTCAGCCATTACATGGAACCCCTTCCATAAACAGATCTTAATTTACAGTAAATGGGAACATAAACATCCTTTGTTTTCTTGGTCTTTTTGGTTAGTGGGTCACTGGACAGTTCTGAGATGATGGGACCTTTTCCCATGAGTGGTTTTCAGCAACAGCTTTTGATAACCATCAGTCAAGGGGCTGCTAGGCTCTCTCCACTGTATGGGCAGATTCCATTACCCTTTCAAAGCCTGATTTGTATTTTTTTTTTTCCAAGGTTCTCAGGTTTTACAGGTTACCTCAGTGACTCCTGCTTTGTGGTCTAAACCTGCTGTTACCCCTGAATTCTTCTAGAATGCCAGAGTAGTCTACTTCTGGAATTAAAATTGCCAGACAACTGACTAAGTAGTGGAAATCTCTCACTAATATATATGAATAAATTGGATCAGCAATCTAATACAAATTTATGGTGCAATTACATGAAAGACATGTGGGGAAGACGTACAACGTAATTCCTTTATGTTCTTAAGTGTATTTCAAGTTACTTTGCAGATTCACTTTTGCATTTCAGTCTTGTCAGCTCTTCAGGTATTAGACAGCATCTGTCAGGTTCCTTTTGTGCTTTCTTGTTCTCTTTCTTGGCTGCTTCTGTCAAATACTGTAGTTTTTTCTCAATTAAAAATATTTATTTTTATTCCTAGTTTCTGAAAAGGTTGAGCATTTTGTACTCTCTCTTCTCTAAACCTGTGAGTTTTAACGTTATGCTATTTCTGGCTTGCTCCAGGATCAGCAGAGGATGAGTTAAACAGCAGGAGACCATAAGTGTGCTGGTGGACTGTTAAAAATTGAGAGGGAGAGAGAAATATAAGCAACCAATATTTAAATGTGAACCAAATCTCTATAACTTCTGAAATTCAGTTAGCAGGTACAGGTAGCTAGTATTGGCAGTTCATAATAATGTGAGTTTGACTGTGCTACTAATTATAACTGTTGGTAGTTCTTTCCCTGATTATTTATCCTAGGAATAAATTGCAGCTTTTTGTTTTATTGAAGCATGTTGGAATTCATTAGGTATTAAAATAGTCGAAGTACAGCAGGTGTACTAGAGTTGTAAACCACAGAATCACAGACTCTCACAAACTGGAGGGGATCCACAATGATCATTGAAGTCCAACTCCTGGTTCCTCACGGGACCAAATTCTATGTATGAGAGCATTTCCCAAGTACTTATTGAATTCCAGCAGCTTGATGCTGTGACCGCTGCCCTGGGCAGCCTGTTCCACGCCCACCACCCTCTGGTGTAGAACCTTTCCCTAACATTCAACCTGACCCTCCCCTGACACAGCTCCATGCCATTCTCTCAGGCCCTGTCACTGTCATAGAGAGCAGAGCTCAGCGCTGCCCCTCCTCTCCCTGTGAGAAGCTGTAGGTTGCCATGAGGCCTCTCCTCAGTCTCCTCTTCTCTGGGCTGAACAAACCAAGGAACCTCAGCTGCTCCTCACACATCTTGCCCTGTAGCCCCTTCACCATCTTCACAGTCCTCCTTTGGATACTCTCTAATAATTATATGTCCTTCCTGTATTGTGGCACCCAAATTGCACACAAAGCTCAAGGTGAGGTCACACCAGCATACGATCACTTCCCTCAACTGTCTAACAGTGATACTTAAACAATAGAAGGTGTGTTGTTTTATGTGTATTGTATGGAGGAGGAGGGTGAAGCTATTTGAAGTGAAAAATGATGGTTGTGTATCCTGGAAAAGTGCAAAATAAACTATCAGGAAAACATGCAAACAAAACGTTGCAAAGCTCATCTATTCTTCATGTGTCATATGCAAGTTTACTGTGTTTTGTGAGCACAGAGTCTTGCTGCTACTAAGTATCTTTTGTGGAACCAGTTAAGTGCTGGTCCTCTGATGGGACCGCAGTTATGATAAGGAGTGCTAAGATTCTTCAGCCAAACATGGTAAGAGTTAATGAGACAAACAGCCGGATATAAGGCACCTGTTACAGCACATAGGGTAGATCAAAGTTTACAGCACTTGAGTTACTTTGAAGCATTTAATGCTGAGTCATTTAGTGTGAATATTAACAGAAGCTGAAAGGAATTACTGTTCCAAAAGGCAGCTGTGACTCTGGATGAGTCTTACTTGTTGTGTTTAAACTCATTGCTGCTTAACTGTTGCTTGATCTTTCTGCAGTTAGTTTGATGTATGTCAGTAAGCAGATTGAAAGGCTACCAGTAGTTCACTGAGCAGCAGAACTGGAGAAACCTGCTGTCTTTTCAAATCAACAGTGAATGAATCTGCTCCCGTTTTGCTTCATAACCAAAGTATTCTGATTATTATTTCACATTTTATGGCTCTTTGGCTCACATCGGTGTGATCTTCTTCTTTGTAATTTTTGAATGTTATCCGATTTCTAACAAGTTGTACTTTTCCTTGTTTGATTTGCAGCAAAGGTCATAAGGTATATGCAACTATCCATATACAGCTTGTAATTTTTCTTCCTGGCATGATCTAGGATAGATCACCCATTTGGCTTCGATAACGTCTGTATTCCTTGTGAGAATTGCTCACAGAACAGTAAACTGTCCATTTTGTTTAGGCCTCTGGCTGTCTTCCAAACTTCGACAAAATTGGCTGAAAGTTTTAAGTACTTAGGGATAAAGCATTTGCCTATGTGATTCCATTGAACTTATATATCTTAGTAAATAAGAAGGGTGAAAATATTCCAGTGAATCTCATTTTAGTTAATTTCATTAGTTATATAGATTTTTGGTTTTTTTGTATTTATGAGCATGTTAAAAAGTCTGGAACTAACTTCTGTTGCTACAGCATAATTGTTAAGAATACATTACAGAATCTTACCACACTCCAATTCCATAAATTGGTCTAACTCTGTTAAATAGATGTAAAATTACATTTTACAGTTTTCTAAAATTAAAAAGGAAAAAATAGGATTTTTGCTCTCATGAATGAACACCATTTCCACTAATGGAAGGGGTGTTGACTCATGAAAAGATTCTTATTGGAAGGAATGATATTTAAGTGGGGATTTGTGCACGTAGAAATGCATTGCATATCATGCTGTATAAACATGGAAATTTTGATTAACGATACTTTAAGCATTCAAGTGACCTGTAATTAACAAGTTTTACTTTCATCAATACTTTTCAAGATTCTGCAAATGTTTTTCATGTGTTTGTTAGTTCCTGAAGGCTAATGAATCCATATTTAACTATCACATGATAGATTTTAAATAGGAACATAGTTCTAGTGATTCTTGGAATTTGAGTGTTGAGAAAGATGGAGAATTAGTTGCATAAGGCCTGATTTATTTGGATCTTCTGGGAAATAAAAATTTGAGTTAATGGAATTTTGAGTATAAGTCAAGTAGTGTATTTAGTAAAATAAGTTACTTGATCATGGTGAAATGATTGATATGTCCTAATCAGACCCTCATCTGTCAAAACTTTCCATATGTCCAAAAAGTGATCTAGAAAGCTTGTGTATTGTTAGGAAAATGTAATAGAAAATGTGCAAGTTTATATTGTAATTACTTCTAACTTGATACCAATTTAAAATTGTAATTGGCAGCTGTGAATTTTTCCCTCTGATTTATGTGACTACAAAAATTGCTGTAAGGAACTTTCAGATTAGAAACATGTAGGTTTTTCTCTGTATTTTCATTACTTGTTCTCTGTCATCAAATATTTATTTAATTTTCTTCCCGTTTTATGAAGAAACGTGGGAAAAGAACACCATACCACTTCCTCCTTATCTTGCATTTATAACATTCTCAGAGGAAAAATTACATTGGGAAAAAAGCCAAATGCCTGGAAAATGCTGCGCTATCAAATTTATTCTCTTTCCTTCAGAAACTCACCTTTTCTTCATACACTTGTCAAATTCAGGTTCTTGATTTTGACCACAGTAGTCTTGATAAATGGTTCAGACCTTAATGGATTCCGCAAGTAGAAACCACCTTCTGATTTTCAGCTTGGGTTTAAGACAAATTGTTCATAGCAGTTCTTGTACCAACATTGTTCCTCTGCTTCCTCTAGTTATGTCCACTCCCTTGATGTGTTTATAAATGATGGTTAGACATTGACTCCTGAGATGAATTCTCCTGTACCTGATGCTCCTTGAACCCTTGATCATGGGAACTAGGGCTGCTTATGGTTTTCAAGATGAAATCTCCTCAGTGCTTTGAGTAGTTTTTGAGGGATTTATTACAGGAGAACTGGAGTTACGTTGAAAGTTAAATACCTACTTAATTTACTTTTACTTATACTGTGGACAGTTGGAATGTCTTGAAGTTTTTATCCCTAATTTTATCCCTAAAACCTAGCAAACTAGAGGAAGTTGTTTAGTTGATTCCAGCCAATCAAACTAACAATTTACCATAGTACTCAGCACCAAGAACGCTGAAATAAAACTAAGATCTGCTGCTTTTGAGAAAGGGAAGTTATGTGTGTAATAATATTTTCTCTTTGAGCCTCCTTCAGACTATTAAGTAGAATTCATGGGCAGTATTTTCAGACACAGTTTATTTGGACATTGCCAGTTTCTTTTGGGAGTGAAATAGAAATAGTCTGAATGCTTTGATTCAACACATACCAAACAAGGCAAATTACCACCTTGCTCTTCACCAGTCTTTCAAAAACTGTGCAAGAAAGAAAAAAACTTGTTTTTTGGAGTTTGCTTGCTGGTTATCTACATAGATAACAAACCTGGCATTTCAAAGTTGTCTGCACTCCAGGCCACAGAGCTGGAGACAGATCATGAAAGATACCTATAAGCTGGATGAGTTTGAAATGATACTTACACGTGGCATTTAAGAATTTCCAAATCATTAAGCTAAGAATTATCTGTAATTACATTTTTCAGGGTTTCTATGTATTTCCAAAAGAATATCTTCTCCTTTTTGTTATCAAGGGCTATTCTGAATTTTAATATTCTCTATTTTTACCTAGTTACAGATTATGGGTACTAACAAAGATGATCTTAATTCTTTGGATGAGGTGCAAACAGATAATAGCATGTTACTGCTCATTTAGGCTTTGATTCAGAAAGCCTATGCTCACGTTTGTTTCGCTGATGCTTGGTTGGATGATAGGGCTCCTGCCTTACCTGTAGGTGCTCTAACATCTGATCAATAATGGAATTAAACCTCAAACAGTAGGGATGCATCTTGTGTTCTTGAAGGTGGAGAAACTTTTCTTGACTTCTCACTAACACTTTTTATAGCTGCACAGAAATGTGCAACAGAAGGGGTGTGACAGAATGGCTTCCTGCAGCACCCCACACATCATAATTTATCAGGAACAGAAGCAATCACCACTAGCTGCAAGGTCTCTTGGGGAGAACAGAGCTGGTGTCAGTGAGATTCCCACGAGTGTTCTCAGTAACTTCTCACAGTGCAAAGTATTGCTGAGCTGAAATAATCTTTGTAGTGTTATCGAGAAATAAGGTGTTATCAAGAAATTATACAGCAATGTATCTTATGTATTTAGTGAAACTAAAGCAGTGGTAACAGCAGCTGTATTCAAGCTAACTGACCCATTTCTGTGCATTAGCACTGTCATAGAATGGCTTGGGTTGGAAGGGACCTCCAAGATCATCTAGTGTCAATCTGCCAACTGCAGGCAGGGTTTCCAAATTCTAAATAAGACACTGGATCAGTCTGCCAAGTGCCCCTTTCAACCTTGAACACCTCCAGGAGTGAGGCATGTATAACTTCTCTTTTTCCTTTGCCACTCTGGCTAACTTAGTGTTCCTTTATCTTATCATCTAAGATTAGGTATGAATTTGAAGACCTGAGCTTGGTGCCTTAATCAACAGTTGTTGATTTTGCAAACTGATATTTTCCAGTAGCGCTTTGATTCTGCACTATATTTTTGGGCATTCCTTCTGTTTTAGCATCCAAGAGCTGAATACCTTAGCTGATTGTGAGGCATCCTTTTGGTAATGAAGACTGGCTGATACTTCCAGAGGAATATTCGTTACATCACTCAGATTAGAGCTTTCTGCAAGCCCATTTACCCAGAAAATTTTCAGGAGGCAAAGAAGTAGGAATAGCAATGCAAAACAAAGCCCTTTTCTTCCCCTCCTCCACCAATTTCTTGAAGTGAGAGTCTTAATGTTCTTTCAGGCAAATTTTTGTTTAAGTACATCGCTTTTGTTCATCTGGCTAATTTCAGTGCATTAATTTGAATCCTACTGCCAGTACCATTAAGTATTTGGACTTTGCTTTAGCTCTTTACCAACAGAAAATTCCAAATAATTTTAAGTAAGCCGTGGCAGTTAGTAAAACTGCAAAACCTGCTGTTTATGTCAGTTCAGTTCAAACAGCCTTCTTTGCATGCATACTTTTCAGGTATACAAGGCTGTTGGTTTTTTTCTATGGGAAAATGAGATTAATGTGGAAATGTGGATGATTTGTATCGCAGTCCTTCACTGTGACTGCGAGTCAGCCATGTAGTGTAATCAGGATAGAAAAAGTCTTAAGAGGACAAATGTTAAGTGCTAAAACTGAGTGTGGTGTGTTAGAACTTCAGTAAGAGTATAAGCGATCTTCATTGTAAATATATCAAAGCCACCTGCTAAAAATCGTTTTGGCATTACAGTGTTCCAAGAGTTCTGTACTTGTTGGGTCTGAAAATAAATATCATGTTGCATTTCATTGCTTGTTTGCAGTACCATCAGTGATTCAATTCCAGGCTAAAAGAAGGTTTGAAAATGGTGTCTCTTCTAGCAGCCCAAAAACGTTGTTGGGGCTTTAAAAATATTCTGTTGCTGTTATGTAAATCCAAAGTGCCAGTCAAAGATTATTTATCCAAAAAAAGAAAAAAAAGAGATCACTTGCCTTAATTTTTAAAGCTCTTCTAGAAATTTTCAGATCATTTCCTGGTAGCTGCAGAATAGATAGAATGTGATTTAAACTTCATTCATTGCCAGATAACTGTTTCCATAGTATTTAAGTAGGTTGGGTTTTTTGTTTGTTTTTTTTTGTTTGCTTGTTTTTTATCATACACGCTTTTTGTCAAAAACCGAGTTTGGATAATAGCAGCAGAGTTCAGACAGTTTCTTCAAATACTTCAGCATGAAATATCGCTTACCAGTAAGTTTTTCAAGCAGCATGGAATCTGGCTTCATTATGAATACAAGAGAATATGGCAATTTAAATTGTCAGTTCAGAGGTACAGGTAATTCAGTCCACCTGTTGAGCTGAGCTCAAATTCTATTTTGATATTCTGTCACTGTTAAATTGTATTAAATATTAGTTATCTCAAGTCTTCCATTAAAGAAAGGGTCACTGTTCCAACTTCTTTGAGTTGTTTACATTTTGTATTTTTTTACTTAGCAAAGCTGTTAAAAACTATCATTTTCTATTTGCTTTACCCTGAACTTGATGGGGACAGCGCAGAGGGAGAATAATTGTTTTCAGCTCATACTTTTTTGTCCTTCAGTGTTTCTCACTCACTGAAGTAAATTATAGCGGGCAGCATGTATGTAACACACAGTTGAGACTGACGAGTGCACAGCAGGCTCTGTGGTTCTTATCTGTGGTAAGAATGAGGTATTCTTTGAAACCAGTTCTGCATTTCTCTTTGTCATCCTTTTATGCTACCACAGTACCTTAAAGAGGCTGAGAGAGAGGAGTTATTAATGTTCCTGAACCTCAGATAAATTTGAAACATAAACTGTCAGTAGATGGAAAACACTGTTCCAGTTGGTGCTGTTACTTGCACCAGTAGGTTGAAGTGGCCTGTTAATGTAGGGTGTCCTGTTTTTTCCACAGTTGTGGGTTTTCTCATTGCTTTTCTCAGCTGTTGTTAGTTTGTAAGTACTGTATGGAGTTGAGATGCCTAAATAAGTGATACAGTTTCTGCATACATTATTTTCATGCACATTACTACCTTTAAAAAGCACATTGCTGAGCTTGGAAACCAAATATATAACAACTTGATTTCCTATCTTTTGACTCCAGTGGGTCTTCTGAAATGGATTCCTGTGGATGTCAAAACATATCCCACAGTGCAGAGCAATGCAGCGAGCAGCATTAAGAATGTTAGTGTTGTCTGTAGAGAAGTGTTAAATCACTGGATGAAAGTAGATGCATTTCCTTCTTGGAAACCTTTGAGGAAAGATCTAATAACTTTTGTTGTTTCAAAAATATCTGACGAGGCCTATGCTTTGTATCTTTGCTCACGCAGAAGAGTGAATAAGGTCTATAAGCAGCCTTTAAACATGTTCTTGCACTGGTCTTCTTCAGTTTATAGATTATCACTGCTTTTTTATCCCAGAGCAAATGTTTACCAGAGAGATACTAAATACTTACAAATAGACTAGCTTGTAATGGAAGCAACAGCTCATCTTTAACTTTGGAAGAACACACAGTGCCAATTTAATTAAAGCCACATTAAAATAGGACTGTTGTTTATATCACGTTGATTCTCCACTTCCCTGAGAAGTCATGCTGCCATTTTGTGCCACATATTCATGTGTTGTGCAAATTAATAGATCATTTTATTCTTCGCAGGAAATCCGAAGAGTTTTATAGCAAATCCTCCAGTGTCAAAATGAACACAGGTATGCTGCTTCTGTGAGATTTTTCTTTACTTGTATGTGTTGTTTAGAAGGCACAGAAGATCCCAGATTGATTTAAAAGTTCATGAGCAAATTATATCTTAGTTGGTGTTAAATTTAAATAAAGCAAAGTATTTTAATAGTACGTCTGCTTATATGCGTTTCTATTCCATATATGAAATTTACATACTTGGTTTTGTATGTATAGATATATATGGATATATAAAACATACATGCATGTTTAGCTTTCTGTGCTGATGTTACTTGTTTCAGTTTTGTATACGTATGTTTTTTGTGAAAGTATGTAGTTTTGGGACATAAAGGCTGTGGAAAATTGATGCTGAAGTATCCCATTTTCCTAACAGAGAGCGCATGCCTTAAAAAAGTTTTGTTTCCATTCTTTATTGTCAGTAAATTGAAAGACATATAAATACTATCTCGTATTATTGGCTGCATTTGCATAACCAGATGAAGATAACTATTTTGTGCTTGGAGATTTACGTTTTCTCTCAAGTTTTACTGGCAGATGTACTGACCAAACAAATTATTCAGCAATATATATCTTTATGTTATGATCTGTAAAATACTCCTGAATTGTTCCTGAATCATTTAAGTCAACAGATCATTCTAATGGTTTTGCTAGAAGTGAGAACAGCCCTCCAGAAAGCAGACCAGTGAAATCCTTATGTCAGGTGTAAAATTTACAGCTGCAGTCACCTCTTTACCCTCTGCAGGTAAAGTATCTGCTTTGCATATTAACTGTGGCACAGGGAAAATACTCATTCTCTCCAGACCAATTGCTTTTATTATTGATCACAGCGCTGCACTGACAATTTGAAATAAGGAAAATCTCATGACTGGAACTAGAGATCCTGAGCTGCCTGTGAAGCCAGTGTAGATGTTTCAGCAGCATGCTCTAGGTCCAAGGGATTAATGTTTCCATGCTATAGTTTGCTGTTATTACCGAGGCTCCTGTATCAAAGAGCTTCCTGGCTTCTGATTCTCTCAGACAATGGCTGGAATTCGTAAGGTTCTCATAAGGGTTTTTTTAAGACAAAGTTAAAATATGTTGTGTAAGACAAAATTAAAATATTTTGTGATAAAACTGCTATTTTAAACTTGCAACTATTTTAATTAGGAGAAGCAAAGTTTCTCAGTTGAGGTGGGGTATTTTTTGGTTGTTCTGAACTGTTTTGCAGACCTGTGAGTGGTGGAGAGGGAGTAGCACCAAGTCTTAATAAGGATTTCATTTATGGAAATTTGTCTTACCATTTTGCATTTTTTTATAAGACTTCTTTCCTAAACATGTCAGTCTGTATAATGAATGTAGTACTGAAGTACTGCTTGATACACAGAACTGTAATTTCAGAAGTAAGTCAGCTAAGCATCAGATGTTTGAGTGTGATTACACTGTGCACTGTAATCATATGGGTTAAAACATAATAGATGTCATTTTATAGCTTCTACTTTTGAAAAGTGTGGCTTGTGTGATGAAAATTACCAGTTTGTGTTACTGCAGCTCTGAAGGGTGGTTTTGTTCTGCGCTGTACTAAAATTTCTCAAGTTAGTCTGAAACTCTGAAGAGGAACAGACATAAGGATTTTAATCATCTATATGTCTGAATGACATCTGTTGTGCATTGAGTCTTCTGATCACATAGGATACTTGAAAACCCACCTGAAGATCCAAGTATACTTGAAATGTTGCATAGTTTCCTAAAGATATCACAACTGTAAGCTGAATGTTAATCTACTGCACTCTTAAGTAGTGAAAACATTTTTCACTTTCTGGATGTGCACATTACAAGCTGTACTAAAAGGAAGTATTGGCCAAAAAAAAAAAGCAGCATTTCATATCAGTTCTATTGATGTATGTCACTTCTTGACTGTAAGAAAAACTCCCATGAGTAGGACATAGAAGTGAGCATCTTACACGTCTGTTGGTGAAGCATTGCCTTACTAAGGAGGAGAGTGGCTGAGACTGAGGATGTTTGGCACAGTCACCTGTCTATGGGCATGAAAGGAATGCAGCAGTTCTTTTAATTTTTGCTATTTCACTGCTTTATAATAGAAATTTGTGTATGACAAAATTGGAGGGTTTCAGTTACTGCGAATTTGCCACTATTTTGTTTTAAAGTAGGATTACCATTAATTACTTCAGCAGATAAATTTTCACTTCAGTTCAGTGCTAGTTGTTCAAATGGCAAAGCAAACAGACCGGTCTATGCGCAGCGTTAAAAAGCTGATGTAGTGCTTGGACTGGGCTGCTCTAACCCAGCGTTCTCTGTGGCTGCAGGCTTGGCAGTCTATTTCAGTGAACCCTGTAGAGGATATTTTTGTCTACAGAGAAAATGTTTTGAAGAGCTTTGGTTTTCATTACTCTACCATATATGGGAGGGATTTTTCAGTGTTTGATGTTGATTCTGTACCACATGTTAGGAAGAAATACTCAACAGCTAAAGGCAGTGAAATGTATTTGCAAACGCAAGGGCGCAGACATTGGATATAGAGAAGGTTTCAGAAGTACTGAAGGCACTTTAATTTGCAGTTGATTTTGGTGTTCTAATTTTGCTGTATTTTAATAAAAATAGTCTAGTAGAATGTGTGCCTTTGTATTACCTTTTTAAACCCAGACTAAGCAGTCATCAACTGAAGGATATTTTAAACTGTATAGAGATGTTTTCATCAACAAGCCTTCAAGTATTGCAGATTTGGTGACCACCATTATCTTGGTGAGGCATTTTGAGAAACTAAGATGTGGAAAATGTAAGCCATCACTGAAGTTCACTTCAGATTACAGCACAGGATAAAAGTGCTTGTTGCTTATACCAGGTGTGTGTGTGTGTGTGTGTGTGTGTGTGTGAAGTTGCTGCTGGGGGAGAGAAAATTTCACTGAGGGATTATGAATGAATGCAAGCTAATACATTAAAACAGAGTATTAATGCCTATCCAAAAATGTTTTGGCTGTGTTTCACACAGATAATACTCAATAAATGCATCTAATTTGAAAGTTGTCTGTTTCAAATAAATGAGGCACATAAAGAGCAGCTGAGAGTGAAAAAGTCTGCAGTTCTGGATGCCCACAAGTATTTTGTGATTATTAAAATTATTAATGCAAGTCATCACATAGACTAACATCTTAAATTCTCTGAGAGACGAGAATAGAAATTCTTGGGCCCCTGGAGAGTTCCTGAATAGACTGTGAAGCTGTTTTGGGATCACTAAAACAAATATACAGCTTGATTGTTCAAACGTTCTCCTACAACAATTTTAATTTTTTAAATCATTATCTGCTGCAATTTAGCAGTATGTAAGAACCAAGTAATAGTAGATGCCCCTGAGTAGTCAGTGTTAGGTTCTGTGGTAGTAGCTCAGCTTAGCACCCACAGAGGATTTCAGGCAGATGACAGCAGGAGGAGAAGCCTGGATAATTACTTGCCAAGCTACTCCCAGCCACTCCACAGGAGCTGTCAGCAGAACATCTCCACAAGCCTAGATGAGCAGGCAGGCAGCACCCCAGATCAAGGACTCCTGAGGAAGAAGAACAATGTCTGGGACCCTCTTAAGGCTGTGCCAGGAAAGCTTCAACCCTGGGGTCTAGGCTTGGACACATCGATATAAACCATCAGGAGCAGCATTCCAGGTCAGCCTCTGAAGTAAGAAAGGGTTTGCTGCATAGGGTATGGGAATCATTATGGGACGCAGAGGAAGAGGCAGCTGAGGATTGCACAGGACTTAAAATCTAGTTATTTGTGGGAAGAAACAGAAAGAAAACAGAAGGGAGGAAAGGGGAAGAATGGAGAAAAGTGGAAAAGAAAAGGAGGTAGGATTTGTCAAAGCAAAAGGAACTGTATGGTGAACTAATTAAAGAGAGCATGCAGAGCAAAACTGTGGAGTGTTCTGGTACATATGCAAATATGCACATACTACTAGCTGTAGGGCAAGCTGCTTGTTGCTTCCTGTCAGCATGGTGCCCTTTCTATTTCTCTCTGTAGAGATAACATGCAACACTGATCATAGTATTCAGGAGTTCATCTCTACATGTTTTTTGCCCTAAAAGATACTAGCAGAAACATGCCTCACCAGGTACTTCCTACCTCTGTTTTCTCCTCCTTTTCTGCAGTACCTGCTAAGGATGCTTGTTTGTCTATTCCTGATTTGATGTGAGTATGGAGGGCTTGCAAAAGAATATCTAGGCGTCAAGCACTGCTGGGCCTAATTTGAGCTGGATATTTTGGGCAGTGTTTTTGATTGCGAACTGTTGCCCGACTTCAAGTTTTTTTCTGCTTGCAGAACTGATTCAGGTTGCTTATGGTTAAACATTAAAACAATCCCTAGGAGGCTATGGCTCTCAGACCAGAAGGATTTCTAATGTCAGAAGCAGACTATATACATATGTGCACACATTTTTTTTTATTCATGCAAACATATTTTATGGATTGCTTCCTCATTTATTCATTGAATAGCAGCTGTGCAATATTAATTGCTTATAGATTGCAAATGAAGTGAGACAATTATTGTTAATTCAGTCTCCTGTACTGTTTTGGAATTATCTGTTCTCTAGACTTAAAGCATTTTGGTGTTATTCAGACTTCAGGAATCAGTGTGAATGCAGTTAGCATTTGCTGGAAATTTGGTGGAGTTATGAAAAAGGAGTAAAGCGTGAAAGCTTCTTAAGTTCAGCTGTATAAGGCCATGCAGATAAATGAAGTAGTTTGAAATCTAGATCTTCTGCGGTAACACAGATTCTTCTGATCCTCATTCAGATGCCCTTTATTTATGGGAGCTTGGCCTGGCCAAAGATGGGAAGATGGAATCTGTGAGCCATAAATATGTACTTGTCCATAATCATTCACGTTTGATCGGATATGTTGCACAACTGAAGGCAGTGCGTTTGTGTGGTTGTATCTCACCTGAGTGCAAAGCAACTCTCTGCCATTATTGTGTACATATACTGAGAATGTTATAGTAGGTACAGATTTGTGGGTGTGGCTTCTATATAGAGAGGTAAATGGTGTATGCATATGCGTATAGTCTATTGCAAAGCCTGTTTTATCTATCCTGTGTGAAGCTGTCAAACTTTTTGCTAGATAATGTGTCTACTAATATAAAAATGACTCCGTTCGGTTACATTAGAAATAGATTTGAAGCAGAATTCATAAAAGTTATACTGATTAAATATTTGTAGTTGGTCTTCTTCTTTCCTCCCACCTTAGCTTTTCTATGCTGAAAATCAAAAAGGTAGCTCTTGAAACATACAAATAAAGCATTACTTTGAATTTTAAAAAAAGTGGCAGCTTGTATTAATGAAATAAATGTGCTGTTGAAGTCTGCCAATATTCAGGTAAGAACAAAAAGTCTGTATCAGCAGATCATCAAGTCTCTCTGGAATTATTTCCATTTTATGTCAGTGGGGAAAATAATACGACAACGGAAAATGTGATTTTTGTTACCATTGTCATGCTATGTTTATGTAAGCAAATTAAAACAAATTTGATAACCAGTTTCTTTTTCCCAAGTCTAGGACCAATAATTAATATCAGCTAATGTAATGCATTAGGCTGTTGCTGACTGAAATCATCTAGCTCTTTGCCTCGAGACTTGGAGCTGGCAGTGGTTCTTTAGAACTGCTTACACCTGGGGCAGTGACTCAGATGTTTGTCTACAGTAGCAACCGGTTAATGTGTATCCTTGCTATTTTGGGGGAATGCTGGAATGAGCAAAGGAATACCTGCAGCTCACTTCTCTGGGAGATGGGTTTAAGATGTCTCTGTGGCTCAAATTACTGTTATAGGAAATCCTTTCCACTAGTAGGTTGCAGGTCTCCCTTAAATATAATTTTATATAACTCCCTGTCACAGGACACGTGCAAAAGTCATAGGGCCTCTATCAAAGTTGTAGTTCATCAGAAGTGGTGGCCACTATGAAACTTCAGTATTATCAAATACAAAAAATAATGATTATGTTGAGGAGCAGGAAAAATATTCTGGTTAAATATAGTCAGGAAGGATATTTATTGGCTTTTATATTTATGATGGAGTTGCTAAAAAAGCACGCTGTAGGAAAGCCACCTGCTTATAAAAACAAAGTGCCACTAAAGACAGAATGACAGCTCCAAGTGAGAGGGGGAAGAAAAAAAGGAGAGCCAGTTCCAGAAGAAAGGTTTTTCATACTGCTAGTTGTTCAGACATATTTTAGATTTAGATTTCAAGTCTTTGCCTTGAAGTATAGTTTGGTGCCAGACATGCATGTGTTTGTCTTCCATTAAAATTAAAACAAAACAAAACAAAACAAAACAAAAAAAAAAAAAAAAGGAAAAAAATAGGGACATTTCACTGAATCAAAGTAATGCATGCTATCCTTAATTAGTTTGTTTCTTGTGTTTAGAGTGTCTGAAGGGCCGTACAGAAGTACTTTGTCAGTTAATCAACATAGGCTTAGTTTGATGAATGGTTTCTTTCTAATGCATACAATGAAATTACTTTACAGTGCAGATTATTGATTAATATTACTCTGGAATGCTTAATCCTTTATCTTGATTACTTGTTTTTTTCAATTATTGGGTATAATTAAGCAGCCTTTTAGGCAACTGAACATATGTATTTCCACAGTGAATTAAGTATTGGGTGTTTGCTTTCTTATTTTGTATGAGGTTTATTATATCTTAAAGCTTGTGAAATTTTATGTATTCTGCTAATCTGTGGAACTCACAAATTTACGTGTACCTGCAGCATATTTCTAATTGCATGTTTATTTTCTTGTATGTGTGGCGTATCTCACACTGTGATGTGTTGCATGTGCTTGCTTCCTTTGTCTGGGGCTGGTGTCTGTATTGTTTTGTGCTTCCAGATAGCGGTGGGTGTGCTCGCAAACGTGCTGCAATGTCTGTCACATTAACAGCTGTGAAGAGGGTTCAGAGCTCTCCAAACCTACTGGCTTCAGGTATAACAACTAACAGTAAGATACTGCTCATGAATGGCTTCCTGTAGCATTACATTTGTCTACAGTATCACTCTGCAAGCAGGGGAAAGGTAACCATATTTTCTATTCTACTGACAGGTATTTTCCTTAGTTCTACAATGCTCTTTAGAAAGTAGTTTTTATTTCTCTCTGCCTGTATTTAGTAGTCATCGATGGAAAAAGATAGAAAGACTTAGGAAGAAGCTTTTTTTCGTTTTGCTTTGTTTTGTAAAATTAACTTTGCCTTTGGTACATAACACAGATTTTGAGTCTCATGTCCCTCATTGTTTTACAAAATAATACAGCATGAAAAGAGGATGTTTGTTACGACTGGCTTTAGAACTGTTCCTAAGAGAATCTGTACGCAATGGCACAATGATCATCAGAAGCCAGTATAATTTAAAAACATTTATGAAATGTTTTCCTAAAAATGTGCGGAACAATAAAACCATAGAGCATTCAGTAGGGAGAGCTGCTGCTTAGCATTCTTCTGTCTGATTTCTTAAGATGAAATCTTAATGGGTGTCAGCTGTCCAGGTTCAAAGGTGAATTAAGTAGTTGTAAGTATAAAAGTCTGCAAAGAATCTCAGCATTGTAGGCTAATTTAAGCCAATATAAACATTAAATTTCACACTGAATATAATACATAAAGTTCAATGAGCATAAAGTTCAGTGAGCCAGAAAATAGTTGCGACATAACGTCTTTGTTTTGTATGTTTTTTGTAACATAAGGCTAATCCCCAGGAATAAGAATTCAGTTTGAATTTCTGAAATAAATTTAAAAATTTGGATACTGCTCTGTGTAAGTAAGGGTAGCAGAACAGTCATAGGGATTACTGCACATATGATAATTCAAGAAAACATTACATTTCTATTTCTTAGCAGTCTTTCTAAGGATTTTTTATTTCAGCATGTACAAGTCTTGTAATGTGTTGTGCTATTGCACTTAAAACTAGTGATGAGTGCTCTTAGTTCTGTAGTCCTACTGGGTTAGCTTATTGTACGTTAAAATTGTTTTCAATTTGTTTGGAGAGGTAAAAAAGTTAGTTTGTTTAGAGGGGAAAAAAAACACTATTATATCTCTAAGTAATCCATGAAAACACCAGGATTTCTGATCTACCCTGTGGTGGCAGTATGTATGTGTCCATTTCTGGGATTTGTTTTGAAGTGGTGAAGAAAGTTTCACGCGTTCTGGTAGGAGGTAAAAAAAAAAAAAAAAAATCTTGACAACCTGTAGACATCTCTCTTGGCTTTGAATTAAAACTTTTCAGCTGATCTTAAAGGAATGCTATTTCTTCTGCTATGAAGATTTTAGACCACAGTATTTACTGAAAGAAAAAAAAAGGCAGCAAATATGTATTATTGGCTGTCTGAAACCACTGTCTGAAGCAGTGGTTAATTAATAACTTTTAGCATACTGTAGAACTTCTACAGTAAACATTAGTTATACATAGTATACTATTTTGAGGCATAATTAAGAAAGGAATTCAGGTAACTGAGCAAAAGAATAGCTATGTATTTTACAGTGTTTCTAAACTGTGTCATGAGAAAAAAAATTTACTTAGAGAGGTTTATTCCTAATTTTCAAAACTAGCTGCTTAGAGACTTACAAGTACTATTTCTTAAGCAAGATTTGTTTATACAATTGCAAATACTCCCATACTCCTGAAAGACGCTTGGCCTTAATAGAAAGAAAATGAGGTGATGATCTGTTTATAAGATTGCATCTATATAGGCAGCTGGAGCTGTGAGGGACAGGGGGACCATAGTTGTTTTTTTTCCCGTAGGCAGCATTAGAAAGACTCACAGATGCTATTTGTTGTTATAGGCAGATTCTTTTGCTAACTGCATCTATTGCAGACAGTAAAACTTAATATATAGATACATAATTCTCAGTAAGTTCCTTAAAATAAAACCTTGTATTCATAATGATTGGTTACTGATTGGATCAGCAGCTTAATTATTTAAATAACTAAACATGGTGCTGCAGCATGGACCAGATGTTTTGCTATTTTTCTGATCTGATCTCAACGTGTTCACTAGATCACTATGATGCCATTTAATTCAATACTTTTATCTGCAGAGTCATGGTAACAGACCAATTAATGGAAGCATACGTATCTCTCTTGGCATCATTGAAGACTGAGTCATGTTATTTTTTTTGTAAACATAACCTATAAAATTAACCCTGTGAGCTTAGCTGCACATTAAGACACTCCAAGCATTTATAACAGAAACTAACATTTGTTGTTTCTTGATTTTAGGATCTGATTCTCAGTCTCCAGATTCAGGTAAATAAAACAGTGGTATTTATGAATAGTTGTAATATCATGTAAGAGGATGAAATATAACAATTTTCCTTCCTTTGATTTCACCGCTTCATACACATAGAATCTTTAAGAAAAGTACCATTAAATTTGTAATAATAATTACAGTTGGTTAAGACCTCAAATTAAGGTCTTACTCGGGAAGCAGTATTTCCTATAACAGTATATGTTGTCAGAAAACGAATTGCGTGGGAGCACACAGACTGCTAATTTGCCACCTTCAGCTTCAGTGGCACTTGTAATCCTAAGTAAGAGACTAAAAATGAAATAACAAGTTCCACCCACCTCACTTAGCAGCCTGCTCACATAATGTGTTACTTTTCCCAGCCTCTTTCTTCAATATTTTGTCTTCAAATCTGTAACATGTTGAGGTAGTGTAGTATCTTCCTCCGTATTTGAACAGTGTCCTGAGGGATGTTTAGCTCTGATAATAAAGACAAAATGTGCTTTGGAAAATTGAGGTGGTATTCAGATTTGAAAAGAAGATTGGAGCAAGTGATCAGGTAGTGACTTTTTTGAGCTGGAATGTTTTTTGAAATCTAGCTGTGAAGATCAAGAACCTAACCTGAAAGAGTATTCCGCTTTATACAAAGGATAAACCACCAGGATCTCAAAAGGACTCCTAAGCTGAAGATCTACAGTATGTAAGAATACTGTAGGGAGCTAACAAACTGCTACGAACAGTATTGATATAAATAAGATACAAAAATTTGCAAAGTTACAGCTTTAGCCCTAGTCTTAAAATGTCCATAGAGATATCACTAGCAGTGTCAGTTGTGTAATAGAGAAATATTTCCGTGTTTGCTTAAAAGTTGGGTTGTTGTTGTGATGATTGCAATATATAGATCTAGTCATCATCAAAAAAGTGTGATTCTTTTTTCCTCACAAAAGCTTGGAGATCTTACAATGATGGAAGCAGAGAGACACTGAATGGAGACATTAGCAGTTCATCTCTTACAGCAAAAGGTTTTAGAAGTGTGCGGCCAAACCTACAGGACAAAAAATCACCAACTCAGGTAAAACTGAACATACCAGATTTCATTCTTTAGCATTTGTGTGTGTGTTATTCTGGGTTGGACACCACATATAGATAGGGTATCCCTATGGGAAAGTTTTTTTCTTCCAGATAGTGTGAATCACTTGTTCATATGGGTCATTACAAACTTTTTTACTGTGTAAAGTATACTCTCCACAGGATGCATGACTACAGGTTAATTACCAGCAATTGCTTTCAATGAACAAGGCAGACAGCTAAATATATATATATATNCTATATATAAATATATATGTATGTGTCATACACAAATAAAAGCTTTCTAGGAGTATTCCCATACTTCAAATAATACAGTAGCACCAATACCAGTTTTACACTAAAAAAATGCACTGGTTATCAGCCTATTGGAGGATAAAGGTTTTTTAATTATAAGATAATATTTCTGCTTGTTTTGCAGAACAATATGATTAGAAGGCACTTGATGTGCAAACACATTAATCTGTTCAGAAAAGAACCAACAAACCAATGTCAGTTCTGTTTCTGTTACTATTTTAATTCAGAGCTTTAAGAGGCTCTGTGTGTTGTATTTATGTGCATTACCTGTGAATAATAGATCGTTATCTAAAATCATGTAGTCCATTTTGGAAAGTATCATGAGGAGTTCCACAGTTAAAAATCACAATTATTACACTGAATAAAAATTATAAAGAAAAGAAAGACTCTTTCCTGGAGTCTGATTCCAGTTTACTCTGAGCAAATGGAACATCTAGTTTTCTAAATACAAATTGTTCAGCCCTCTACAGCAAAAGATGGTGGGAACCTGAGTTGTTCTGTTTTCCATTGTATTGAACAATCTTGAGTCAAAGCCTTAGGTCTTAGTTTCTTTATTTAAAGATAGAATTCAAACTACAGTATATCTCCTGCTAACATTTACTTTCTTTCTGTTTCTTCTTCAATGTTATTTTGCTGTGTGTGGATGATTTTGGCAAATAAGGCACCTCTGCCACCCCCTAGAAAAGAAAGCTTTCAGAAAGCAAGAGTAACTAATCACAAGAATGGAATTAATCTCCAGACAGTAACAACTGAGCCAGCTAAACACCTTCCTACAGATACTGGCTATTACACTAACGAGAAGTCTGCCCAGAAGATAATGTCTTCTCAGATATCTAACACAAATGTGTCCTATGTACAAACAATCACTAGACCACTGACCACTATCTCCAGCGTAGGCACAAGCATAGTAGCTGGTATTAGTGCTACTCTCCATCAAGGTCAAATGCAGCAGTCTCAAAAGCGGAGGGTATCTACCCTTAAATTAACCCGGACGCAAGACCCAGCAAGTAGTGTTCACTGTAAAATACAGCAACAGCTCAAGCCTGTTGAAGTGCCAGTATTTTCACAAAGGCCTGTCTCACCTGCCTGTAACCCCATGTCTGAGATACACACAGCATCTCTTTCCATTCAGATAGCTCCCATCCCTGACAATAATGCAGAGCCTGAAACCCAAGAACATCCACCTAGTGTTTCTCCAGACACTTCAAAGATGTCTTCAAAGGATGTGGGACAAAAGTCTACAGTTCTTCCTTCTTCACAGGCTGCAGAATGCCATGTGGTATATTTAATTTTTCCATCTTTTATTTTAGATCATTCATGAATCACTTAACTTTCTTTAGTTATACTTACATTATCAAAGTTAGACCTTCTGTTTTCTGGGTAAAACTACCTGTTACATGGATCAAACTAGAACTGAACAAAACATGTAGTTTTTGGAAGGATATTGTACAAAAAAAAAAAAAATGCAACTGAGCTGGAAAGTAGACTTCCTTGTTCCTCTGTGAGCACTTTATGGAGTGCAAACGCACAATAGGAAATTAGTGAATTGTAGGCTGAGAGGTTGTATTAAAGCACTGTGTTGTCATAGGTGCTGTGGAGGGATAACATATGAGTAGGAAATGATGGCTGTTTTTTTTTTTTTCTGCAAATGCATCTCTGGCAGATTCCTAGGCCCACCACAGAATATTTTTCTGAGTGTTTTCAGCAGGGCAGTCCTTGCTGTCTTCTAAGTGTCCTGTGCAATAGCCCTTTTTAAAGAAAATGGATTGATTAAGTCTTTTAAGTCAACCACCTCTACGCAACAAGGCAAGGCATTTCTAAGTCCTGTTTCCTGCAAAACCTGTGCCTACTGAGATGAAAATTCTATACTGATCTCATCCAGGAGAAATGTGGATATCAAGAACGTAGTATAGGGAGAACAAGCCAGCGGTCTCACAGAAGCAACTCTATCTTGTGTATAAAGAGATGTTATTAAGCATCGTAGTAAGTAATAATAGGAGGATAGCTTTCATGTACGTGTCAAATAATCTTTTTTCTTTTTTTGGAGTGAGCCCAGATTTCTCTTGTGAATGTATTTTGCTATGCACTAGTGATACAAATTATGGCAAGCAGCTTGTGTTTTTCTTCTATTATTATTTGTTACCTGAAAGGCTCAAGTCTCCTGGTATATATTGGGGAAAAAATATATATTCAAAAATCTTAATCAAATCTGCAGCAGTTGACAGACAGCACTTTTCCTTATTTCTTGATTACGGTCCTCTTAAAGTAGCTAGATCAGATGCAGTACTAGGGAGGGAAGGGATATTAACATTTTTTGATGAACAGTTATAAAAAATATTCAAGGATTAAAAAATAAGTTCCCATGATTGCTGGTTGCAGTGAATAAGAGTCATACTAAGTTGCTGAGGAACTACAGCTTGTACTGAAAGATTGCCATGTGGTCCAAGGGGCAGATAGCTAGGTCTTAGAAAGGATGGAAAAAGTTTCCTAGGGACTGGAAGAGTTAACAGGATTTATTACCATTCCGAAAGCTAATGAATCAGTTAAAATAGGCCTCGAAGCAATAATGCAGAAGAAATACATACTTGCAAAAAAAAAAAAATCTATGGATAAACTTTCATTTCTTCTCTGCATTACCTAGTCATGTTAAGAATTTTCTTTTTTAAAAGTTAATTACCAGTGCACTAGCTTATCTGAGTTTGAAAGCCCTTCAGATAGTGGTAGGGATTGCTGTAGGTCTAAGCATATCTGTCTCACAGCTTTCTCTGAGCCAGGATCCCATCACAGCATATTTGTGTATGTCAAATTTTGCCAACATCAGTGTGTCTACTTTAAAGTAACATGGCACAGTCATGCAAACTTGAAGTCCATTGACAGCATTGTAAGTGTCAACAAAGTAATTATATCTGGTTCTTTCAGAGCATCACACTCAATCAAGGCTTTACTGTGAAAGCCAAAAGTTTCTGCGTTAGCTGTAGAATAGCTGAACAATTTGTAATGTGTCAATTTTCTTCAAGTCGAAGTGAAAATTTTGATCTGAGCAAAGCTCTGTGAAATTATTTGTCAACAATTTGCAATGCTGTTTTTGAATTAACCGTTCCATTAACCACTGGAAGTACATAAGACTTGCAGTGAAATTTGTCCTTCTTGAGATTAGAGATAAAACTATTGTCAAAACTATACTATTAAAATATGCATTATTTAGAGTACTTGAGGAAAAACAAGTTGCTTTGCCCTTGAAAAGAGCCAGTTCACTATTTAGTGTTTTCTGTCAAGGAGAGTGAGTCTATTCAAGTAAGACTCACGATAAAGAAATCATGTCAGAAACAGCAAGGCTGAGCACAGTCTTTTCATGGTAGCTGGGGTAGGCCCAAAAATTATAGGACGCAGGCTTGCAAGCCTTTGAAAATACAAGCATCGAGAGAAACCATCAGACAGTGGAACAGATGTGGGTGTAGCCAGTGTAACTTGAGCATTTGTATGTTTTCTTTTCACTTAAAAATAGTTGTTTGTCCTGTTAACAATATGGTGCTTCATATATTCTAAAATAAATCAGCTTCTCTCAAACAAAAGTGGTTTTACAACAGCTAATGCTTGTTAGAAAAAATACCTTTTTTAACATCCAAAGTAATACTCAAACTCTAATGATCTGAATGATCATAAGTTATCTTACAGCTTTTTTATTAGAACTTTAGAAGTCAAAATACAATTTGCAATTCATTTATTTTAGAATTTATTTTTGTTTCACAGTGGGCTGACAAAAGTCAAAAGTAGTTGTGACTTGTTTGACAATTCTACACTTATTTTTCTGCATTTTCAGTGTGTGGGAGGAACAATCAGAAATTTGACAGCTGAGGTTCTTTGAATAAAATAACAAAAATTTGAGCTGATCACAGAGGTCATCAAGGAACATAGCCTTTCAAGCTGCATCCATTTATTGTTCGCTTGCCTGCAAAATTCAGCTGACATCATGCCTGATGTTCAAGACTGAAATAAATTCTAAACATGGGTATGTTTATATACCATATCAGGATCCAAACATGGAGCCAGTGGGTTCTTGAAATGAAAGTGGAGAAATACTGTGCATGTGTGAGTACCTATGTGTGTATGGCACATGTACATCTATATGATAGTGCTGAAGTACACAAAGATTCAGCCAGCTGTAAAAATGAGAGAGCCTATATGGTTCAGTAAGTTCACAGACAACAATTTTTCATTATTCTTTAATTTCTCTTGTTATGTCTGTTCTTCTGTTTGCATTTCCTTTCATCTACTGGAACTCCAGGAGTAAGCAGAATTGCGGTATGACTCACCAAGTGACATTTTACAAACACTCCTACTCAGAGAGGGGTTAAACCCCTTAAAGGCATATGAAAAGATAAGCATTCAAATTACTCGGTGTTGTTGTGGGTTGTTTTTTTTCTTGTTTTTTTTAACGTTACTTAAAACCTTGTGAGATCCTGCCACTTGTGCTGTACTGCAAATGTGACAGAAATATCCTGATCTCTTTCAACAGAGAAATGAGTGCTTGTTAATATGAGACAACGTAGGTTTCATTATCCAAAATTCTAATAAGCAAAGATTTTAAACTGATGAAGAACTCTGAGCTGCTGCTTCTGACGTAAACACCTTGTATTTTTAATCTTCATTTTGTGCCCACGTTCATGAGTGCTGTCTTGCTCTACATACTGCTCTCTAAAACTGAGGATGCATTTGTCCTGTTTTCTTGAATTCCACAAATGATTGAAGTCTTAGTTTAGCACCAATGTCATGGATGAGTAAAGGCTAAATGCTTATGGAAGTGTTTATTTGGCCAGCCCCATAGCTGTAGATAAGTGAATCTATGAAAATAAGCCTGTAATTCACTATTTTTACTGAAAAGCTTTATCTAATACAGATACTGTTTGCTGGTTATTGATGATATACTGAGTATTGTTGAGGGTGAGGAGGCATGTTTCAATGTTTCAGGGACAGATGGCAAGCAAAGAAAAACAAGCACATAATTTTCCTTTTCACTTCTGTAAAACTGTTTTGCACAAGGGCTGAATCGCCTCCATACAGTGAGTTTAGAATAAGAGGATTAGTTAGAAAAATGGACACAGGAATGTAACTTGCAGCATCAGTTTTGAGATTTTGACATCATCTTATGCCTATAAAAAATAGAGGTATTTTTACCCATTTGTGCAAGTGTATGGGTGTAATTTGAATGTTGATTACTAAACTCTGCCGTGCATTAACAAAATGAATTTATTCACTCATCCTCCTTATCTATGTCTTGATTGTTGAAGCAAGGCCAGTGCTTTGGTGTCATTAGTAACCTTGCGCTAGTCCACAAATCTTGAATTAAAATGACAGATGATTGGTTTTGAAGTTTATATTAGGGTCATCTGTCTACTTTATGTCAATTGGGTGGAAACTGAAAGCTTCCGGCCTGACATTCTAGTATTTGATGGAAGGTAAATGTTTCTGAGGACTAATTGAAAGCTCTGCTTGAGATCTTCAATTCACTTCAAGACTGTGTTGATATTTATTTCTCAAGTGTTGCTCCATAGCCCAAGTGAATTATGTAGTCTAATTTTTCATCGTTCTAATTGATCAAGTGAACTGTTTGGCCAGTAATCCACCTGACTTCTTCTATCATTACTTGGGCTAAGAAAATAACAAACCTAAACTGGATGGAACTGGTAGTAAAAGATTTTTTTTTCAAATGCATTCAGCCTTGTCTTTCTCATATTCTTCACAGTGATGAGGAACATGGATTTAATAGTAGCTAAGTGTATCTGTTATTTAGTGTTTATCAACAATCCATGTTGAGAGAGATCAAGTTTTTTATTGTGGTGGGTTTTTTTGTTTTGTTTTGTTTTTTAATACTGTTGTTTTCAGTCACCATTTCGTCCACTCTGCCCCAGAGTGATGATTATATCTATAACAGAACTCTGGAATAAGTCAGAATATTCAAGTTTTACTCTACAAAGCTGAGAATCTTCATGTTGGGAATCAATATCTGGAATTACTGTATTACTTCCACCCATGTTATATTCTATTTAAGAATGCGTCTCAATGATATCAGCTATAATTTGCCAAGAACAATGAACTTAATTCTTTAAGAATTCATTTTCACTTGCTCTCTGGATGCACCCTGAATATCTTTCCTTGTGTTGTCCATCCCTACTTTTCTCAAGCATGCAGGAAATCATCTGTTTGAAGCCAGAAAGCTTATTAGGTTTCTTGAGTATGTACAGTTGCTTTTTGTTTTAGCAGTTCAGTGATCAACTTAGATATTTTAGCTCAGTGATATGCACTTTTTCGTTCAGGGATGCTGAGAGGACATCTATGTCAAGAAATTCAGTTTCATGCTGGCTTTGCCTCATTATCTCCTGATTCATGTCTTTTGCTGGAGATACTGAACTGTGACTTGGATGATGAAATCCATAATGAAGCATGGTTCTGTTTTCCCTTTATGTGTCTAATGGTGAGGTGAAATTACTATTCCTTATATGAGTACATGAATGCAGAGAACTTAAGCCCCTGATAAGTTTGCTGTATAAGCAGCTGTTTCGCATGTGTATATGATTGCTTTTTGTGATAATTTAATAGTATTCTGTTGTTATTTTGAAGTTTCCAGTGGCAAATTAGTTATCTCTAATAATAGTATTTCCTTTTACAGTCATCCGCTCAATAACTGACTTTTCTAAATAAGATGTAATCTTCAGACTTACTGTATGGAATTTTTATTTTTTATGCTGTAGATTTCAAACATTGCTGTAAGTAAGATTTAAATTTTAAGCTGTTCAACTACAGGCTTTTGTTTCTTACTGCTTTAACTACAAATTTTGCCAGCAAGTTCTGGCTATCTTTATGTACCTTATAGATCCAGCAACACCAAACAGTTCTTTTGAATCCTTTGAAAGAAGCGATGAGTATCTCTTAAATGTGCTTCAAATTCGTTTCTGAAATGCTCATTCATAGGAATGGTCCTGTTGACCTCAGTAAGATTATTTGTGTAATTTTTAGTTGATCTCAGCAAGAATTATGGAACTGGATCCCCAGTGACCTCTTATAAGTAGCATAATCTGAATTACATTCCAAGTCTTCTATAAGGGCTTTAGAAGTTAGTTTCAGATTGTGGATTAAAATGCCATTTTGGCCTTTTAATCTGATGACTTAGAACATTTTCAAATGATTAAAGATATCTGCATATGTCAAGCACAGAAAAAGAAAACCAACCACCAACATGTTATCAGTAACAATGTGATATTTGTGAGTAAATATTGCTTTTGAAAGTAGTAATTGCTGTATATGGCATCCCAGTGCCCTCTGTTTTAAATAAATCAAAATCCCAAACGTTCTTTCACTGCAGCTATTCCAGAACTTGTCAGCTCTGTGCTGAAGTAGGCAGCATTTTGATATATTTCAGAAACTGATGGAAAGTTTGTGGCTGATATGTAGTATAGAAAAAAATTGTACAGCTACCCGAGGTTGGGTACCAACATGCTTTTCTCATACCTTTAATTGAAAAACAAGTTACAGATACAAAAAGCCAGGTTCAGGGAAGTTTTAAACACAGTGTCCTGCGACTGATATGAAATATCAGAATATAAAGTTCATAATCTGGTAATTCTCAGAAGCACACTCGTGAGGATATTCCCAAATTCTTTTAAGAAACGATGCTGAAGCCAGCTAGGTAGTGTGTTTTGTTTCAATGTTAAATCGTCCCTGTCCTGTATTTGTGTTCCCAACCCTTGTTCTTCCTCAGATTTATATCAAATACCCTAACGATCCGGTAGTTCTCTAATATTGAAAAGGCAGCTATGCTTACACCTTATCCAGTAGGCTGACAGGGTGCTTCCAGAGTGCTTGGAAATTCTAAGGTCATCCAAACATTTTTATCAGTGAGGCAGTGGAGAAGATGTATTCAATCAAAAGAGGCAAAAATAAATAGACAGTCTTACAGGTCATGTGAACATTGAATACTAGCACTTCTTTTTAGCCTGTGGTCCTGCCCATCTATACCTTAATATTAATTTCAAAACGATACCTATCTTTTGACAAAAAAAAAAAAAAAGAAAAAAATGGAGCAACATTAATGGAGATCAGACTTGCGTATGCCTTTTTCCTTTTATAAACAAAAGGAAAATGATGTTCTCTAGCCTCATTTTTTTTTTAAATAGTGTTATTAATTATGGAATACATTATGGAATATATGGAATATTCATCCCCAACACACTACAGTTTCTGGCATTGCTTCCAGTAGTATTTGATGCATTAATTTCTTTCATGTTTTAGTACTTTAATGTAGAGTATGGTTGATCTATTTCCTAATCCATGTGAATGTGAACTTCCTAGGGCTGCTGGAAAACTTATGCTTTTGCGATTCTCCTACACACAGCAAGAGGCAAAGGGAAAAAATTTTATTCATTTGGTAATCTGTTTCTTATTTTTTTTTTTTCCCTCAAATCTCAGCTTGGAAACCAGAAAGTAACTGCCCCTGTGATGGAGGTAAATGCTTCACAGACACACAGACAAACAGCAGCAGAAACTTCTCCACTGCCTCTTCCTCCTCCTGTGGTACCAGTTAACAGAGCCTTTTTCTCACCAGAGAGTGGCACCCATCTAGTACCATATTCTTTGCCAACGCTTGATGATTTTTCACGCTTTTATAAAACCCCAGCCCTTTCACAATTTTCATATAAATGCCCATTCCTAGCTTCTGAAAATACTATCCACAAGAACGAAACAGCCTCTGTAAGCACAGATTCTGCCATGAGTGAGTGCTCCTCCCGCACAATGAGTGAGTCCTCCACAGCCATTCTAGATGAGCTACAGACTTGTAGCTTTGATACTACTGACTGCTCTGAAACACCTTCCCCAACCTTGAGCCAGATGTCTGCTGTGTCAGATGGCACCACCTTAACCAACACTGCTGCCATTTCCAATGTAATTATCCTTCCTTTTTTTCCTGCTCCATTTTGTTCACAGGTTGTCAAAGGGGAAAAGAATTCAAACTTGTCTGTTACCCCATTACATAAACAAGTATTCTGTTAAGATTCCTGTGTTCACAGTCTGAATTATGCTTTGTAACAGCTGTTTAAAGAAATAATTTGCACAGCAGTTCTGGTAATAGACAGGAAAATGGTATGAAGTTGTTGCACATATATGTTGTTGTCCAAGGAGCATCAAACATTTTGCTTACAAAAAAAAAATGAAAGTAAATTCAATAAATATCCATTCCAAATGCATTGGAAGCAAGTGATCTGTAAATTTTGGAGAGATTCGTTTAAAGTATTGTTAGCAATTTAGAGGTCTGTGGAGCTGTAGCCTCTTGGCTGCCACCATTTTTTGGCTAATAGCAGGTTAGAGATTTCATTAGTATAACCTGTAAATTTGTAATAAATATTGGCAATGCTTAACACATTTTTTCCCCCAGCCATGACCACTGATTGCATGAAGCTGTTTTTCTCTCCTCTAACTGACCATTCCCTCTCTTAAGCACTGTTTCTTACAGGAGTGAACTTCAGAAATAAGTTTCTAGCATTCAAGTGTCCTGTTACTTTTCTCTTAGCTAACTCAAGGAAAACACCAGCATACAATTACGGTTTATATGTATGTTCACTGTTCTGTACCTTAGTACACTCACATACGGGTAGAGAGAACGTATAGAATTTCGGTCAAATCCAGATCACTTTTCATTTCTTTTGAGATTATTTGCATGACCAAAATGAGTCAGAATAGACTTGCATTTAGAGTGATCAATTTGTAGCTGAATTACAAAACTGAGAAATGTTCTGAGACCAAAGTTTTACTGTGTAACAACAGCATTTCAACTTTGTACAAATACTACAGCATGCTATCATTTTCCAGTCCAAATGTAGCACTCAAAGTTCTGAATAAGAACAGTGTATGCATTTTTTACATTTCGTGTTTTCTAAAATGTAGTTGTGCCCAAACATGCATTGTAGAGTCAATGATCTGTAGTCAGTTCAGTGAATGCTGTTTAAAAAATAATATCAGGCATATAAATGCCATGATTGTTAACACAGCATTGAAACCTAAAATTTTAACAAGAGTCAATGATGTTAATCTACATGCTGCCCAGTTGTTGTAATCAAAGATACTATGATCTCTATAGAGAGTGTATGTAAATAAGGTACAGTCACCATAGGATGAGTTATGGAAAGCCTGGAACATCTGTATTTTCTTCTAACCTGCATCAAAAACAATCCCTATGTTTGTTTTGCTTGTAAGCCAAATGAACAGTCCTTCTCCTTTTTCCTTTTTTAAATAGTTTCCCTGTAGAGACATCTATTATGGCCTTGGCCACCACTTTCTCTCCTAGATATGACTAGGCAGGTGAAAATGTTTCACTACTAAATTTACAGAGAGAATGGATGAGTCTCCCACCAAAGGATAACGATCCCTAAACAATTCAAGGAGCCCTGTAGAGGGATTAAACTACTGGCAAGGCAGACCTCTGCATTACGGAAGATCTTTGTTTCTGTTCCTCTGTAGAGGAGGGCTAGATGGCTGTAGATTTATCTATGAAATGAGAGATGAGGGACGAGCTGGTGGCACACTCACACATGCTACTAGTGGCTCTGCTCCTATAATGATACTTGAATGGTCTTCATTCTCAAAGAAGACACTGATTCATTGCATAGATGAAAACCACTGAGAGAACAATAAAAGCAGCGTAGAGGTGTGCCATCCATCACTGTGCCCACATAAGCTGGAACCACGCTTTCAAAAACATATCCAATTTGAGGAGATTTGTTTATTCTTGAGGCCCTTAGTGAGGGCTCAGGCATAAAGATTTTATAGCTGATTCTCCAAAAAGAAACAGCATCAGTACCAAAAGCAACTTGAAACTTCTCAAAACAGTCCTATAGTTAGCCCTCCCAGCAGTGCAAGACACTTTAGATGTATAAATTCAATAGTGACCATAATGGAAACTTTCTTTAAAGCGAAAGTCATTAAGAACTAAGAAATTATACTATCTGAGTTGCTATCCTCTCTAAAACCAAACTCAGAAATGTCATATTTGGACATTCCACATCTGCACTTAGGACTGATGTCCATCAGCTACTTCTGTACATCTTGTTTTTTACAGAAATTCATAGAAATAGCTTTCTATTCTAAAAAAAACACACTAGTTTTGTTCCTCTCTTCAGAGAAAAAAATGCTATCATAAATGAATAAAAGATGAATGATTACGGACGTTAGTTACAGCCTGTCTTTCCTAGAAACAAGCTTTTCCAGAAAGCCAGTGTGCAGGAAAATACAAAGGGTGAAACTTAAGTAGGGTAGAGATGGTTAGCTTCAGTGAAGAACCTCAGATGAAAACATTACTCCGTATCTCTTGAAGTGCTGTCTTTGAGCTGATATAGCTTTTGTATTTTTACAGCTCCAAATTCTTTTGGAGGGTGGTGTGAGAAAAGCCAACTTAGTTTGCATCTTGGTTCTTGGTTTTGTTACTGGAGAAAACTTTTAAACATGGAAATTTTGATGGAGACATCATCACAATACACCTTTCGAATTCGGTTCCAAAAGATGCCCTTAAAATATCAAACAGCTGAATGCATCTTAGGAGTTCGCATGATGTCTGCGAAGGGGCCGGAATTGATTTCACTCACCTACCTACTGGGGGCTGAGATGTTTAAAAAATTCAAATCACTAGTCTCCAAAACATGCATCTATACAAGAGGTCATGAACTGTTTCATTTTTAAATGCCATAATAATATGCTTTTTAATATGCGATTTACTTACGCTTTGCTGCTTCAAATAGTCTCCTGTTTTACATTTACAGCATTCAAAGAGCCCCACTTTTGAATGCTTATGTTGTTTTAGTTCTTCTCTTTAGTTAAATTAAACTGAGCAGCTTATAGCACTTCTGATTTTTTTCAGATTTAAAACAGAGATCTACATGAAGAGATGTGATAGAAAGCTTCCCTCTCTTTTCACTGCTCTCTTATTTCACTCCATATGCTTTCCTGGTATCTCTGTTCTGATTCCTTCAATGCTCCCCATAGAAGTACTACAGCCCAGGTGCAGGGATTCCAAACCATTTTTTAAAGAAACTAGGCTCACTCAATTTAGCTACTCGTAATGAGACTTTTCCATTCAGCCGGCTCAGAAGTATCGCTAATATCAACAGGGGTGGTGCATACGGACCATGGGAACACGCCTGTTGGAGTGAGAAATCTATGGCAGGCAGCCTTTGTCACGTGATGAGAGGAATTTTTATTGCCATCTCCATTTTATACTTATGTCACACCTTGTTTGTGCAGTTCAGTTTTATTGCCTAGACTCTGCCCCATCTGCCACCTCCCATCATCAGCATGCTTCACAGGCTGCACATACAAGGAGAGAAGGGAGGAGGTACAAGGTGTGTATATATACAAGGTGTATAAAAGGAACACATTCTGCTCCGCAGGTGATGAGTTTTGTATTTCAGAGAATGCAGATGCCATAATGGTACTTCACAAGTGGTAATTGTTGCATGGATGACACTTATCTTACTTTTTGTTTGGGATGGCATTCAGAGGGCTTTGTGTGTCGTTTAATGGGATATTGTTTTGTTTCTCTCAGGCTCAGATCACAGTGAATGGGAACTCTGGCACTGCTGCCAGCCCAGTGAGTCACTTTCAAAGGCCTTTTTCCCCTTCTTCAGCTTACTCTCCACCAGCTTCTCTCAATTCCAACCTTGTTATCATGCAGCATGGCAGGATGATGGGTAAGCCTTGCACAGAATGTTTGCCTTATACATTACACAACATATTCCAATTTATGTGGCCAAAATTGCAAACAATGGCAAAGGGCTCTGCATCTATAATGCAGGTATTGTCTATTCATCTCCTTAGGAAGTAAATGCAAAAGATAGTAGAATTTACTGTTAGATGTAATAGTTCCTGAACTGGAGTTACTTTTAAGTTTTATTACTTGTCCTTATGTTTATGAGAGTGACCTCTTGCCACTTTTCCACTTGCTTTCCTGAGGAAAAGGGAGCATATATAGAAACATCTCACCTGCAGAGCCTGTTTCCTTTTGCTCTCTTTAGGAAACCAAAGACAAGTTTTGTGCATTGCCTCTCCCCACAAACCTCTACAAGCTTCAGTTGAAATACTGCCAACAAAGGAGGGGCTCTGAGCTTTTAAATGCCTCAAGACATCTCAATTTATAATTTACTTATGTATTTTTGTAGGTCATTGTTGTGTTGTATCTTTTTCCTTAAGTACTTGCATGATTAGCCTCATAAAGGAGCTTTGCCAGTATAATCTTGTTTTGCCAGTACATTCATTTACTTCTTTTTCTGCCAGAGTTTGCAGATTCAGATAAGAGTATACATGTAAAACAATCTGATTATGATCCAGGAGTTTACTTTTTTGTTGTGCATGCAGAGAAATTAGGTGGCAGTTCTGGCGCTGAGACTTACAGCTTAGAGAAATGCTGCTATCCAGGTCTTAGTGATAAATGCAAAAAACTGCACACGTGGGCTTTTCCTCGAGTGCTATGTTCTTTGATTGCTTCCAGTTTGTTGAGCTTAAGGTATAACAATATTGTTTTGGATATACCAGGAATGTGTTTTCCCATGATTTTTACTCTTGTATGATGCTCAAGTTCTGTGTTCCACAGTAACAGTCTGATTTCATTCTCCTTGCTCACGTAAAAATCCCTTAGTTTGAGGCCATCTACAAAGAATGAGGGATCAAATCCCAAATGTTTTCTAAATTTAACATCATGCATTTTGGGAAAAAGGCCCAAATATTCAGACATGTGCCACGCAGAGTTGCCCCTCTCCATATATGTGTAGCACTGGATTATTTGCAGGACTTCAGACTTGAGTAAACAGCTGAAACAGTCATGCCAAATCTCTGCAGTAGCAATGGGCAAAGCATTCAAATTAAAATTAGTGCTTTCACTCACCAGAGCTCCTTTCACTGATTTATATTATAGTTCAAATATTCTGCTTGAGAATAATCAAAAGATGTTAAATCACAGTCTTCACCAGTAGTGTCAGAATGTTTATTTTTGTTCCTTCCATTCATTTATCCTGCAGTAGACATGCCTTGCAGGCACTGTACCTGTGCTTGCGCAGTACAAAAAAACCCGCTTTGTCATAGCAGCTTGCTGATTTACTGAAACATGCTGCCTGAAGGAGCAGGGCTCTTCTTCCTACACGCAGCAACAATTGTCATGTGATGCATCCCAGCAGTGAGATGGGTGGGTTTTTTGGGATTTTTTGTTGTTGTTGTTGTTAAATGAATTATTCTCTCTGGATTTTAAAGAGAGATGGTAGTAGTGACATATTAGTTTATTTAAGTTTAAAGGAAGATATAGGGGAGAGAGGTAGGAATATTGCCAACGACTGTGAACCACAGCAGTCTGAAGATTCGCTGAAAATGAGTGCATCATCAGGTCGCTCTGAGCGCTGAGTTACTGAGTGCCAATTCTCTGGATGATGTAAAGTGATATTTAAACAGACCAGCGTAACCTTAAGGGGTGAAAATTGCACACACAAATTTGTTTTGTTTTGTTTTTATCTTTGTTTCTAAACACATATTATGTAAATTGTTCTGGAGATCTGGTTGAAATCTGTTGCTGTGCTGACAGAACGGTAATTTTCTATATATATATTATTATATATTCTGCTAGATTTTGTGATGGGGAAGTTTTGAAATTCTGTCATTATTTCAAAGGATGGATAGGAAAGGTGCAAGTTTGTTTTACAGCAATAAGGTTTTACTCCCATTATTTCTCAGTATATTTTGCTGGGTTTGTGGGTTTTTTCTTTTTTTTCCCCAAGCAAGTTGCAGCAAAAAAAGTGACTGCAATCTCATCTACCAAGATCTGAGGTAGATAGCCTAATGCATAAATAAGGTTATGATTCAGCCCCAGCTCAGATGATCGCTTTACGAAGTGTTACGTATGAATATGTTTCTCAAAATTATTATCCATCTTTGCAAACCATAGTGAAATTGGGCAGCGTGTTACAACTGCCAAGTGTGGTTATTGTGTCGTTATACAATATTCTCTCGTGTTATCTTTACAGAGTCCGCAGAGACATACTCGCAACATGTTCAGACCGTTGGCAGCAGCACCACCACCAGTACAATACCAATCTGTAAATCCTTAGAGGAAGAAAAAAAAATTACAGTCATTAAAGCTCCACATTATGCAGGGATTGGCCCAGTGGATGAATCTGGAATCCCTACAGCAATTAGAACGGTAGGAAATTCTGGGGAATCTGCGTATGAACTCATACAATGAATTGATTGTTGGTAATGGGTTTTTCACATTCTTCTACTCTTATATAATGTGGAATACTGTGTGCGCAATCAGGCAGCTCATGAATATAATATTGTGTGTTGACAGAAAAGGAGAATGCTGATGGGAACATAATTGGGCAACTTGACGTTTCTGGTTTAATTAGAACTAATCAAAATTTTGTCTTTCTTCTCTTGTATTCCTTCCCTTTTGGAGATGTGAAATAATTGTATTTTCTTTGTTATTCTTAAAATAAAGTGTATACATACTGTATTTATGCATGTGTACAAGTATACATGTGTATCTGTGTATGTATACACACAAATCTCACACTCCTGCATTTTGGAGTGCAGTGGTTCTCACTTGATCAGTGTAGCGTAGTTTCATTCGGTCAGTAATCTAAGTGAGTAGTATTTTTGCAGATGTGCAATACATGCTTGTTGTGCCCCTGGATGACATTTAGGTGAATAGTGTGGAAACCCCTTCATTGAGACTAGCCCAGTTCCAATCATCTGCCACTTGTTCCTGGCTTGAGTGGCCCGGGATGTCAGTCTGAGAAGGTTTTTTTTTCCCTCTGCTGAAACATTCTTTCCACTCCGCTGTCAGGGCAGCCTCTTCTGGCTGGTCCAGAGAGCACAGTGGCAGCTGTGCTGGGTCTGTAGAGGAAGCGCTTACTGGCCTTCCCTGCTGGAAGCAGTGCTGTGCTAGCCGGAGAGAGAGTAAGAAGAGTGGCAGCCAGGATGAAAGCAGCAGAGCCCTTGCAGGTGAAGTCTTTGTGAGGTGCAAGGATGTAGCAGCTGTTGGATGTATCCTCTCTGCTAGTGCTGAGTTATGGGGCTGTGCTGTAATCGCCAGGAATTGCTTCAGTGGATTGAAAAATTAGGGGGAAAAGCAGGAACTGATGGAAAAAAGCAATAGGAGAAATTCAGAATGAGTGGTAAGATGGGGACAATTTTGTTAAGAATGGGGGGAAACTCTGGCATTTCTTTATTTTTGACATAGAAAGGAATACAATCAAGCTTTTAAAAATGAATCAATTTCTTTGCATAAGTGCTCTAGCTTCCTACCCCTTCTTTAAGTAAAAATGTCCCTTTGTTGTACACATGAGAAAGTATTACTTTTTTTTTAATAGTAGATCGGTCTAATAGCATGCATATTAGTTATATGAGGGTATAACAGAAATCCCCCTCAAGTATGCTTAACAGAGTTGGCAATCTGCCATCCTATATTTAACTTTCAGATTGGTCTGCTTCTCTGAGATACTCTCCTGAAAATATAATGTGATTTGAATTATGGCATTTCTCAGCTGGATTTGCTCTTCATTTTTGATTGTTTCAATTTAAAAATGTCTTGCATCTTTTTAAGCTTTGAATTATAGAGCTGATTCTGATGATGAGATGTGAGTTAAAAGATTATGCCGGCTTGTGTGAGTGAGTGTGTCTGTCTCATTGGCCACTCTGTCTCCTTACTCTGCTTCTTTAAGACTTAGCTGGCAGTGAGGCAGTTTTCAACATATTGATTGGAGATTACATTTTAAATGTATACAGATATATTTGAACCCAGTGTACTCCAGTCATGTGAGAACAAAGGTGATAGAGCTGTCAGCAGATTACTCAAATATGCTGCACCTTGACATCTCGCAGAAGTGCAGCACTATGCAGAAACATGCAAAAGCGCTGTAACTGCACTTCCCAGGAGCAGAAGGTAGGGTGTAGCACTCGCTTTCTCTCCAATGTCAGTCCAAACAGGAATCTTCTCCCAGAAGGGAAAAAGGTTTCCAATTCATTGAGCTTATGGTTGCACACTGTGTTTAAAAGTTTCTCATTTTTCCATCTGTATGAAAACAGCAATATTCTATGTAAATGGAGATTCAGAGGTGATAGATAACATATATACTGTGTTCCCAAATACTATGCTACTGTTAGAAGCAAAAAAGGAAGCTTGTAAATAAGAATCTTGGAGTATGTGTATTCCAGATTTCAATGTACTGGTCTCCTACAAGTCTGTATTTCCTCTTGGAAGGTGGTTAGTGACAGCTGCTTAGCCAAGGAAAGCGGAGATGTTCTCTTCACTTTATATTCCTGCAAACCCTTGGTCCAAAGGTTCTGAAAACGGAAGGGCTGCCGTACAGCTCTCCCATCCCAGATAGCATGTTACCTCTGCACTACTGTAGCTCCTGTCAGCTCCAGCAAGTGCAAAAAACCTGAAGCCTGAAAACTCAGATTGTTAAGTTCTGCCACTGTGCCAAGCCCTGCCCCAAAGGTGATGACATTCCAAGGCATTAAAAATGAAGTCTTTGGAAAAGAGAGAGAAACACTTAGAAAAAGCATTCAGTTGAATGGCAGCACTAGACTTTACCACTGACCGGATCCTAGGAAAGGGGGAAAAAAAAATCTCAGAAAGCAGTATGACTGACTATCCAAAAATAATTGCTTCATTTCTACAAAATTAGTCCATACACTGAGAAGAACTCTATTGAAAAGAATGAAAAAAATGAAGTCCAATCATATATTTTGTCTGTAGTTAGTGATGTAGCATCTCAGTTAGGAAACAAAACTGCCCCACTCCGAAGGTCCAATGAAAGTCATAAATGCCTCCTTTAATCATATACTTTCTGATGGATTATTTGAATATTGAAGTGATTGTGGAGTCTCCTGGGTATCAATTGCAGATACCTCTTACGTCCTCTTCATGCTGTTTGGCTGATTGCTCATTCACATGTGGTGATAACGTTTCCAACCTTTAATTGCAACAACTGTAATGTATGCAAAGCAGGACAGCATCTGAATTACTTGGTGGGCTGTGAATACTGCTAATTCCTCAAACAAAGGTTAGCGTGTGGGGTTAGAGAATATAAACTGAGAATGTGTAATTTAAAATTAATTTGTTCTATTCCTCAACTAATCCCATCTGGCTTATAACATAAAGCCAAATCATTGGCTGATGCTGTGAACTCCAGAATCTGGGATGGGGTGGAGGTGATGGGATTGAAAAGATCAAACATCCAAAAAGGTATTGGGAGAGCTGCTTCTGCGCTTACATGGCAGCTTCTGCATACCTGCTCTCTGTGTGGAACCTCCTGTGAATGTGTGGACCATCTGACAGATTAGGAGGGCCTGGCAAAGAGATATCAGTGCATCTTTGTCCCTTGGCAAACAGCAGGGTCACAGTAGTAGTACTTTTGCATTGTTTCCTATCTATTCCCCTGCCACTGATTAAAGCTCCTTCTTGGCCCAATACACAGAGGCAGTTGTGGTAGCATGGATCGCTGTGGAATTTTACTGATGTGGGAAATGAGGACTATCATCTATTAGCAATTTTATGAGCATTGATGTTAATTCTTCAAACGGGTGATTGTTTTCTGCATAGTTCACCAAAGTTAACTGTTTAATTACGTACAGTAACTTTATAAAGCCTTTAAGGCAAAAGTGTGGTTCATTACATTCATTAAACAATTTGCTTTTCTGATCACTATGGAGCATGTAAAGATTCATGATCAAAAGAGAATAATACTAAAAAGATGTTTGCCTTTTTTGTTACTTCCTTTTCTGAAATAGCATCATACTATCTCAAAGCAAGTTATGACAAAAATAGGAAATACAAAAGAGTAAGGGATAAAATAATTTAAAACACGAGCAAAAGTTAACATCTTCTAACTAACTGGTAATTGGCAAGGTCTTTGTATTTTCCTGTGTAGTACCCAACATTCATCTTTGTCAAATATAATGTTCTAAGAAAATCAACTCTTGATCTGGCACCACTTCCAGTGTTCCTAAGCATTGTGTCTCCAAGATTAAAGTCCAAAACTGACTCAATCTTAAATGCCTTCCAGAATTTGTTACAGGGATTCCTAGATGAGATGGACCACTTGAAGTAGATGAAAATGAAAATGATTATACTGAATAGGGAACAAAGAATGATAAATCTAAATCAGTGTCCAGAATAACATTAAATGTCTGATCTGTCCACATAGATAATTTTATTTCTTTGTTATTTTTAATTCCTTGTTAATTGTTAAAAACTGTATTTTATTTAGACAGTTGACAGGCCAAAGGATTGGTACAAGACAATGTTCAAGCAAATCCATATGGTACATAAGCCTGGTAAGTATGCTGTTTTCTTGGCTGTGTTCTTGTCAGTGTATTAAAAAGTACACTTTTCTGCATTTTGATTAGCTGCCATATGAAAATGCAAATGTTCACCAAGTGTGAGACAATGAATCAGATTAAATGGCTGAACTGGATGGCAGATTTTGATGCAGGGAGATATTTTCCTCTGCTAGAGGCTGTCTACTTATATTGGATTTATTTTTTTTTTACTGAAAATAAAATAATAAAAAAAAAAAGTGATTAAAGTAAGCATGGAACCAGTGTGATTCGGTGTCGCCATGGAACTCAGTGAAGCAATCCTCATCTCTGGTGTGAGGGATGAGAGACTAGCCACTGGAATTCCCTAGCCATACCGGCTTATTTTTGGAGAGCTTGTGTGTTAGAACAATGCAGGCTGTTTTGAGGATACATTTCCTGTTTGAATTGCATTTTTTCCATATAATGTGTTATTTGTTTTGCTGAAACAGAGCTTTGGTGATATTTATAGCTTTAGAGCTAACTTCTTTTATCACAATTGTCACCAAGGAACAGCATAAACTACAGTCACGCTCGGTCACCCTCATGAAGGAAAGAGACCTTATTTTCCTGAGGTAGGGCTTGTATTTAGCATGGTCAAACAGATTGTTAGTGGGAGAATAAGAAATGTAAGCAAGACAATTATGGCTTTTTAGATCTGTCTTGAACACTAGTCATGTGGTAAATATCTGAGTTTGATTTTCATGATAGGAGGATTTAGTAGTATCGTGTAAGAGGAGAGCAAAGTTCTTACTAGAGGTAGAGATGAGAGAAGAGCAGATGAACAGCTGTAACTTACCATTTGGGGCTAGCCAATAGAATACAGTACGGGTAACATGACAAGAAGGTACATTTTACTAAAAAAAAAAAAGGCAAAAATATTTTATGGTAAGTGTAATGGGAAAAGAGAGAATTCAGAAAACACCTACGTGAGATGAGGACAAGAAATATAGCACTTGATTGTCTGCTAATCTTCTGTTTGTATTTCCAAAAAGAAAGCTGTTTTGCTGTGATTAACTAGCACATACTGCATCCATGTAACATGTATATTTCTTTTTGTAGATGACGACACAGACATGTATAATACTGCATATTCATACAGTACTGGTAGGAATTATTCCCTCACTTCAAAACAGCTCTTTTGTTAATGTCAGCAAGTAACAGGAGTAATTAACTATTTGTGCTTACTTTTTTAATAAACACTTTTTATCGTCTTTTTATAGTCACGCTTGATCTCAGTTGGTGTTTTTTTTCATGCCTTTTTTCCCAAATGAAACTAAGTTTAATTTTGGTTTCATTCTTGCTGATGTATTACAGCTGTGGGCCTGTATTACTACAGATGGGATACATTGTAATACTGTAGTTTCTGATTACACTGCATTTATTTTCACTTGTGAGTGTAAGCAACACAGCCTTTCCTAATCAAAATGAAGAGAGACCTACTGTGTGAAAGTACAAATACTAATTACATATATGGGAAGACAAAAAGTCTTAAAATATGCACTGAGTGCCTAATAAAGAAGTTTCTCTATTATGACCATGTTCGTTTTTACTATAGGCACCAGTGGTGATGGCGTTTAACCACAAGAAAGACATATACATCTAACAGATATACAATTGCTGTGTCTTTCAGAAGATGATAACTATGTGGTAAAATTAATAGAACCAAAAATGGAAGTGTGAATACACTATCTGCAGAAAACCATAGTGCCTTGTGAAAAAACACTATTCATAGTTCTTCCATTTCAGTGTTTGTGTTGCATTCGGTGTGCTCTCACACAGCCTTTTTGTGTAATATGGAGAGTGTGTGTAAGTTGTTCAAGACCTGTTTATACTCTTATGATCCTATTCAAGATACGTGACTGCATGGTTGTCCCAAACTAACAGTAATTATTCAGACTACGTAATGATTGTCCATTTCCTACCGCTCCTCCTCAATCTGGATGTACAAAGACAGAGTGAGGACGAGCCCTGGGGTTAATAACTGGTTGTCATTAGCAGCCCTGATAGTTGCATACAGCCATTAACTTCTCCCTCCCCATCAAAAACAAATAATCATTAATTTCTTTCAACTTTACAGCAGTTCTCCTGTGTGTCTGTAGTTTTATATACAAATATTTGAAAAGCATTACCATGAATTACATAGTATTTAGCAATATGCTTTTAAAAATAAAAACACATTTACATATTTTTGCAACCTTGCAGCTTTATTAACTGCAGATTCTTGTAGCATTCCGTGCTTTATTTTATTCAAATTCTTTCTCACATTGCAACTATTTCTGTTTTTGCTCTATATTAGGTGGCTACAGTCCATCCTTCTCTGCTCAAGCACACCCAGCTGCAAAGACACAGACATACAGACCTTTGTCTAAAAGTGCTTCTGACAGCAGCTCCGATGCCTTTAAGGTCTCATCTCCTTTACCACCCCCACATGTGCCACCCCCAGTACCACCACATCGTCTGCGGGAAAGGTCTATACCAGAAAAGTAAGTTACTGTGTTTTCAAAAACTCTTCTTGGTATGTATGAGCATTAATCCAATTTCAAGGTACTGGTGAAGGAAAAAATAGCGGGTATCAAGGGGCATGACAATAAGGGCTAAAAATTAAGGCTGTGATTGTGGCTTTTTGTAAAATTGGCAGGTAGTAGCAATTCAAAAGGTAATCCAACAGATGAAAATCATACTGCTGAATGATTTTCTTGATTTTGACTCCTCCCATTGTTGTAGACAGGTTTTCAAGAGCAGAGGATAGGGGTTAGTGATGGACTGCCTCCCAAAGGCCAAGATATTTGAATCTTGTTAGCAAGTCATACAGAAGCACAGGTTTTGTTAGCAAAACACTAAAATGTACATCTGCTTAGCCTTGATCTCCGAGGTTCTGTGAGTCATCATGCTGCACTAGACCAAATACCTTGGTCACAGAAGCTGAGGCCTGTTACAATTCCTTTTGTCAAACTTGAAAATAACTGCTTCGGCACTTAATTTGGATGTTCAGCTCCTTTTTAAATCTCCTACATGATAAGACAGGCATTGGAAATCTAACGTCTCCAGGCCAAGGGATGCCAAACATGTTAGTTATGCTTTGCCTGCTGCTGACAGCTATAGCTTGTCAATCTTTTCCTGCCACTGGGAGTTTCATACTTCATAAAGTATGAGCATTTAAAATCTCACATAAGAGGCTTAGGTCTAAACGTATCGTAGTTTTATAGCTGATATAGCCATGATATGGTTCCCAGTAACAGTTGGGCTCAAAAATATAGCCTATAAGGGATTAAAGGCTAAACATGGTAAATGAAAGTGAATTGAGTGTGAACCAGAATTTCAGTGGCATCTATTTTTCTTCAAAGTGACTTGAAATATAATGCAACTTGATTTCCATTTTCATGTTCTCAAAAAAAGCAATGTTTTCTGTTCTGGAACTGCAATTTTTCCTCAGTGAACATGCACGGTAAAAAGCGATGTGGAACTACTACCCCTGAAAGGTAGGGCATTTTATAAAAAGATGATCTGTTTTCCAGAAATTGCACTGTAAACAAAAGCTACCCCACGCATTTTTTTAAGGCATGTGATGTGCATTATTAGGTCAGATCACATCAAGCCAAGTCACAACAGAAAGCCTGACAGAATTTAATCAGAGCATATGATTTCTTATTGTAAATGCAGGCATATATATGGGATTTCCTTTTTCCTTCCTCCATTCTGAGTGTTTGGATCGTTTGCCCCAGAGCTAAAGTTATTCCAAATGCAATGTGGGTAGTGACTACAAAAATGCCAGGAAAAGATAACTCACATTGTGATAGGAACTACCTAAGTATCTCCCCAAAATGTGCATGTAGCTATTAAAATAACATGGTAAATGACTGGGGGAAAAAAAAACAGAATAGTAAGGGTTAAATTTTATTTTTGTCTCAGAAAGTTCTGTTACTTTTCAATATGGATTGTCATACTGTGCAATGATAAAAATATCTACCATTATGTACACTAGTGTAGTAAATAATGAGTTTTGCATAAGCATATAGTATATTTGCAATTTGAGGAGGCATACCGTGGTATTTTGTCACAGTATTTCAGGAAAGTTTTCAAGTTGTTTTACCACTTAAAACAAAAGAATGAGCAATCCCACAGGCTGGACATAACTAGTGCTTTCCTACTTTACTGTATATACCTGCTGTAAGCAAGTGAAGATGGGGTACTAGTCCAGACATTTCAGAGCTGAAAGCCAGAATGTGAAACTGTGCTGAAATTCATTTGGTTTTGTGTGCATCTCCCATTTCTGGAGCTGTAAAGCAGAAGGGATTGATGGTCAATGAACTCAACTGCTCTTATTTTTATTTAGAAATGACTGGGATCCCCCTGACAGAAAAGTAGATACTCGCAAGTTCCGCTCAGAACCAAGAAGCATTTTTGAGTATGAGCCAGGAAAGTCATCAATCCTTGAACATGAAAGGCCGGTAAGAGACATAAATGAAACAGTGATAAATAGTGATATATAGTAAGAGGTTTGGCGAAATGTCAGCTTTCTGTTATTTATTGCTGATTATAACTGCTCAGATTAACATCGAAAGTCTTTTTCAAATATGATTTTGCAGTAATTTCTTGTTGCTGTTTCCTGATGGTTGCCTTTTCTGAAAATGTAAGCTTGCTTTATTTGCTAAACTTAAAATCTGGTATTTCCAAGAAATCAAAGGACCACTGTGCAAATGAATGGATGATGAGTAGAACTGCAAATTAATGGAAGCTGCTTTTTCTAATTTGCATCCAGCTCTCATTTTCAGAAGTAATAACAACACATGGGGACAGACTCTTCTACAGGGTCTGTGACAGGACAAGGGCAAATGGTTTCAGACTAAAAGAGGGGAGATTTTATATTGGATGTAAGGAAAAAGTTGTTTACAATAAGGGTGGTGAGGCACTGGAAGAGGCTGCGCAGAGAGGTGGTGGATGCCACATCCCTGGAGACATTCAAGGTCAGGCTGGACAGGGCTCTGAGCATCCTGATCTAGCTGTAGGTGTCCCTGTTCATTGCAGGAGAGTTGGACTAGATGATCTTTAGAGGTGTCTTCAAACTCAAGCAATTCTATGGTTCTGCGGTTCTATATGTTTTCTAGTTAACTAATGCATAAAAATAAATTATTTGCATTTTCAAGATGTGGCTACTGTTATGTCTAAGCAGATTCTGGTCAAATACTGGTAAAGATAGCCCAGACAGACTGTGGAACCTTGGTTTCTGGAGGTTTTCAAGAATTACCTGGACACAGTTCTGAGCAACCTGATCTGGTTAGACCTACTTTCAGCAGGAGGTTGGACTGGGTAACCTCTGGAGGTTCTTTCCAGTCTCAATTACTCATGAGTACTGAATGTCCATGAACACGTAATTTGAAGTCCTTATTCCTGCTTTCTGAATAATTACTGCAGTTCTGGAATTTTTTATAAGTATGTCTGATAAAGCTAAGTTTGATGCATGCAAAATGACCATTAGCAGAATTTTTCATTTGCTGAAAGACTCATTTGCCCAGCCTGTCTCATTTCCTTTTATGCTATCTCAATACTTCATTATTTTAGGAAAACAGACATGTAACAATAGCAGCTTTTTCTTTTCATGGGCTTTTACCTTGTGTTTGGAACAGTTGAGGAGCTCCATTTTTCAGAAGGTTTTGAGTAATTGATACTGGGTTATTATTTGCTTCTACGTGGTTGCATTTCATGCTTGTTCACAGGATTTGTTTCTCTAATATAATGTAAATTATTCAAATAATTTAATTCCAGAATGTGTAATACTTCAACAGTGTGAAACACAGCCTGTACTACCTTTCCCTCATGTTTTTGTGGTCTTTGTGGGAATATAACTTTTTTTAGCTGGAAAACAGGTGTGTTACTCTGAAATTCAGCTCTTGCAGAACCAATGCATTTTTTGTAGAAGTTGGCATTTCTATGTGGGCTGCTAATTAATCAAACTAATTACACGGGATTTAGAATTTATTGTCAAGTTCCACTCAAGCTGCACTGTACACTGAGGTCACCTGCCAACTTTTCCAATGCCAAAGAATATTAGCAAATTAAAGTTTAAAGTAAGAATATTTCAGAATGGTTCAAGAATGATCTTACATTTATAGTAAATTGCATTTTCTGCCCATGCAGTGTGGAAAAAAAATTATATAAGAAATGCAGTACTGATTAATGCAATCATAGATACAATTTTTCAATTTTGAAGAACTAATGAAATGACAAAAAAGCAAGCTTTGCTGACTGTTTCTGGTGCTTTTTTTTTTTTTAACTTATGCATTTTTGGTGCTCTCAATCAAAAGGCTGGATTTTGAGCTTTATATTATTTAAAGCTTATAATATTTTCATGCAGAAAAGCCTTGCTTAGTTGCTTCAGTCAAGAGAAAAATCAGACTTCTGCCATCTGAAGCTTAGTAGCTAATGTGAATTTAAGGAAATGTCTCTTTGTAGAATACAGCTAAAAAATTGATGGAATAACATTCATGGACAGAACTGAGAGATACTTTGTGTGATTCAGAGTTGTAAAAGACTGGAAAATGGGAGTTATTGCAGAATACAAGACGTGAAAGTAATGCTGACAGTAGTGTACCTATTAATTGATTTTAAAAAACACTTGAAGTAGAGCAAGCTATCACAACTCTGGAAGTGATTTCATTGAAGCATTTGCTTTTCTCATGTTCCTTAAATCAGATATGGGAAATACAGCTCCTGACTCGTGAAAAGGTGATCAGCAAAGTAGGCCGAAAGATTTTTCTGTGCATCTAGGAAAAGCTGACATCTGAAAACATTCTATTAGTTCCAGATTCAGATGAACATTCCAAATCCTCATCCGTGTTAGTATTGCATGAGTTAGGTCTTTCATTTTCATCATCTCAAATCATTTTGATTTGTAATGTCTAAGAAATGTCTCATATTGTATTAAAATATTACACAAAATAGATAAGATAAAGATAGATATAGCTACAAAGTTGGGCATTTGTAACATCTGAATTAAAAACTCTTGCCCTATCAGTTTTACCAAAACAAACCAAAAAAAAGTCAGAGGGAGATTCTTCAACATTCCAAATCTTATTCTTAAAAATTTTTGCTGAAATTAAATAGTTTCCATATCTACATTGCATTTTTGATGTGAACCGCTCTGCAATAAATAAAGCAATATGTATAAGTACCTTTTATATAGGGCAGATTAAGGTGAAAGATTAGGTTTCCCATTACTGATGTAGATATTACAGTTATGATTAATGTGGAATGAAATAATATCATAAAATGGAATAAAATAATAAAAGAGATTCTGCGTAAGACTAATATTTAGTGGTAAATGTAATTCACCGAGTATTCATCCAGTAGAAGAAAAGAACATGAAAAATAATAAGCCTAAAATAAATGGCCTAGTAATAAACATTAAATGAATAGATCTGTTAGAGAGAAATGGTTATCTTTCCTATGGACTTGAAAAGGTGAATGTAATTTCAAGTTGTAGTATCACATTGCAGCCTGCTGTCATTAGCAGGAAATTGATGTTTTTTCTTTTATTAAGTTGAACATGTTAGAGCTTAAAACATCCACAGAAACAAAGGGCTTATGGTGTAGAAAATAAAAATTTCAACCCGATTAGCTTAAAAAAAAACAACAACAGCAGCTCTTTAAAAATAAAAAGATTACCTTAGGCTGTTGAATGCAATGGCAGTTCCTTTTTCTCCCATAAAACATTACTATTTCTGCTAGTAACACAGTACTGGTAAGGTGGTACATAAGTTCTGATGTACGTTTCCATCTCTAACGTCTGTGATTCAATAAAATGCTCCTTGTTTTCATTAATACCATCCAAACCATGGATTTGCTTCCTAAAATGTGTATTTTCTTCCAGTAAATGAGTAAATTGTAGCGTAATAACTTCATCTTACTCATATGAATGTGAAGTTAAATATTTATTCTTTACTAGTTTCAGCCTTGCATTTATCAAATAACACCTTCACATCACAATTTGTACATTTCTTTTTTTCTTCAGTGAAGTGAGTGAGAAAAAAGAGCTACATAGGCTGTAAAATTGGCAGTAGATGCATTTACTTTCATTGTCTTCTCAAAGCATAGAAGTATATTTCTGCTAGTCAGTTAAAACTGTGGAGTTCCATTTCAATTCTAGATATTTTTTTATATGTATGTTCAGTACACAGAATTTTCTATTGAGTTCTAGCTTAGAGTATAGAAGCATGACTTGGTTTGACTGACAAATCATAAAAAAAGAACTCTTGCTGCTTTTGCCCTCTGTTCCAGCAGATTGGAAGATACTTCCTAAGCCCTAGCCAAAATCAGTGTAAGTTGAAATGATTTGTTCATTTTAACTCTGTCAGGAGGATAGATAATAGAAAGCAGTCCTTCAGCAAAACTGACTTGAAGCCAAGTGAAATCGATTGCCTGAGCATTGATCGTGGCAGCCCAGGGAATGCAGCGTCCTCCCGCAGCTGGCAAGCAGTAGTGGAGTTATGAACTCTTAATGCTCTTCTCTTTTCTTTGCTGCCCTCTGCGGTTCAGTCTGTAAGTAAAGTTAGGAGCTGTGCGCATGGAGTTAACTGCACACACTCCCTTATGCTCTCTCTGCATTGGCACACAGCTACAGAGTGAGAACTTGAAAACTCAAACTGCATTCAAATACACTATTTCCTTACAAGCAGAATTTTTCTGCTTAAGCCTTCAACTAATAGCAAGAGTATTTGAAGATAAAAGGGGAGCCAGTTACTCTCTCCATTTTAAAACATTTATTGCATCCATTTCCAGTGTGGAAGTGGATGCATTCTGGAGGGTCATAAAGCTGAGGTGGGCTGCCCCTGCATGTAATGTCAGTAGCCCAAGATTTGTAGTGCTAACAGCTCTGTGACAGCCACACCATTCACATTTCATGGGAGTCGTATCTGAGTAAGTCAAATCTAGTCCCTTAAAGTGAACACCCATTAGTGGCTAGAGCACATTAGAGCACTCTTTCTGTGAAGAAATCCTTCCTGCTATCCCCTCTAGACCTCCTGTCTCAACTCTATGCCGCTGCCAAGTGTCCTATTCCTTGTCACCTGAGAAAAGAGATCAACACCATCCTCACTACAGCCTCTTTTCAGGTAGCTGCAGAGCGATGAGGCCTCACCTCAGCCACCTCTCCTCCAGGCTGAACTCTCTCAGTTCCTTCGTTTCTTAGATTGAATATCTTCTGTAGTTCTGAATCTATTGTGTTTCCATTCGTGTCTTCATCTCTCTGTAGAAGAGATTCATGTGTTTCAGAAATCAGTTATAGTTGCTAACAAGGTGGTAAGTCTTAACTGTTGAGTTCGTGAAACTTCTTTCAGTGGTGTTTTTCTACTAAAGACTTGTGCATGTATAGCTGAGTTGAAACAGGTAGTTGTCAATAGTAGTGCTCAATAATGGTTGCGCATGGTGGAAGTGCAAGGGCAAAACTCTGGAGCAGCTTTGCTCCTTAACCCTGCCATGGAGCACGGACAAGCTGCCCGTTGCTGGCCTTCACTGTTATCAGGACTAATACTCCTGTTACTTGAAAGGGACATTGTGAAGCTAAATCTATAAAACAACGGCTATTGCTTGAACTGCTCACAGATATGGAAGCAGCAAGTTCAAAAGGGCTGTTGAGCTTTCAATAGAGCAGTGTAGGCAGCTTGATCAAGTAACATCAAAAGCAGCAAGAAGAGTGCTATAAGATGTTTAATTACCTGAAATGGTCAAGTATGCAGCGTTATCTCTTGCAGAAAACAGATATAGCTGTATGTGGTTGCTCTGGTATGTTGGTGACAGCTTGACTCATGCAGAAAAAGTGCTAAATACTTAATCACCAGAAACATTATTTTTATAGGACCCATTGCCTTCTTTGAGGAATGCTTTTCTAGGTCACACCATACTTAGTGTCTAAGTTCTCATAATTGCAGCCAGAATTTTAAATTCAGAAATATCTTCTACAAGAAGATTTTTTTTTCTTATTTGCTGATCTTTAAGACAATGATTCTCTATAATTCTGCACTGCAGGTCAGCATACATCAGATCCTACAAAGAAACTCAAGCTGTTTAGAAAATAATTAAGGCAGCCAAGTTTGCAGTGGATTAAACATTCCATTGGGAGCTCTACTGCTTTGCACTGTCATGTTTTCATGCTGCTTGAATAACTCTGTCAATTATTATTCAGTTCACTGAAAAGCTTTCTCAATGCTGACTTCAATTCCTACTTTATCCCTTTGCTGTGAGAATTTTCAGATGAAAACAACATATTTTGCTGTGGAAAAAAAAAATGTTTCATGTCAATGAGCCTGTGGGAGATAAAGCATTACAAAATGCTGCTAAAGCTAAAATTATGGAATGCATAACTTCTGTTCCCTATTTTGACCATAGGATTTAAAATTTATAAAAGTTGTGTTCGACGCTCTGAAGTGGCTTTTTAATATAGTCGTGCTTGCATGATGCATATTGTTCATCTCTGCTCAGTGCCTGCTTCAAGACAGCAAGATCCAGAATTAACTTGCTTTCTGAGAAGGAAATGACTGAAAGCAATAATGATAGAATTATGTCTTTATTGCCGATCACATGGGCGCTTTGTTGCCTAGCTGAACATCATTTAAAGCATTTTCTTAACAAGGAATCTTCAGTAATATTAAAGGTTCTTGCAGCTATGTTTACAGAAGCGGTCAAAGATCAGTCTTAGCTTAAAAAGAGTAATCTTGAAATCCTTAAAGTCTTTCAATCATTAGAAGCATAGCAACAAAAAGGAAAGTATTAAAGCTTTCAGTCAATGACAGATCTTGAACAAGAATATTCTGTCTTAAATACCATCTTCATTCTTTGATTTTATTCCATTACTTCCCCTGTATTTGTTTTGTGTTTGCATGTGTATTGTTGAAGTGACACGGCATTTCTAGTCCTTCACTCAGTGTGTGCCTTTTCCTTCCCTTTTCCTTCACAACTGCTCCAGCCTGATTGCATAAACCCAGATGACATAGATTTAGAAAACGAACCCTGGTATAAGTTCTTTTCAGAACTGGAGTTTGGACGTCCGGTAAGTGAGGACAGAATATTAATATTTAAATGTTAGGGAAAATGTTTTTATATAAATTTACCAATTACCAACTTCAGTAAACATATCCCAGTAAAGTTAATATGATCTTTCTTGAGAAAGGTCAATAAAATCATCTAATGCATCTAACTATCATTTTTTTAAGTGGAGCCCTAACTTGCCAGGGTTGTGACTTTAATAACTTAAATATGGACTACATATTAGGGCTGGATTAGGTTCAAACAAACTCTAAGAGCATAAAAGATTTACTGACATGCCAGGCTACATGAGGAACCTGATCACTTAGCACAGGATCCTGAAGGACGTCCTGGGAAGCAGCTACCTTTTTGTACCTGCTCAAACACCAACTGCAGAACTCACAGCTACTTCAGTGAGAGAAGAAGAGAAAGCAAACTACATACTTTCCTTTAAAAGTTGTTGTCCAGTGTATCAAATTTATCATTGATTACCTTTTATCTCCTTTTATCTAGCCATTGAAGCTGTTTTGTCATTCCTCCGCATAGGTAGGCAGAAACAGTCCAGATACGTTCTTCTGACAACTCTCTGTTAGCAGTGTTTTACTCATAATGATAACTTGAGAACAGTGCCTCCTCTGAGACGAGGAATGTTGAGGCTTCTCCAGCAAAAATGTAACTGTGACACTTTACGCTGTCTCACCAGTATTAAATACAGCTAGTACCAATCCAGTCATTCCAGTTGTAAATTTTACCACCTAAAGTTACTAACATATTATTTAGATGCTTAAAAATTTACAAAATACTGTAACACATTCTTCCTTCCATTCTACCCATACGTGTCACTCTTGTACCTGATGTTGTCAACACTTAGTTTCTAACTGTGTCACCTTCTCCATGTTTCATTCCTTGCTGCCATTGATTCTCCTCCATTCCATCTCTCCACTTCTGCTTATATGATGCAGCCACCTAAAAAGCTTTTGGACTATGTTCAAGACAGTTCTTCCGGTGTTTCCAGAGAGGTAAATGAATGATTCTTGTTCAGGTGATTCTCTTGGGAACAAGGATTGGCATGCTTGCTGTTTGTATCTGTTTGTTAAAATTTTGTGGATTCCTTCTGATAGCTATGAGACGTTTCTAATTCACAGAATCACAGAGTCACTAAGGTTGGAAAGGACCTATAAGATCATCTAGTCCAACCATCCACCTATCACCAATGGTTCTCGCTAAACCATATCCCTCATCACAGCATCCAAACGTTCCTTGAACACCTCCAGGGTCGGTGACTCCACCACCTCCCTGGGCAGCCCATTCCAGTGCCTGACCACTCTTTCAGAGAAGTAGTATTTCCTAATATCCAGCCTGAGCCTATTCACAATCACTGTGTCTTTGTCTTCATATTTTTCCAGATCAGTAATACATTTGGATGTTGATCTTATTACCCTAGAAACTGTGAGTTCTTATCTCCAAAAATGTTCAGAGATTAACACTCAGAATTACACAATAGCTCATATGTCTCTAAATCTTGACCAATTCCCACTTCTTTAGAGTTGGGCAAGTGTGTTGCTTTCACACACAATTAATACATCAGCATAATAGTATTTTTTATTAAAATATCTGACTGTAAATTCTATATGTCAAGTCAAAGCCTCTGTGACTGAGCTATCGCTTCTCCAATTAAGTAGTTATGACTAAGGTAGCTAACCTGGAAACTGAAAATCGATATTCCTGTTGTAAATTTGCAACTGCAGAATTGGCAGTCACTGAATAAAATACATCAAGATCAAGTAGTGGGCTGTCATTTGCCCTACTCTGAATGGGAGAGATGCAGGCTTTCATTCCTCCTCCTATCCACTCCCATTTCTAGAGCGTTAGGGCAAAAGTCAGTGAATCCGGCACAAACTACTCTACTTCATGCGGTAGCTTTGCTTCTGTCATATTTGTGATTCACTCCCTTGGGATCTCCAAAAATTAAACAAAAATTGTGACCTTAAATTGTTACTTGTGTTGCAGATTACTCTGACTTGGTTTTAAGCTCTATAAATTTGGAAAAACTTTACAGTTGTGAAATTCGGGCCCAGTTCTCTGAGAAAATAAACTTCTAGGCCTTTCCTGATATTTGGGACTGCACTATGTACCAGAAGACAATGTAAGAGTCCTAGCATACAATTATTTGAAATATAATCATGTTCAGCAAGTCTGTGTAAAGTGAATATTCAGCAGTATTGGTTTCGTCTTTGTTTAATTTACAAAGGCACTCATCTTTTGTTTTGAAATTTTAAAAGTCTTTAAATATAACTCCTGTTTGGACATTACAGTGAATTCAATATTTTTTCAGTGGAAAATATCGTGGAACAACTCATTAAAACATTAGAAGTATGATATAAACAGACCTGTTCGTTGTTTTTAACTTTTGCCTACCTTCTTCATTCTGAGTCACAATTAAAGCTTTGATGCATGGAAACAGCTAAAACTTTGGCTTAACTGTAAATATATATCTCATTTCTTTTAGTAAAACTGTATCAAAGTATTCAGTAAAATCTGTATTTGTAGTTTGCTATGGCTGTTTTTGACACTGAATTGTTTTTGTCAGGCAGCTGCCAAAGTGGAAATGAGAAGCAACTATATCCACTGCTTGCTTTCACCTTTCCCCTCTATCAGTGTGGTTATACCAGTGGGTAGAATGTATAAACTTCACACAGCCTATGGATAACAATGTACGCGTGCATTAATAATTGGTACGGTATGGTACAACGTATATGCCCCCATACGTGTCTTTCAAAATCTTCAAAAGACTGCATCAAAGAAGGGGAAAAAGAGCACGTTACATCCGAGGTGATATCTTAAAGGAAGGAAAGGAAAAGCTGTGTAGCAGCTCAGCAGTCTGTTTTGCGATGACACACATTTTTTGCTGTCTTAGGCTGATTGCTAACATGCTATATACAGCCTGGGGAGTGCTGCGGATAAAGTGCTTTCTGATTTTGCTTCAGTTGTGTGGTTTATCTCTTGCCTTCCATAGGAGCTAATGGGAGCTATGCTGCCCATGGGATTTGTGTCACGGTCTGTATGACCCTGCAGTCATAACAAGTGGTGAGAGCTCCCCCTGCCTCAGCTGTTTGGCCTGTATCCCGTGACACATGGCCCCGGTCTGCCTCTGACTGGAATGGCACCTGCACAGAAGGCCTGCAGTGACAGTGCAGTGCTTGCACTGCCTCACAGGCAGTTCCAGATGGCTTTGAGCCTGACTGGGCCTTTATGGGTACTGGAGCATGCCAGGGGCCGGTCAACAGTGGTGAGGCTGATAGTGATAGGCAGCTTTGAAATAAGATTTGTATTTAACAGAACATGCTCCACAGGTGTTTTGTGGGTGTTCCTTCTGTGTGGCAGTGCACATCTGCTTCACTCTGCTGTGTGGTGGCATGCGGAGAACGAGGGTTACTCTGTTGGTGTGAGCAGTTGTGCCAACTCTGGCTTTTGTAGTTTTGCTGCAGACAGATCTTGTATTTAGATGTGTTTTGTTAAAACTTTGATGTTGGACACTTGAAAAATTGGCATAAAGCAGATTTCAGCTTTCAGAAGATCTAAGGAAAAACTTGAAAATATGAACTGAACAGTAAAGACTCAGGACCTCCTTCTGAATATATTCTAAAAACAAATATCATGATATTTTGTTAAGATGGGCTGAGTTAAAAGGAATGCACTCATCATTATCCCCACGTGTGTTCCAAATATAAAATAGGGATCATTTCATAAGCGCTACCAGCAGGTTTGTTGCCTTTTTGAGAATATCTGACAATAATCAGCACACCTCCGTAACAGAAGCAGCTCCAAAGCACAGGCTCCTACTTACACTGCTGACGGGAAGGTGCATTAACTCTTCACTTGATCCTAGGGCAGACAGTATGGTTTTGTGTCACAGGACCCCTTCTCCATAACTTATAGGTCCATTGACTTTTTGAACTAGGTTATAGTACATAAAATGCTTTGGTGAACAATTACCCATTTCTGTTCTTCACATTAAAATAAAAAAATTAATCAGTGGATTGTATTAGTGAAGTCGTACATAGGTTGTTTATTGCCTAAGAGCAATACAGTGACAAACAATTTAAAAAGAAAGCAAATCTTGAAATCTGTGTTTTACTGTGAAAATGAAACTTGTAAGAAATAGCTTTTCATTCGTATACAGAAAAATAGGTTGGTTTTAGCAAATTAAAAAAATAGCATGCTGTGGCAGAGCTTTACTGTATTCCACAATCCTGTGTACTCTCTCATCATGGAGTAAAATAAGTGTCAAGTACCACTGCCCATAAAGCCACCTGGGAAAGAGGGACGTCACTGTATCAGTGAGGCAAACCTTCACTGATGGCAGCATCTAACACTGGGAAAAGCTGAGTTCATGTCAGCAGCAATGTCAGTCTTCTCCCAACTGGCCACTGCTATAAAAGACCTGCCCTGCTATAGGACAGCCAAACGCTTCCCATTCCTTGCCAATGTGGGTCGCGTCCCACTGCCTCAGCTTGCTCCTCTTGGCAACAGCTTAACGCCTAGCTGGTGGGAAGTTCTCTTTTAGGCTGAAAACTGCACATAGACGTTGCTGGATGTCATATTAATTTGTGGATATGTTAAAGAATAAACACAACAGTAGTTTATAGCAGATAGAGGTACTGTCACTGGAACTTTTAAATGTCACTTTCTCCTTCCAACTGTTGTGCAGACACTCTGGAATATGTGCAGGTCATCCTCTGCTGTAAATAAGGTGCAGATGAATAGAGGAGATCGTGTCTCTTGCAGAATACTGTGCCTGAAGGTTGTTTTGGATGTGCTGGATGACGATTAGCCCTTTTAGCCTAACACTAAAATAATTTCTGAAGCTTTTATTTGCAGCTCTTATGGAAAACAATGTTATAACTAGTTCTGCCACAGTGTTTTACAAGTTAGATTAAGCATAGCTGCTTGAGAAACAGCTAGAATGCTTACACCGTGATGAGTGTTACTTCTGCAATCCTTTGGTATGGAGAAAAATCTGTAAAATTTTTTCCTATTTAGAGAATAAGTCTAGAAGGCTTCTACAGAGAGGAAAAATAGTTGACCGTGAATGTAAGGTGGCCAACAATTGGCCAGAAAAATCCTGGGTCTTTGAGCTGGTTTTGCTTCTGACTATAACTGATTGTGAAATTCTGGTGAGTAAATTGAGGTGGAGGAGAAGCTTTGCAGATGTTGCTTTGCACAAGGAGGAATCATTTTCAGATTTTTATGTTTCATAGTCAAAGTTAATTTCATGTGTTGTGTATCTATTTTTGAAAACAGTATAGAGAAGCATGGCTCTGAATCATTATTTAGTAGTGCTTTAAAAGAAAAAATGTAACTGAAATAGAACACAAAAAGAAATCTAGTGATGCTTTTTAGAAACTGCTTGACTGAATACTGCAATATCTATGTGCTGGAGAGCACGGTATGTTAATCATTGTAGTCTGCTTTTATAAGACGTCACGGAGTAGCAAACAAAATAATCAAATACTATAAGCAGAAATTGTCACCTTTTCATATGCAGGCATATTATAGATCTATATATTTGTTTTCACAGACTTCCTTATATTATCACTCTTCAACAGACAGAGGCCTGGACAGGCCTTCCAGGTAAGAAATACAGTGCATGTGACTTTAGTAGACACAGACTGTACAGCCTAAGGGTTTCCTTTGTGACCTGAAGCCAGCAGATGTTGAAAAGAGGCAAATTTTAACTTTCAGCTGGTGGACACCTAAGAAAATGAGAGGTGCATGGAGAGGATGTCCATATTTTGATACTCAAGTGCAGTTCTTAGGTTTTTTTTTCAAGGACTTAACTGTTTGCATTTAGCATAAGCCATGTTGTCTTCTGGGTCTTTCCAGTGACATCCCTGAGCTTCTGTCTCAGCTTCAGCACTCCATTATTTAACCTTACTGCTTGCAGCCCTTTTCTGTGCTGTTCCCCCAAGCTTGTCACCTCATCCATTCTATCTATCTCCTTTTCTTATCTTTACACAGCAACTCATCATTCAACTTCTTGTCTATAGCTGCATTTTACTACTCACACTGTTATTTCCTACTCATATGGGCAGCTCCTTTAATATCTTGTTCGGCATCCTGAATAATCAGACTGCTTAACCTGTCTACATCTCAGTTTGGTACAGCTATCTCAGTAGCCAGATCTTTGGGTGGTATTGCCACCGTCTCAAAATTAATATGGAAACACTTTCAAATCATTAGTTGCTGATACTTTTTCAGTATTTCCAAATATACTCTAAAAAGCTTGGTACATTTATTTCAAAGTTGTCATTATGAAAGCAATATAACAATTTCATATGAAACTCTGATACAATCAAGTGAAGAAAAAAATCAGCTTTTCTCTGTCAAACATGCTGTAAGAGCTGTAAGAGCTGGAGCTGAGCCCAGTGCTTCTCCCCTGTGCGTATTTCAGATGTATTTCTTCTGGCATTGTTCAATCCATAAGCAAATAATGCAATTACGAACTTGCTATTTAATTCCTGATTCGTGATTACAGAGATGAGACTGCTATTAATACTGGTTATTTTTATAGTTCTGCAAGTACTGCGAGTGACTACAGGAAAAGGAGGAAGTCAGAACCTGCTGTAAGTCATCAGAGAGCACACAGTGATCAAAATGCAAACAGGCCCAGCCTGGGCCGTACAGATATGCAAGGCCCATACACCACCCTTAGAAAGCCTTTAACTAGCTCATCTCCTTCTTCTCCATCACGAGCAAAAGGTAAGAGGACATCATATTTGTTAGGAGGAAAACTGATGATGATGTGTTGTATAATCTCTTGGTAGTAAATACAACTGTTGTCCACTGCTGCTGAGTGCACTCTGTAGGGAGATTTACTGTATGAGGGGCTTTGGACCTTTCCTTAAAGACTAACTTGTTTATCTTTACATGTGCGATTCTAAGCTGACCGAAAGCTGGACTTGTAGCAAGGGTTTTCCAGTTTTATCTGCCCCTTCTAGGACACAGAAAATTGGTTTATTAATAAAACTTTAAGGAATTTTATATTACGGTACAAATCATATTCTTCATTAAAGTGCACTCTTCTCTTATTATACTGTTCTTAGGATATGGAGAAAATAAATCAGGACAAATGCTATGTGAGATTAAGGATGTATTTCCATGATAGCAGACCTTCAGTTCAATAGCTGGTGTCCTAGATAGTGTCAGTTATTGGGACCTACTTTAATCAAGCAAATATCCATAGTCAGATTTTTAATTTCATAAATCATAGAATGGCCTGGGTTGAAAGGGACCATAACGATCGTCTAGTTTCAACCCCCCTGCTATGTGCAGCATCACCAACCACTAGACCAGGCTGCCCAGAGCCACATCCAGAATCCTTGAAGTATTCAGTACAGGATACACAATCTAGGTTTTTGGTTTTTTGTTCTCTTTTTTTCCCAAGTAACTCATGGTCCCACTGCTGTTCTCCACATCTCTCCAGAAAAGAGACACTTGAATTAGGTGGTTTAGTTTGGGGGGTTTTAGCTGTTTTCATTAGCAAGACAAAAGGTTTCCAGTAAAATATATGATGGATATAATATACAGAGTACTATCTATTACAATTCCCATCCTTCTTTTCAAGTTTTTATTAGTCTTTTATTTGCTGTATTTTGTAGCTATGCTATATGAACAGCCATAGCTGTAAAAAGGATTGTGTAAACCTTAGAAAAAGATGATTCCTACTGAAAAGAACATAGCATCTAGGTTGCAACAGAATGTATCAAAGAAGAACAGTGAGGAATATTAAGAGTGAAGTGATAGAAGAACAGATTTATTTTAAAACCACTGTTAAGATTAGTAATTTAAAAAGTCATCTCATCCATTTGGTGCACCAGGGCAGACAGTGAAAAGGTGGTAAACTCCGTTTACCTGCATTTACTTTTTACTACACCACTGATAAAAAGTACTCACTGTGACTTAAATACTTCCCATGCTGGAGAACATGGGAACAGTAATTCCACACAACCCCTTAACTTCTGGGAGGTAATCTAGATGAACCATCAAATTTTCTGGGAACCAACCATTTTGTTAAAAGAGCAGCACACTGTAAGTCTTTTGATCTGCATGGATTTTGAACTCAAGTGTTTCAGTTTCTGACACAGATTCAAATTGTTCTTCTAGAGAGCAGACTGAACTGATTGAAGCATGTGTCCTGAACTGAACGCTGCCACTTTAAACCACTTCTGAAAGTTCAGCTCAAATACGGGAGACCAGAGTTCCAAATTTGTCTCGTAGTGACTTCTGTGAACTGTCTGGACATTAATCAGATCAAAACCTCTGTAGTTTTCAGTATGCACAGATATTTGAAATATAGTTAAGCCAGTATTTAAAATATAGTTAAGAATGTATAACGGAATAATTTCTTAATACTCAGCGTATACTCATAAGAAATTTAAGTTAACTAAGAGATACAAATTTTGTCCAATTTGTACATTTTCTGTAGTTATCATTCAATTTACGTTCCACAGGGAAAAAAAAAAAAAGAGAGAGATCTATTTAACCATAAAAAATGATAGTCTTAGCTCCAGGGATAAAGCACTTCAGTCTCTCTCCAAATTCAATTTATCTCAGAGTTTTGGAGTCTAGATTTGTGGTTTGTCTTCATCTTTAAATTTTTTTCAGCTTATATATTTTTTTTACCTGCTTCATCATCAATATTGATGGTGGTTTTCTTACACTGTTTTGTTTTTGTTTGGGAGGAGGATATCACCACAATTCTTGAGGAATTTGGATTATTTTTTATGTTCAAATTATCATAAATGCATTATTAAGGCTGGAAAATGGCTTATTAGCTCTGCAGTCCTGGGCTGTAGAAATGTATGTACTGACCAAAGTTGACAGAATAGATGTACTGATGGCTGTCTCTTTTCTAGTCTTTCTGATACTTACTGATATTAATTCCAACTTTCTGAATCTTTTAATTTCTGGCAATGTCTCTCTTTTATCATGCTGCTCTATGGATTATAAAGGTGGGGATATTAGCAAAGTATATCCATCCCTCCTCAGTTATTCAGTGCACAACCACAACACCTCAAATGAATTAGATTACTGTAGCACTTACAGACAACATTTAGCTGTTCCTAATGATTCGAGAAGGGCAATCAGCTACAAGAATGGCTGGCAAATGACTCGACAAAATGCAGAAGTCTGGAGCAGCACAGAAGAAACAACTTCTCCAAAGAGAAAATCTCGTAGCTGTGATGATCTTTTAACAGATGATCGGGATAGCTTTCCCGATGCACAGGCCAAGTCTGAAAGCATGGGCTCTCTTCTATGTGAGGAGGATGCCAAAGAGGTTTGCTCAATGAACTGGGCATCCCCATATGCGCCTGAGGGCCATGGTGGTGGTAGGGCAAGAGTTCGTCACAGATCTGCACATGATGCCCCAGGTTTCCTTAAAATGTACAAGAAGATGCATCGTATCAATCGCAAGGACTTGATGAACTCTGAGGTGATCTGTTCTGTGAAGTCCAGAATACTGCAGTATGAAAAAGAACAGCATAAAGGTATTCTTCAGGGCTGGAGAGAGTCCTCTACTGAAGAGGTGCCCAGAGACATGGTGCCAACCAGAATATCGGAATTTGAAAAACTAATTCAGAAGTCAAAATCAATGCCAAATCTAGGTGATGAAATGTTGTCAAACATTACACTAGAGCCTCCTAAAAATGGTTTATGTTCACAGCGGCGATTTTCTATAGAGTCCCTGCTGGAGGAAGAAAATGAAGTCAGACATCCCTCTCAGGTACAACGGAGCTACAAGTCTAAAACCCTGGTGCCAATTCATATTGAAGTGACCAGTGATGAGCCACAACGGTCACATATGGATTTCTCAGACAGTGATCAAGATGGAGTGGTTTCTGACCTCAGTGACTTTATCCAGATAGAGGGGTCATCCTTTTGTAGTGAAAGTGACTTTGATCACTATTCCTTCACATCATCTGAAAGCTTTTATGGATCGGGCCACCACCACCACCACCACCACCACCACCACAGGCATCTCATCAGCTCCTGCAAAGGGAGATGCCCAGCATCCTACACCCGCTTCACCACCATGCTGAAACATGAAAGGGCTAAACAAGAACCTGCTGAAGATCCACGCAGACAGGAGGCAGAATCTGGCCTCTCCAAGATAGCATTCCTAGTCAGCCCAGTGCCTTTCCGAAGGAAAAAAAGTGCAGCCCCTAAAAAACAAACTGAAAAGACAAAACGCAAGTCATCTGTATTTGAAGCACTAGATTCTGCACTTAAAGACATCTGTGACCAAATTAAAGCTGAAAAAAGAAGGGGAAGCTTGCCTGACAACAGTATATTACACAGACTTATTACTGAGCTGCTTCCAGACATTCCAGAAAGGAATTCATCTCTTACAGCTCTGAAAAAGAGTCCCATGCACCAGCCTTTTCATCCACTGCCTCAAGATGGTGCTACTCATTGCCCACTTTACCAGAATGATTGTGGAAGATTACCTCTTAGTGCCTCTCTTCAAGACATGGACACAACTAACAACAATAACCAAGAAAATGATAGTGCACTGTGTTTCCAAGGTGGATTCACTTTCTTCCTCTATCCTCGTGATTTATTCCCTGTATTTCCCACCCTTTCTCATTCCATTTTTATTTGCGTAGTATATAAGAACAGTTCATCCCACAAAACTCATAATGCAGGAAGACTGTTATTTTTATGTCATCACAAAACTAGAAAAAATTGTTGTCTATTCACAAAATGAAGTAATCTGGAAAATTGGATAAATGGTGTATTTCAATTACTAGATATTTAGTGCTATAAATTATAATGATGTTATTAACTTAGTGTTTTTTTCCTAAAACAAAAACCTTACAGAAAGTGAATGGATGCATCATTAAGATGCTGGTCAAGTAGAAAACAATATGCAGGGAGCCTTTCCTTGAATATTTAAATCAAAAATATCAGCATCAAAAACATGTAAAAAACTATATAGTAAAATGTGCAATTGATAAAAATGCTGTTAATTCTGCCAGTGTAATAGAGAGTTGTTTCTATTTCTCATGAAAATACACTAATTCCATTGCTTCGTACTACTTTTTGTGAATAGACCTGAAAGTTATTTTAGGAAATTTTCATTTTCACTTTTCAAATGGTTTCCAATCTCTGTGGCAGCAAAACTAGTTCTTCTCAGCAAATTTTAATGTGACTATGAAGTTTTCAGAAATACCTTATCACAGAAGAGAAATTCTCAATAATCAAAACTTTAAAGATGGGCTTGATCAAATAACACGTAATCGATATCGTAAAGGCATTCTTTCATCCATTTGTGATTTCAAGAATGGCCTTTTAAAGTCATTAACTTCTCAGAGATGCTCCTTCATAGAGGGCTGGAGTGAAGCAGAGTTATTTAACATAGAAATGCTGTCATTTAAAGAATACATGACAGACTTTCAAAAGACATTAAACTAATACTCTTACCATCTCTAGTTTGGTTCTTTTAATATTGCAAAGTTAAATTTAAAAAAAAGCTCAAATAATACTTTGAGAAAAAGAGAAGCAGAGCAATGAACAACTGACAGCAAGTTTCAAAAATTCAGAAATTGTACTCACCAAGTAAGTATCACATTTGCTTGAAACTAATTTTCCAGTCCTTGAAAGTAGGGAAATCCATAGTGCAGAGTAAACGTAGATTCCTAATAGCTTCTGTGACAACAAGGGAACGACGTAAAGAAAGCTGCCCACAATTGGAACTATAATAAACTTGCTGGGGATGACATGCTTGCAACCAACAGCCTGGTTGTTGATGTGATGCGGTTAAATAATTTTTGCCCCCACTGTATTTATCAATAGCCTGAAGTCCTCGTGGCTTAGCCAACAGCCCATTGAGGTCTCTGTTCTGTAAAACTGCAACATAATGCACAGTAGATGGTTTTTAATTCCATTTTTCCACTTGTACTTAGAAATATATAAGCTTGGTAAGAACGGATCATGTGAATGAAGTCAAAGGGAGGCAAATATCAGTCAGAAGCCTCCAGCAGGCTTTTACAATTGCTAGTAAATCTCAGAAGTCAAGGGACAGTTTATTTCATTCTCTGATCTGAAATAATTCCATTACATTTTAATTCACACTGGAAACCTCACTAAGCAGTGGAAAGTGCAAGACTTTTCTTTTTTCTTTTATTAAAATACAAAAAGAGGTGTTTGCCATCCTGTAGTGCACCATCCTCTAGTAAACATTGGAAAACTATGCTTCAGAGAGAATCTGCCACAGAGATTGGTGAGTAATGATTTATAATTCCATCTCTTTATGAAATAACACAACTACAAGTTGGCCTGTTGAAGAAAAATTGTTTCCTCTTATTATCTCACTGAGGCACGCTTTAGTCATGTTGTGTGCATGTAATTGTGATTATATTGTTGGCATTCAGAAAAGCTTCTCACAACCTGTTAAGTCTCAGTACTCCTGTCGTGTCTTCCACTTGGTCCAGGAGGGGTGCATCACCTCATACAGTAAGGCATAATTTTGCTCTTCCCATTCTCTGTTACACATTCTTCTGCTGTGGATCAGAGGAAAGCCTTGGCTTGAGGGTTGGTATCTTTGTTTCTTTAAAGGTCCACTTTAACCATAACATAACATGCTTTTCTTCTGATTAAATGTGAAATTATAGAATCATTATCTCTTCATTCCTTTAAAAGATACCAAGCAGTATGCCAGGTTTTAATGTGTTTATTTTACCACAGTTTCACATAATGATGTTCTGTTTTCAGTAGACCAGGAAACTCCTGGAAACTATTCTGCTTTCACTGATGTGGGACGATGTACTCCAAGGGACAGAAGAGGAACTACAGATAAAGAGGTAGCAAACCAAAAATAAATAAAGCAGCAATATCCATATGGAAAAATCAATAACATTTCTGAGACAAGATTTTTGTTGGTTATAAGGCAACGTAATGATACAGACAAAAGGAGGCGCCACTCATCAACATAGTATTTAGATGGGACAGAATCCTTCTTTTTCATTAAAGAGACAGGTACTTAAAGAATATCAAACGTAAGATAAGCTGCATCTTCTACTTACACTTAAATGGACATGGACAGTAGTTGACTGGAGAGAATGTTTGGTGGATAGCAGGTGTGAGTGGGGGAAAGGCTCTTTTGAAAAATCACAGAATTAACAAGAAACTGCTTCAACAGTTTCAATCCTGACATCTGTATTCCATCATTACTTTTAAAACAAAAGAACAACAAAAACCAAAACACTGCTGTTGGTGTGTTATACAAAAAGCATTACCCTAACAGCAATCTCTAATTTCTGTAATAGCTCTGGTGATTGTGATTATATACCAATTGCTTATTTTAATGCTTTGGCAGAGGAAATGGAAGCAGGTGTACAACCTCTAAAGAAAGTAACACATTATCACTTGAAATATGCTTAAGAGAGTGATATATTCAATTTTTCTGTGTGTGTACTTTTAAGTTCTGGAACTTGAAGCACTCTACAAGCAGGCTTCAGGGATTTTATTCAGTCATAAAGTAACTATATTTATATTAACTAGCATCTGGAGACTGCAGATTATTAGCATTTTCCATTGATTTGAATACAGTACACTCTTGAGTTACTATAATTTTGTGCAATAGTTGTATCTTAGATGTTTCTGTAATTTAGGAGCTGAGAACAAGCAAGTGAACATTCTGAACAGCAAACACATTTAATAAGTTATAAACTAATCTAAGTTTTTTCTGTAGGCTCCCTAGCTTGTTAAATGGTGGTACAGCTTAGAACTGGGTATAGCATCAGAATTCAGTTCCACTTACACCCCAATGACATGGTTACATTGCTGCAATTCAATTAAGAGTCTTAAGTCCAAGGAAGCTTGTTACAAAATAATGGTTAAAAAAAGTTTCAGAAGGTGTACTGGGCATTTCTTTTAAAGAACTCTGAGTTTCAATATGAAAAAATGTTAGGTATGTAACAATGGCTTGTAGTGTAAGACTGTTATAATTAAAAAAAAAAAAAAAAGAGAGAGAGAGAACAGAAGACCTATATCTTGAGGACAAAAGACCTATATTTTCAATCTATTTTGTAGATTTTGCATTAAGTCAGTCCCACTGTTCTTTTAATATTATCTCCATTCTTGCATTCTTTGCTTTATCAATTACAGTACTAAAACAAACAAAAAAAAAGCAAAATCAGTAAAGACTAAAAAAACGCTTAATGACATGGATATCCCCTCATCCAAAAAACAATTTTAACAGCTGCAGAGAAAAATGCTTTGTATTTAGGCCATCCTACTTGAAGGAGAGCTGTAATGGAATATTGTATCAGTATCCAAAAACATAATTTGACAGGATCCCTTTAGTAACCCTGGGGACTTTTTTTTTTATTAAAGACAATGCTCTAGGTAGGTGCTGGTTCTATTTTTAAAACACTGTCCCAAATACCTAACAACCTCAGAAAAGTAAGTTGTATATTTAATTATCAAAACAGAGCCTTACTGTGAGAACTGCTGTAAACTATGTGCACTTCTTTTTTTAGATCTCGGTCACCTTTTTAAAAGCTAAAAATTGTTTGCCATATAGTAATACTATCTGAATGTGTTAATCATTTTGCCTACTTTTCAGAAACTGCCAGCTAGAGCTGTCTATGACTTTAAAGCTCAAACTTCTAAGTAAGTACTAGACTTTTGTTCCTTTAAGTATCCATAGTCAAGGAAAATCTTTCTAGCACTTGACACAGCTCTCTGCTGTTAAAACCAGTTTCTACAGCCAAATGCCATGAAAGAAAAGGACCCCACCTGCTGTCACAACAGCTTCTGCATTAGCATGCTGCATAAGAAGTTTTGTAATTAAAATGTTATAAATTATTCTATTTTCCATTGTACTTGAACATGTGAGCGGCTGTGAATCTTCACCTTTCGATAGCGACTCCTCAGGGTTGCCCACTGAACGATCTTTGTTTGTAAATAAATATTTGTTTAGGCTACATAAAGTAGCATGCATAGTGTGCTGTTGCAGATAGATTGCTTTCTTACCAAAATTCTGTACAGTGCTTCAGAATCTTCTATACGTCTTGTGTTACCACAGATCTTCTGCAGGATGTAACATATCCCATACCAAGATAAACAAAACAAACAGAACACGCCATTCTAGGATATGAGGGAGTCAGAGGAGAACACTGTAGTTCATTACTGCTGTCACTCTGGTGATCCAGGGTGTTCAAGCGTTCTTTAGATGCAGTGCAACATTGTCACTAATATCGCATTAGCTGTGTAATCTGACAACTTGAATTATCAGAACAGCAGATTAGGTCCTGAAAAAAAAAAAAAAAAACAAGAGACAGCACAGCAAATACCACCCAGGCCAGGTACTGAAAATGTTCTTAATGATTTGGATAATTCACTTTTTCGGTGTCCAACATTAAGCATATCACAGGTCCTGATTCTCAGAAACGGTGAGAACGTAATCATGCTTCTGATCAGCTTGGTCTCAAAAGAAAAACAGGTAGCACAGAAGCATGCCAAGCTATGCTGCTGCAAAAAGATAGTAATTGGCCACAGAAGCATGTAATGTGTTCAGTAGCTTTCCTTACCAATTTGTCAAGAACACCAAGTATGTCTCCGATACTTATAACACCAGCATCCAAACAGGGGATTCCAAAGTCATAATGCTTGCCTGCAGGCACTATACTGTCCACTCTGATAATAACTACAAATACTTTCTTGGAGTACAGATTAGATCTATACGACTTACCAATAGTATCCAGTATTCATAAATGTGAATCATTTTGCTTTATAGGGTATAATCAACTGGTAAGCGTACCACAGCTATGATATCTTTTCTCCAAATGTTTAGTTGCTAGATTTTGTTTCAGTTTTGAACATAGAAACTGCAGGAGCTATGCAGACGGAGGAGTTCAAATGTAAAGCTATAAACACCTGATTTAAATGAATCTGTTACAGAGAGCTGTCCTTTAAGAAAGGAGATACTGTCTATATCCTCAGGAAAATTGATCAAAACTGGTATGAAGGTGAGCACCATGGAAGAGTTGGAATATTCCCAATTTCTTACGTTGAGGTTTGTTCTTTGTTTTAATTCCTTGAATTATTTCGGGTAACAGATCCACAAGCTACATGCAAATGATTAAAACCTGATGGTATTTTTCTCCCTAGAAGCTTTCTCCTCCAGAAAAAGCACAGCCTGCCAGACCGCCTCCTCCTGCACAGATTGGAGAGATTGGAGAAGCTATTGCCAAATATAATTTCAGTGCAGACACAAATGTGGAGTTGTCACTTAAAAAGGTAAAGCTTAGAACTATCTTTATCAAAATAACATTATGATGTCTACTGCTAAACAGAATTAATATATACGCAAATACAGTGCTTTGGTACTAAATTTGCTGTGCACAAAGTGATATGATGGTAGAAAGCTGCTGACATAAGCTCATTAGCTTGCATTCTCTCCCAGCTGCCTGCAAATAGCTTAAATATTTTGTGTATATAAACGTAATTGCAATATGCAAACACCTCCTAAGTGTCTACCCAATTTTCTACTTTTCATTTCAATTATCCATGGACCTTTTGAGGAACTGTTACTGTCTTCATTATCATGGTGAGGTTTTTACTACAGAAGAAATAAAAATGAAGAAAATAGAAAACAGCAAAATTCAGAAGAAAGGCTCAGACATGTTTGTGGAAGTACTGGCTATTACAAATATTTTGTCTTAATAATAGTTTGCTCTTTCTAACATACTCATGTTATGTCTATACACATACATGTTGGTGATGATCCTTTATTATACATGATCAAAACAAATGTTTAATTGCTGGGGTTTGTCTGACTGAGATACTCTTGTTGTAGGAACTTTATTATTGATGGTATTATATACTTAGTTATAAGTATTACATATTCTTTACCCACTGGAAAATTCTACCTCATTTACTTTCCTTTTTAAATGAATTAATGTTCATAGAAGTTATTCAGTGTTTCTCCTATTGTGTAAAACTAAGGATACGGGTTTTTGATGCTGAATCAACACCTGATCTAGCATCACTGAAGGTAATGGGTGTTTTTCCGCTTGTTTGGACTGGTAAATTTCAAAGAGGTCTAGGAAAAAAATATCAGGAATAGGAACAGAGGGAACTAGAGGTGGGAGGCAGTTTGATTTCTGTTCTTTAAATTCCCTTTCATGCTGACTGTGGGATCTTGTCAGCCCTGTTTTGGTTTGTTTTTAAAAGTTACAATTCCATCCTAATAATGATAATTTTAGGGTACTCCACAAATCTACAACAGAAACCTAAGGACAAAAAAACTGATAGGGAAGAACTTGTTCTGAAAAGACGGGGTAAAAAGCACATCATATCAAACAAAAGAAGGAGCTCATTAAGTTTCAAAACAGAGAACTGTTTGAATAAAAAGTTGCTATTTTCCATTTCACTACCTAGGCTCTCTAAAAACAGTAAGTGAGCCACTGCCCGTCTGTCTTCTTACATAGATACCTGCTTGTGCAGCATGCTCAGTGGGAAAAGCATTTATCTCATTTTCCCCATGAAATAATTTTGAACTTTTCATTTCTACTTATTACAATTTTACTTGATAACAAAGCACGTGTGTGGATTTAATTATTTAACTTCTATTACCCTTAGGGAAAATTGGGCATTTAAATTAATGCAGTTAGGGGTAGTGGACACTCCATCCCTGGAGGTGCTCAAGAACAGGTTGGATGGGGCCCTGAGCAGCCTGGTCTAGTACCAGATCTGGAGGTCGGTCGCCCTGCATGTGGCAGGGGGGTTGGAACTTGATGATCCTTGGGGTCCCTTCCAACGCAAGCCATTCTATGATTCTGTGATTATTCCATATTACAGTTGGGGTGTTAGCTTGTAGACTGGCCAACAATTTAAACAGGTTGTGCTCCTATGAAAAGATCCAACATCCAACAAAAAGAGAGATTCTGCTGAACAGCAAGGGCAGTCTGTAACGATCTTCCTTTACCTGGAATGGTAGTTGTTTACATGGCTATTATAAATGGCAGGAGAAAGCTGAAGGCAGAAACAGTACTGCAGGGAAAATAATTTTATGCATTAAAATAATATCGGCGATGCAAAAAAAAAAAAAAAAAAAAAAAACACACTTACTACTCATCTGCTGATGACCCATTTTTCTAATGCATTCCAGGGAGACAGAGTCGTCCTTCTTAAGCGAGTTGATCAAAACTGGTATGAAGGTAAAATACCAGGAACCAACAGACAAGGCATCTTCCCTGTTTCCTATGTAGAAGTTATCAAAAAGAATGCATCAAAAAGTGCTGATGACTACCCTGATCCTCCTATACCCCAAAGCTATTCTAGTGACAGAATACACAGTTTAAGTTCAACTAAGGTAAGGATTTTTCTTCTTTGATATCACCCCTAGAGTGGGTTTAGATGGACTTGTAATTTTTTTGTTAATGTGATAATACATAATTTAAGCATTCAATACACTCCTTTCTTGCATATGTATTGCATACGTAGAAGTGCATTACTAACTTGTCATTGAAGTATTTTAATAGAAGCTTTACATTCTGCCAGAATAGTTGCTCAGAAAAAAAATAAAAATAAAAACTTACTGTGGAGTCTAGGACAGAATTTGAGCATCAAGGATATGTTTAGCAAATTCTTCATAATGCAATGTGAAGATATATCTGTCATCGTAAAAGCCTGCAATCCCATAAGCATGCAAAGGGCATGAGAGGGTAGTTTGCAAGGGGACACAGCTTGCCAAGAGCAAAGCTATGCCTTTCAATGTAAAAGAGAACAGCTAGTGATTCTGTACTGTAACCTTCCTCCTTTTGCCGCTGACGCTCTACAAGGAGGCTGTTGGTTGAAGAGCAGTTCTTTATAGTAGTATGACAACAGTGACAGCATTGTATCATTCAGTAGTGAGTCAAATGTCATCACATCGTCAGTGTTTGGATTCAGACTTTCATAGCTGTGATTTTTCACACCAAACATGTCATAGTTCCTGAATTCTTTTCCTTCTAGTTCATAACTACCACAAATCAGGTTACAAAAAAGATTCCTGTATTCCAGTTTATCATTCACTTTTGATATTTCACAGTATCGTGTTCAGAGATAGAATCAATAAAGCTTCTGTATGCAAATTGTGACTAGCATTAATGTAGTATCAGTAAGTGATTTTGAATGCTAAAGATGGAATCTTTTCCAAATCTTCCTCTTCATCACTGTCGATCTCTTCACCATGGGGCAGTATGTTTTGTGTTAAATTTATAAAGCTTATAAGCCTGCCATTTATCGATTTGTTTCAGATGGTTTTCCCATTTTCTACTTTCATATACTTGCACACTGGTGCTTATTTAGATGCTTCAGCTTTGGGATAAGTTTCATATTTATTTACAGCTTTTGGGACAGTCAGTTATAGGCAACAGTGGTCTCTGACAATACTGCTTATGGCTAAGCAATATTAGTTGTTTTATGGTATTTGTTCACAGAGAAGTAGCAGCTCCTTTCTCTTCCATTCCAACAAAACTTTTGAACTGAAATAGTATCAAGTTCTGTATCCCCAGAGTCAGGTATTCATGAACTACAGCCTTTTCTCATTACAGTAATGGGAAGGTCATTTAAGAACATGAGGCAACTTAGGTGCTGCATGCTGCAGAACTGTCTCTCTATATCTGGAGACACCTCTCCCCATTTTCTGTGGATTTCCTGCAGCTAAAGCTGCTTTTTTTCCTAACCCCTATAATCTTGTCAGTGATCCCTTCCTGAGCACAAGTGATGCTTTGGAGTATTTACATTCAGGTATGCACGTTAAGAATTAGCCTGTAATTTCTTACCTTTATAAATTTATTTAGATTCTTCTGTAACAGTTGAAAAGCCTAGACTTTGGGAGCCTTCACGTTCCTCCTGTATTCATTCACTCTCTCCTATTCAAAGTTATATTGAATATTGTCCAGAATTTTTAAATTTGTAAAGAGAAATCAGGTAACAGCCATTTAGAATAGAAAACAAATCATTTTAAAAACTTAGTTAACATACCTGAATTGCAGCCTGTGAGAACTGCAGAGCTGTTGGTGGCTGCTCCGATCATCTTGAGAGAGCAGGTGCAGAACATCCAGACATGCTACATGCTTCTCCTGTAGTCCACCTATGTTTGATACAAGGAGGTAACATGGACCAGATTTGCCTCCTCTTTGCAAGCAAAGATGAGATGAACTCGAATCTGTCCTGCCACTAATATTATGTAACAGATTAGTTCTCAAGTGAAGGATAGGGGCATTAGTCTTAGTAAACTTTTGTAACCATCTGGTTCTAGTCTAAGTAAAAAAATAAAATAAAAATCATCACACTATTGACATTCTTAAACAGACAGGTTTTTTTCAACTGTATTCAGAAATGCAACCGTCTTGTTCCTGACTACCTAGGAGGACTTTAGCAGGCCTGAAGGTGTTCTTGAGTTTACCACCAGGATTGATGCCACTCTTCCTATTGCTTTGGGGAGTTTTAGCATGTAACTCATTTTACGACTCCTGTTGCTAGAGAAATTGTCCTAAACTTCTCTGGCCTAATGGCAACAAAAATAAATAAGGAAAACTAAGCTTGCTTTTGATTTACATTAACTTGGCCTAGAGCATCTATATCTTTAGTTCTAGTGCAGCCTGTAGCCATAGGAAACTAAAACTGGCAATGTCTCCTGGACCATATGACTTCTAACCACAGGTCAGAAGCCCTTTTTCAAGGGTAAAGATGAGGGAAAGAGATGGAGTGCTGCTAGTAACAGTCCAGCTATGTTTTAGCAGATCACACTATTAGTTTGGAGACTCTATACTTTGGTACAGAAGATTCTATAACAAAGGTTTGTCTAACTTTAAAACAAAGCTATTTGGCTCAAGAAAGTTCCAGTAGAAGGTAAGTAAACTAACATTTCTATTCTGCGATGTTAATTTGGCCTTGTGAAATTATTTTCATATTCTAGAGTAATACTTCAAGTCTAAAGTTGTCCAGATAACCTAAAGAGAGGCGCACCTAATTATCGTGGGTAATTCTAACAATGATGTCAAACCATTTTTCATTCAACTTTAATTAATTTTGAGGATTAATAGTTATAAAAATGCATTTTCAGTATTTACTGAAGCAATGGATATCTACTGATGCTGTGTACGTATGACTCACCAGTCTCATTCTTACAAAAGGACGTTTCTTTTACCAGAAGGATACTTCAATCAATATTATGTAATGGTACTCAAAATATACTGCTGTATACTGTGCTGTCACTATTTTAAAGCTTTGTTGTTGGCTGCCTACCTTCAGTTAGAATTGAGTGTACCTTTCATGAATGCTGATGTCATTTTAAACTGATAGGGTTACTTTCAACGAAAAATACTTATGCCTTAATAAAAGTATGCTATGTATTTAAGATGTTTCTTAAACATGTACTGAGAAATACAAATATTAACATTAGGATAATTAGAAATCACCTCAGAAGTTAGAGCTTAACTTAATGGCACCAGAAGTGTACTTTTTGACAATCCTATTCTCAAAATAATAGTAATGGTTTGGGGGGGGGGGGAAGGGGGGAATCACANAAAAAAAAAAGAGAGAGAGAGAACAGAAGACCTATATCTTGAGGACAAAAGACCTATATTTTCAATCTATTTTGTAGATTTTGCATTAAGTCAGTCCCACTGTTCTTTTAATATTATCTCCATTCTTGCATTCTTTGCTTTATCAATTACAGTACTAAAACAAACAAAAAAAAAGCAAAATCAGTAAAGACTAAAAAAACGCTTAATGACATGGATATCCCCTCATCCAAAAAACAATTTTAACAGCTGCAGAGAAAAATGCTTTGTATTTAGGCCATCCTACTTGAAGGAGAGCTGTAATGGAATATTGTATCAGTATCCAAAAACATAATTTGACAGGATCCCTTTAGTAACCCTGGGGACTTTTTTTTTTATTAAAGACAATGCTCTAGGTAGGTGCTGGTTCTATTTTTAAAACACTGTCCCAAATACCTAACAACCTCAGAAAAGTAAGTTGTATATTTAATTATCAAAACAGAGCCTTACTGTGAGAACTGCTGTAAACTATGTGCACTTCTTTTTTTAGATCTCGGTCACCTTTTTAAAAGCTAAAAATTGTTTGCCATATAGTAATACTATCTGAATGTGTTAATCATTTTGCCTACTTTTCAGAAACTGCCAGCTAGAGCTGTCTATGACTTTAAAGCTCAAACTTCTAAGTAAGTACTAGACTTTTGTTCCTTTAAGTATCCATAGTCAAGGAAAATCTTTCTAGCACTTGACACAGCTCTCTGCTGTTAAAACCAGTTTCTACAGCCAAATGCCATGAAAGAAAAGGACCCCACCTGCTGTCACAACAGCTTCTGCATTAGCATGCTGCATAAGAAGTTTTGTAATTAAAATGTTATAAATTATTCTATTTTCCATTGTACTTGAACATGTGAGCGGCTGTGAATCTTCACCTTTCGATAGCGACTCCTCAGGGTTGCCCACTGAACGATCTTTGTTTGTAAATAAATATTTGTTTAGGCTACATAAAGTAGCATGCATAGTGTGCTGTTGCAGATAGATTGCTTTCTTACCAAAATTCTGTACAGTGCTTCAGAATCTTCTATACGTCTTGTGTTACCACAGATCTTCTGCAGGATGTAACATATCCCATACCAAGATAAACAAAACAAACAGAACACGCCATTCTAGGATATGAGGGAGTCAGAGGAGAACACTGTAGTTCATTACTGCTGTCAATCTGGTGATCCAGGGTGTTCAAGCGTTCTTTAGATGCAGTGCAACATTGTCACTAATATCGCATTAGCTGTGTAATCTGACAACTTGAATTATCAGAACAGCAGATTAGGTCCTGAAAAAAAAAAAAAAAANCAAACATGTCATAGTTCCTGAATTCTTTTCCTTCTAGTTCATAACTACCACAAATCAGGTTACAAAAAAGATTCCTGTATTCCAGTTTATCATTCACTTTTGATATTTCACAGTATCGTGTTCAGAGATAGAATCAATAAAGCTTCTGTATGCAAATTGTGACTAGCATTAATGTAGTATCAGTAAGTGATTTTGAATGCTAAAGATGGAATCTTTTCCAAATCTTCCTCTTCATCACTGTCGATCTCTTCACCATGGGGCAGTATGTTTTGTGTTAAATTTATAAAGCTTATAAGCCTGCCATTTATCGATTTGTTTCAGATGGTTTTCCCATTTTCTACTTTCATATACTTGCACACTGGTGCTTATTTAGATGCTTCAGCTTTGGGATAAGTTTCATATTTATTTACAGCTTTTGGGACAGTCAGTTATAGGCAACAGTGGTCTCTGACAATACTGCTTATGGCTAAGCAATATTAGTTGTTTTATGGTATTTGTTCACAGAGAAGTAGCAGCTCCTTTCTCTTCCATTCCAACAAAACTTTTGAACTGAAATAGTATCAAGTTCTGTATCCCCAGAGTCAGGTATTCATGAACTACAGCCTTTTCTCATTACAGTAATGGGAAGGTCATTTAAGAACATGAGGCAACTTAGGTGCTGCATGCTGCAGAACTGTCTCTCTATATCTGGAGACACCTCTCCCCATTTTCTGTGGATTTCCTGCAGCTAAAGCTGCTTTTTTTCCTAACCCCTATAATCTTGTCAGTGATCCCTTCCTGAGCACAAGTGATGCTTTGGAGTATTTACATTCAGGTATGCACGTTAAGAATTAGCCTGTAATTTCTTACCTTTATAAATTTATTTAGATTCTTCTGTAACAGTTGAAAAGCCTAGACTTTGGGAGCCTTCACGTTCCTCCTGTATTCATTCACTCTCTCCTATTCAAAGTTATATTGAATATTGTCCAGAATTTTTAAATTTGTAAAGAGAAATCAGGTAACAGCCATTTAGAATAGAAAACAAATCATTTTAAAAACTTAGTTAACATACCTGAATTGCAGCCTGTGAGAACTGCAGAGCTGTTGGTGGCTGCTCCGATCATCTTGAGAGAGCAGGTGCAGAACATCCAGACATGCTACATGCTTCTCCTGTAGTCCACCTATGTTTGATACAAGGAGGTAACATGGACCAGATTTGCCTCCTCTTTGCAAGCAAAGATGAGATGAACTCGAATCTGTCCTGCCACTAATATTATGTAACAGATTAGTTCTCAAGTGAAGGATAGGGGCATTAGTCTTAGTAAACTTTTGTAACCATCTGGTTCTAGTCTAAGTAAAAAAATAAAATAAAAATCATCACACTATTGACATTCTTAAACAGACAGGTTTTTTTCAACTGTATTCAGAAATGCAACCGTCTTGTTCCTGACTACCTAGGAGGACTTTAGCAGGCCTGAAGGTGTTCTTGAGTTTACCACCAGGATTGATGCCACTCTTCCTATTGCTTTGGGGAGTTTTAGCATGTAACTCATTTTACGACTCCTGTTGCTAGAGAAATTGTCCTAAACTTCTCTGGCCTAATGGCAACAAAAATAAATAAGGAAAACTAAGCTTGCTTTTGATTTACATTAACTTGGCCTAGAGCATCTATATCTTTAGTTCTAGTGCAGCCTGTAGCCATAGGAAACTAAAACTGGCAATGTCTCCTGGACCATATGACTTCTAACCACAGGTCAGAAGCCCTTTTTCAAGGGTAAAGATGAGGGAAAGAGATGGAGTGCTGCTAGTAACAGTCCAGCTATGTTTTAGCAGATCACACTATTAGTTTGGAGACTCTATACTTTGGTACAGAAGATTCTATAACAAAGGTTTGTCTAACTTTAAAACAAAGCTATTTGGCTCAAGAAAGTTCCAGTAGAAGGTAAGTAAACTAACATTTCTATTCTGCGATGTTAATTTGGCCTTGTGAAATTATTTTCATATTCTAGAGTAATACTTCAAGTCTAAAGTTGTCCAGATAACCTAAAGAGAGGCGCACCTAATTATCGTGGGTAATTCTAACAATGATGTCAAACCATTTTTCATTCAACTTTAATTAATTTTGAGGATTAATAGTTATAAAAATGCATTTTCAGTATTTACTGAAGCAATGGATATCTACTGATGCTGTGTACGTATGACTCACCAGTCTCATTCTTACAAAAGGACGTTTCTTTTACCAGAAGGATACTTCAATCAATATTATGTAATGGTACTCAAAATATACTGCTGTATACTGTGCTGTCACTATTTTAAAGCTTTGTTGTTGGCTGCCTACCTTCAGTTAGAATTGAGTGTACCTTTCATGAATGCTGATGTCATTTTAAACTGATAGGGTTACTTTCAACGAAAAATACTTATGCCTTAATAAAAGTATGCTATGTATTTAAGATGTTTCTTAAACATGTACTGAGAAATACAAATATTAACATTAGGATAATTAGAAATCACCTCAGAAGTTAGAGCTTAACTTAATGGCACCAGAAGTGTACTTTTTGACAATCCTATTCTCAAAATAATAGTAATGGTTTGGGGGGGGGGGGAAGGGGGGAATCACATTAATTTTAATTGTATGATTTAATAACCCATGACAGGCTCTCTAACAGACAGCCATAAATAATATAACTTCAGCAGATCAAATGCAGGTTGCCCTCATGAATGTAATGATCCAGATTTGTCTTGATGTTTGACATTTAAGCTGAGGCCAGAACCTGATACAGTTTCATTTTTCAAATGTCTTTTCTGCTGTTCTGATTCATGTACTAATGATTTCAGACACCCGTGCTCACTGAAATGATACCCTCTAGTCCAGATGATGGCACAGACATTTGGCTTTCCAGTCTACTCATATCCCAGCTCTCTGTCATGCTTATTTATTTAAATTCCCATGTTTTTCTTATTTTTTTGAAGTTGCCTTTCCAAGCACTATCCCCACCTCCCAGATACCATTTCTCCTCTTGGTCACCCAACGATCAAAAGACACTCCAGGATGCCACTAGTGATTCATTTTCCAGGATGGATGCTTTTTCACCTTCAAGCTTATGTATCTTACCACCTCCACAATTTCCAGACAGTTTTCTTTGTGACTTAGAAGAACTCAGTTCTTTTGCATTAACAACATCCCAATCTTTGGAAATCTCCCCAAATAGTAGCATTCACCAAGTTAAGGAAAATGATTTCATTCCAAATACAGAGATGTCTCTCAGCTCCACTACAGCTCTTCCTCAGTCTTTTCTCGTATCTGCCTCCATCTCACCTTCAGCCAGTTCATCTCATGACATAACACATAAGCATGAAAGCAACAATACTGAACTAAGAAAAGATAAAGACTTGAGAACTGAAGAGCCAAGTACATCTCTCAAGACACCTAGAGACTTGTCAGATACTATGACAGAAGATGAACATGTTTCCTCTACCTGCAACATCCCTTTGCTACATAGATGTAGCTCCGTCTCCGCCATGCTAGATGCAAGTGCTGAAAACAAAGAGGAAATCTGGACAGCAGATCTGTCAGTTGACCCAGGAGATCAGTCAGAGCCTCAAGAATCGGATTTCTACAGAGAATCAGAAGACACAACAGAAGAACCGATAAAACTCTATATAGAGGAGGATCTGATACACAACAACTTAGAATTTCCTATAGGAAGTAGAGGAGATTCCATAGTACGTTGTGAAGGATACACATCACCGAGTGTTGATAAGGTATTTTAATTTCTGAAAATCATGGCTTCTGTGTTCAGATAGGTAACTAACTCAGTATAATTTTTCTCTGCCTTTTCTTGTATTTATGTTTTTGTACTGTGTGGAGGTGCAGTTTCATTCTGTGGTGTTGAAAAAAATTTGTGAGTTAAGGCACAGTCCCTCCTCAGAAGCAGGTGATGACAACAGCAAGTTCTATGGTGTCTCAATCCTGCTTCTCCTCTCCATTCTGTCATTGTTGACTTCTGTCATCTTCTACAAAAAGCCAGGGAATCATTCTCCTCACTGTCCCACAGTGTGCCACCCTTCTGAGCACAAGACCACAGAAATGCTACCAGCATTATTCAGAGGAAAGGATGCATCTCCTGTGGAGACTCAGGCGTTTGTACCTCACATATGTCACTTCACCAGCTGATATATTTATAGTAGACTGTTACTAGAATGTGACTAGAAACAGGCCAGATTACGTTTGGCAGTTAAACATATCCTTCTCCATACAGCCTGCCTTGGTTCCTCTCTGGCACAGTACAACAATGAACTATCTCCAGTGTGTGCTATCCATTAAATGCCATGATATTACTACACAGTTTGTGTGGTTTCCAGGCGGTTTTAGAACAAAATTTCTCTGTCTGGCACTTATTTTCTAAAGCATTTGTTTTACATGCTTGCATGAGCCAGTCAAAGCAACTGTCTGAACAGTCTCACTCTTGAAATGTTTTAGGCCAAATGTAAAACTAATTAATTAGAAAGATTTTGCAGGCTTCTTTTGCCCTTACTTGACCTGAACGGCACGGGAGAAAACAGTAAAAATAAAGGTGAAATCCACTGCCACAAATATTAATTTGTTTTAATTTTTGAGGGAAAAATTTTCTCTCATAGTAGTAGACTGACTAATAATCAAAATTAGCATCCTATTTCTGACTGTCCATGTTTGTTACATGACTTCTTATTGGGTGTTTTATATCTATAACAGCTGGTTGTATAGCATAATTATTTGTCATCTTTTTTAACTGTTTAAGACAGCTCTGCTTTCTACGAAAACATCAGAAGAATCTGATACTCCTTTCCACCTTCATTCAAATCTACCATTTCACTCTGCCAACACACCAGCTTCTCACTCTGTTCTTACAACATCCCACTCTGCTGCTTCCCTCTCAGCTCCTCTCCTTTCTAAACTCTTACATGAGCAGGAGAAAGATTCAGTGAAGGTAAAGGTAACTGCACTTCTCAAGCATGGGTTGTTGAAAATCTTCACTAACATTAAATAACTGCAAGGCTAATACTAAGCATCTATCATCTCCCTTACTAATATTAAGTAACGTAGCATGCAGAAGATTAAAATAGGCCTTCTTCAAATGAAAAGTGAGGAAAAACTGTAATCTCTATAATACAATGTAATACAACATAAGTCTCTCTGAAAGTAATGCCTCCTGTTTATTTCCATGGAAACTACAACAGATACAAGGAGCACAATAACGCTATTTGATAGAGCAAATTTTCAGCTACAAAACACAGTCACCACCATTAGCTATGCATTTTTGCCAGTGATGAACAAGAACCTGCAGCATGATGCACTAGTGAAAATCTGTACCAGCCAAGGTGGATCCATCATCACGGTCGCCACTGCTGAAATGCACCGCCCACCACCTCAGTGTGCTCACACCCACTGTTTGGTCTCCATAAACATTCAGCAAGTACCAATGAATATCAATGGATACCATTTTTTCCATGTGGAGGAATTCAATGGCACACCTTTGGTTCATACTCACTTCCATGCCAGACATCATGTTGTCAGACTGCCCCTCTGCTGCCATCCATCACACAGCAACAAACTGCAATGGAATACAGGTGGGAAGGTTTAACATCTACTTCCATACTACCAACATCCACCTCTGACATCAGAGGCCAACATAATATGAGACATACATTACTTTTGAAGTAGCCCTCCAAGATACTAGTACAGTAGAAGGCCTTCAGCTTACCTTCAAAAGTTCATGCCAGGACTTCTGTTTCTTTCATTTGAGTAAGAATACTAAGCAATATCCAAGTAAACAGAAACAAAGTAATATTTGTACTTGAAAACGCTTTTTAATTTCAATCCAAAGCCAAGGAGAACAGCTCTAATTTTCACAGTAAAGTACTACTGTACAGAGTAACATTCTAAATCAATTAGTCAAGGACTCAACAGAGATTATTCCCTCTTCCAGAGTACGCTTTCTGTCAGCATTGCAATTCTGTGGCAGAAAAACGAGTTCTGGAAAGAGTCTACAGCTCTAAATAGATAAATTCCCAGTGCAATTTAGACCCAAAATCAATTTCCAGTGATGACTCCCAGAGTCTCCTTGTGACAAGGAAAAAGAGTCACATTAAAAGTTTGAGAAACTGTCCTGGGAAAAGTGATCATTAGCTCCATGGAAGAAAAAAAAAAAAAAAAAAAAAAACACATTGAAAAACCTACATCTTAGATTGTGTGTTAATGGAAAACCTAAGTGAAACAGACTTCTTAAGGTCCACAAGTTGCGTTGGCTTTTTTTCCTGAAGAAGGGAAGTTATCCCCTACGAATTCTTGCTGGGGTATGAATCTATCATGGGCTTCAGTGCCTTTTACTTCAAGGAAGGTGTGAAACACAGCAGAGCATTTGTTTTTGCCACTTTGAATAAAAGTAGCAGAAAGGCATTTTTAGGTGACCCTGATATGTCTTGTCCTTGTTTAAACAAGGCAGGTTAATCCCTGCTGAAAACTGAGGGAATTTTTTTTTTTTCTTTTCTTTTTTTTTTTTTTTTGGAAAAAAAGGGTTTCTCTGCTCCTGGCAACCTCTTAAACAGCACGCTGCTCTCTACTGGGCATGGTGGGAAGCACAGAACACAAGTAAACAGGCTGTGGCCCCATCTTCGCAGATGACAAGTGCCACAATATTAAGAACTAGGAGGAACGAAACTGATGTTAAAAGAATTCTAGCTCTTAACTCTTTTTGAAAATTGTTGAAATTAACAGATTTTTTTCTGCAACGTTTCTGAAGTGAGATAAAGATTTAATTTCATTCCAGCAGTAGGTAAATTTGTTTCAGAAGTCAACAGTGACAACATTGCCAGGACAATTGCAATTAAAAAAAAATTGGGGCCCAGCCATCATTTCTTTCTACTTAACCTCTAGTTTAAGCTTTAGAAGGAAGGACAGACAGTACCTACCTCTTCTGTTTGTACGTGTTGTCCATAACTAAAGTCTTACTACAGCTGTTAAAGCAGAAAAAAGAAAAAAAAGAAAAAAAGAAAAAAAAAAAGAAAAAAAAAAAAAAAGAGAGAGACATTTCCAGGACTCAAGCACTACCAGTGAAGTTGTTGAGGGAGTTCTTGAAACTCTATACCTTCATAATGTCTGTTAATGTAAAAATACATCCATATGCATATATGTATTTGGAATAAGGCTCAACTCTAAAGCACGACCTGGGATTCTAGACAGTAGAGTACAAGTAGCTATATGGAAGAGAAGCATCGTTTCCCTCCATGATGGTGGGAGGAACGTATCCTCCAAAGGAAGAGCTCTAAAGACACTTCCAGAGGAGAACTGCTGATGTGTCCCTGCCTTCTTGACCTCTGCTGATATCCCTTTTTTGGCCATTCACCTTACCAACTCCTGAAAGGGTGCTACTCTCCTGTCTTGCCACTTTCTACTGGCAAATAAACAAACAAACAAAAATACAAAGAAGAGATTTCTACCATATCAGGACTCCACTAGCATCGCATGACTCTCTACCCACCCGCAGCCTCCAGGAATTCACATTTGCTTCCCATCCTTTTAACTACTGATTCATGTCAAGTATCTAGCTGATTAATGGTGATGTTAACCAAACTAGGATTTTTCCTAGTACTTTCCATCAAGTACATATTTGCTTCCTAAATGCAAATTTAAGGTCTGGTGTCTGTTTAACAGCAACAAATAACAATGTTTGTCATTTGTATTTCCAAGGTAGCATTTCTGCTGTCTGCTGTTGAACTTTTCCTGTATTGAATGAGCTACTTGAGTAGATAGACTTCCAGCAACTGTTCTTACTTCAAATGCATGCATTGTGCTTGAATGATCACTTAACTCTAGTGCATAAGTGCACATGCCAGAGCAGCAAGCCCTTGAGAAAATGATTGGGAGTAGATAGTATTTTCATTTTTGCACCATTACATGCACCTGTAGCATACTTGCCTTTCGCTACCAAGGAAAGTATGTCCAATCTGCATGTGTGAATGAAGTGGCAAAAATCCCAAGATGCTTCATTCATAAACACTCAATTGACACATTTTTTGTGGTTTTTCTAGGCTAATTTAAACAGAGAGATATTTGTTACGGGTAAACCTCCTCGTAGCCCTGTGATGAGTAAGAGATCCTGCAGCTCCTCTGTCAGAGGTCACAGCTATTTACACAGGGTATGGTACCAGATGCCCAGTGTGCAGTAACAGCGTTTCCATATTAAAGGAGCTCAGTGTCTAGTCTTCAATATTTTGTTCTTGCCTAAGCGTCTGAATACTATCAGTATGTTGTGTTTTCTTCCTGTTGTGCTTCTGTGCTATGTCTGAATAAAGCCAACAGGTTTCTGTGTGCCAAACTTGTTATAAATCCATTAGTGTATTGTATCTCAGCAGTACTGCACAGTATTTCCAGTGCTACAAGATGTAAGAGATCAAAGGTCTGCAAATATAGCCTGGTTTTTGTCCTAAACAACTTCTCTTGATTAAAACTACTTCTAGTTTATTAAAATTACAGTTTCCAGAAGATAAAAATTACGTTACACAGGCTTTGGTGATGCTAAACTCTTGTTTTTTAGTCCATGTCCTTTTCAAAATATTTCATCACTGGTGTATCAAATTCCCTTGAAACTCTTTATCCAAGCACAGCTATCCCAGACTCACACTCTTCAGCCTTTCTCTTCCTAACCATAATATAGCAGCAACATAGCTGCGTTTTACCTTTCCAGAACATTTAGTTTGCGTACATTTGGATCAAAAGTGTGCTTTCAATTATGAAAAGGACCAAAATTACATAGGACTGAGAAACTATGGGCTGTATTTTACCTGTACCTTTAAGGCTGAATTATTTTCTGCAACAATTTCTTAACATTAGACACTTAAAACTTATAATGGGATTAATTGCTATCCATGTAGTCACTCCTGATTTAGATAATCTTCTTTCCGGGTATTTCCTTTTCAAAATTTCAATTTAAGATATGCAGGTTATTTTAATTTTCAAAGTCAGCTTTTTTGGAAGGCCTTTGTTTGCTGCAAGGTACAAGGAGGCAGTACTTTTTCCATCTTTGAACAGAGACAATTCAATCATAGGAAGACCAGGAATCTTATAGTACTGGACCAGCACCATCTCAGAGAAAGTCCGTAATAAAGAGAATAATTATATCCACGCACACACAAAAAAAGAGAGATCGAGACCTATTTTAATTTTGCTTGTTAATCCAAATAAATGGCATGCAGCCAGTATGTTAAAGGGACTGTACTGGTCGATATTTAGTGCATTTACGAATTTAATTCCAAAACCATGAGAACACAGATTTACACATTCAGAACTGTACAGAACTACTACAGGCAAGGACACATCAGTCACGCATGACGGTCACGTATACCACTGGAACTCCTCACTTGACTACACACTTCCTAACATTTTTTAGATTAGACTTTACTATTTTTTACCAAGGAAATGGGATACTGTAGCAAACCGAGCCATAGCTGGAAGCCTACATCCTCAGCACGAAAACTAACTTACCATGAAATTTATCACCTATCCTGCTATCTCCTCAACACAGCTGGCTAGAATATAACTGCTGCAAATTCTGGCTAATGCCACTGTATAAAGAAATCAAAACTTAGAGGAAAAAAAAATGGGGGAAAAGCTTCTTAAAGTAAGCTCAGGTAATATAGAGATCACATTCCAAAGTCCCCCGTTCAGATATAGCACCTTATTTCCCCACATCTTAACTCCGCCAAAGCTTCCTCTGTAGTATCAACATCAAGTTGAAAATCTTCTCTTGCCATGATCTTGTATCATCTGTTTCTGCGGTAGTTAACGAACAGTAAAACATTTTAGTATTGAAGCATGTGCAGAAAAAGAAAATCAACCTAATTCCTTCTTGGCATGGCATATATTCAAAGCATTAAAATCATTCATAGTATCATTTATTACATTGGTTTTTATTGTTTGCAAGAAAAATCCATAACTTTGGTTGAATTCTCTTGCATCTCTGACAGTCTTTTGCCATTCAGCTTACATCAGGTTCGTAACTAAGAAACTCCACACTGCAGTGCAGACATCAAGCAACCTGCCCAGTGCTATGTTCTTTTTTTGTTCAATAATTCAGCTGTTGAAGGAGATTTACCAAGAACTGGAATGTCTAATTTGCAATCTTTGTTGTTGGATTCTGCAGTAATAATTTTCTTATACACAAATAGAAGAAAGGAATATGATGGAGAACAGAGGATATAAACAGACCTTTCTGGCCCTGCAAAACCTGTTTCCTCCCTAATTCTCATCTTTATGAATAAGTTTTGTTATCTGCCTGCCTGCATCTTTAGGCACCTTTTAAAATTTACACTCTACAGACTGTAAAGACGAAGCAGAAAATATTCATTATATTTTCCACAAGTAAATACACGGTCACGATGAAAATAAACTAACTCCTTTGATTTCATCTGGAGATGTTAGGAAGAAAAAAAAGGAATATTAAAATGCACTAGTTTTTCAATTTATTCTAGTAGGCTGTGGGTTAGTTACCACACCCTTCTCTCATGAAAGGCTGCATCATCTTAGAGAAAATTGAAGCAGGGTGAACTGGAATAGTCAAACATGGGGATGAGAGAAGCATGAACCACTAACAAAAACTCCACGGCTTCAGCATCAGATTGCAATCTACTCAATTCATGAAAGAAAGTGTTATAAGCTGTGTTTGACACTCACATTCCCAAAATAGTGGTGGTTCCTACACTTGTGTCAAGCTGTCAGTCTCCTCAACACTAAAGGGCATCCTCAGTCAATGCTGCTCACATCAACACTCTTCCAAGCAGCTGCTCCCGCACTGTTTCTGGCTGGGGCTACGCTATAACGTGTTAGGTCAGTATCTCCCTGAGCAGGTTTCCACTGGGGGGTTAATCTCTTGCATTTCCATCATTTGCAGCTTTATTGGATATTAGTGGTGTGTGATTTAAGACCGAAAGTAATTCTTTTAAAGATTTGCACTGGAAATACATTTTTTTTTTCATCTTAAAGTAGAAGGGTTGTTATTTTCAAACAATTACATACAGTCTTTCAAAAATTCTTGGCCTCCCAACAGCCTGCATGGCTTTGTGCTGCCCCTTGAGCTGGAACAGAATTAAAGCATAGCATGTTATGCCTGCCAAGTTAGTACTGTGTGTAATATAAATTGGATTGTTCTTTTGTCTACAGATGGTCTAAATTCTGCAATTAAATGTATGAGGTTGTTTCACTTAACTAAAAATATACCTCAAGTAATGTATAACGTTCATCACCTGCATCTAATTTTTCTAATGCTATTTCTGTTTCACTGTGATGTTGCAGCAAAGTTCTGTTCCAACTTTCTACTGTGCCGTAAACAGACTGTTGATGAAATTCACAGTTTTGTTATAGTTTTTATCTTGTCCTCTCCAAAAAATCAGATTTCTAAACCTGCCAAGACTCTATTGCTTGCCACGTCTCTTAAGAATTTATTGTGAGGTTGAGTGTGTGTGTGGGGGGGGGGGGGGGGGAGGGGGTTGTTTTAAGCAAAGTAGAATATGAAAGCTCAAGCAACTATGCATCATACGCCTATCCGACCACTTGGATCTTAGACTATAAATCCTTATTACATTTCAAATCATTTCATTTCAGCCACAGCGCCCTGTGCTTGCTCATGAAAACATTCACAGTGGGGGGGAACCGTAAGTATACTTCTTGTCTACTAAAGCAAACCTAGTATTTAAGCAACAGCCAGCACGTTCTCAAATAATTTGTTGACCTGCCAAGTACAACTATGAAGAGATTTCGCAAATTTACAGATAACCAAGTGATGTAGGAAGATATCCAACACAGTCCCAAAGGACAAAGTTTTAGTCATATAATTTACATCAAACTCACACTTGCCAACTTAAAGTTCTCCATCATTTATGCTAAAAAGGGGCAATAATTTTGTAAGGTTTGACTTTTTTTTTTCATTATTATTGTCTCCATTGTTCGATCTTAGAAGAATACCAGTTAAGGACTTTGCATTAATTCAACTCATCTGCTTTACTGACAATGCAAATTAGTCAGAAACCATTCTGAATGTGAACTGAGAGAAAAAATAACTTGATAATGTTAATCATGGGAACACAGAAACACACTTTTGTGTAATTTACAAGCACAATTTAAAAATTAGATACAAAAAAGCTTTTTGAAGAACTGGAGAAGAACCTAGATTTCAAGTTGTATTTTTACAATGTAAGCAATCAGGATGAAACTTGTAAGGTTGTCTTGGTCCTATTAAAATGCAAATTCAGTGCAAGATTGTTTCAATTTCTTATTTTTTTTCCTCTAGCATCAGAGAGCTTTGGAGCTAGATGAATTCTCCTGCTTACAATTAAGGCTTAGCATCTAAAAATGTTTAACAGCTTAGCTGAAGAAATAGCAAAAGAAAAGAGAGGAGCAGTTATCAAATGATAACAGGATCACAAATAATATATAATGAAAATCGGACATTTTGCTTTCAATCTCAATTAAACCATTTTTTGTCAAGCTCTTGGTGGGATGGCTAAGCATACCGGAAGCACCTACCTGTTTTGTAAGCAATAATTATCTAAATAATGTTCTTCAGTGTAGTTTTAGTAGTGCATGACTAAAGTTACTCAGTCCTAAAAAACCAAATATATATAAATTGTCAACCATACATTGTCTTGAATATGCATTTTGTCAGTGTTATAAGTTTTAGTAGTCTTTCCTATTTAAGAAATTCCTAACAAGAGGAATTCTAAGCAAAATTATCAAAAAGGGAATGAAATGACTACAAAAAGAGCTATGAAAATGGACTAGCTAGAAATGACTAAGATAACAGAGCTGGAATACTTCACCCTCTTTCACATGTGACTGCCCTACTCTACTCCTTCCTTTTAGCTTCCTTCTTCTGAAGGGAGTCACTGTGCACAGTTTTTTGTGCCTGATTTTCTCTACCACTTCTCTCAATTTAATCTATTTTATTCCCTGTCCATCTCTGAGGCTGCTCTGACAGCCTGGCACATTCAAGGCAAGAGGTACAAATGCATATACTAACTTGTGATCTACCTCTTACAAGGTGTCCACTTTGGAACTTATTCCTTCTCATTTTACCAGCTCAATTTGTCTCTTTTCCCCTTCGCTACTTCTGTAGTAAATCTTTCTCTAAGGCTCTTTTCACAATATTTTCTCCCTTTCACATGTTTTTTGCCAGCCTATCTCCTCTTCCGTTAGGACAGAAACCATTTGGAAAACCACCTATTTCAGCCCTGTAGTTAGCTGGGTCACATTTTGCCCTGTTCCTACAGTTACATGACAGAGGAAAAGCCCAGGCTAGCACAGGCTGTCCCACCAGCAAGGGACAGCTGCGGGGCAGCTGCCTGAGGAGAGGCCTGAACCCAGCAGCTGCTCCTGCTCGGTACTGGAGGCACAGGCCACTGCCTCAGGTTTCAGTTATGGTCACCCTTGCTTCTTAGAGTTGCTTGCTACTTAGCTCATGCATAAAAGGACAGCTTTAAAAACCCACCCCAGCAGTGATGACTTGTGAATGACAAGGGACTGACGTAGCAGAGGCAGAGTTATGGGAAGAGTTATAGCTATTTCCACATAGCAATTACTGCCCTCCTTCTCATAGAGGTAGGCACCTTTCTACATGCAGAGCTCCCATGTGCCAGCTCTCTTCTAGAAGGTGCTAACAAACAGCCCGGGGCAGTCCCCACTTTCAGAGGTAGCATGTGTGAGCTGCCCTCCTCAGCACCCACACCACACCACACAGCAGGGGCTGCGTTTGTATGGCATGGCTCTGCCATGGCAGACAGTGAGGACAGCAGGATCAGCAAAGCAAAAGCACAGTCTTTAGTGCTGCTTATGGGGGTTAAGAAAGGCTAGTGCTGGCTACACCCTCCCTTTAAGAAATTACATTCTCTGCTTTGGTGACTCAACTATAAAATAATATTTAAACAGAATCATGTTTTAACCAACATTATGGCATCAGGCCTGCCTTGTAGCCCCAGTCTTCACTGCCCCATTCTTTTGGATAAAGTTGGGTACTAGCCTTGATATCTTCCACCATGCAAAACAACCCTTTTCCCCAATGCTTGAAGAGAGCATTACTTATGAATTAATGTTTAAAACAGCTTCTTTAACAAAGGTGCAAAGAACTCTTTCTTCTTTTTAAAATGCAACATTTGTCCTATTTAAGGTTTCAGGCTCTGTATAACTATACTCCTAGGAACGAAGATGAGTTGGAGCTCAGAGAGGGAGATGTCATTGATGTGATGGAAAAATGTGATGATGGATGGTTTGTGGGTATGTTTTAACTGGTTGCTTTTTCATATATTCTTTACTCCTGACCTCTGCTGCCCTGTTTGTTTGGTGTCTTACAAACTAATTAATCTTTGGCATTCATTATAATAAACCTGAACCTGGCTTTACCAGGAGAAATCTCCACCAAAATCCTCTGAAGTTATTGGGTGATTATTCACTTCTGTACTTGGGAATTGACACGTGCTTTTAATTTGCTGTACAGCACTACTGTCATTCTCACGCTGACACAGTGGACTGTGTGTTACTCCTGTTTTCATGAAAACTTACATGAGTACTGCTACAGAATTGACTATTTGTGAAAACTGAGTATTACTGAACAAACAGATGCTTAGGTCTAAATAAGGTGGCTAAATCATTGCATAAACCTTCATGCACACAGAGGCTAAATTCTTTATCATCTTACTAGTCCTTAGCACTTCAAAAATCCAGATTAGTTAACTACAAACAAGCGATGCTGTTTAAATTAAATGATTTCTATATACCAAGTCAAAATTTCAGCACATTAGATTCAGCAGAGATTTCAAATTGATCTATACAGTTCAATCAAATACGCCTCTATTTGCTTTTTCCTTCCAGCAGTTATAATTTGTTAAAATTCACAACTCGCAAGTGAAATACAAAATTCACTTAATTGAATGTAAAGAACAGTAGATACATTTGTGAAAAGTTAAAAAAAAAAAAATTAAAGGACATGCTTACATAGTGATTTTCCTGTTCTTATTGCCATCTTTCATCTATTGCTTCTAATTTCAGGAACTTCAAGAAGAACCAAATTCTTTGGTACTTTCCCTGGAAACTATGTCAAGAGGCTGTGAATTTTTTTCATTCTTATTTATGCTGCATCTCTGCAACATATCTGCATAAAGCTGCTAGAAAACATGCTATGCTGGCCTTCTGTTTTCTTGCTTGCAGTCTCAAGTAGAGGCCATCCAGTTCATCCTCATCCCATCCCATCTGCCAAACCGTTCCAGCAGTATTACAGCAATGACTACCGTGTGAATAACTAAGCTTTTCTGAAACAAGAGGAATCCTCCCTACGTATAAGTACTCCCTGCTTTTAACTCTTTTTATTCGAAACACAATAGGAAAAGACAGATGAGAGGTACCCAGAAGAATTGCTACAGTGGGGGGGGTGCGAGGGGAGGGAAAAACTCTCCCTGTTTGGGACATTTGTGGTACTACCATGAAGCGTGATGGGAAAATACAATTTTTCAGCATGCACGTACAACAGAGGGAAAGTTGCTGCTTACTATTTAAGGGAAAAAAAAAAAAAAAAAAAAAAAAGGTGTTTTGAGTTTCCACATTCTTATTAGCTTGGCAGCATTTGTTGCTTTCACTTTGCTGTATCACAGGTTTGCCTATTGTACTGGTTTACAATGACAAATTATAATATAGGTTTTTTTGCCTGCACTTGTATGTTGTAACTTATGCACAGTGACTGTAAAATCTCAAGCAAGCGTAGTGAAAAATGGAAGAACTGCAAGTGTTCTGATGGTGCAATGGTATTTGCTAAACACTTTTTCCCCTATTAAAGCTACAGCGTTTTCTGTTCAAAGGTAAGAAGTGCAAGAGGTATAAAAACTCGGGAAACAGGATTTAAATAAGAGACAGACAATGATATAAGCATAGACAATAACAACCTGCTGACCACATGACATTAAATGGTTGTAATCAACATGTTGTAATAGTCAGCAGCATGAAATCTGAGAGGTTAGTGTTTTTACGTACCACAGGCATTTTAAGAAGCAGCAAGTAAACAGTGTTAGTGCAAAGGATTTTTTTTCCTCTAACATAGCCACCTGAAAAACATTCACAAGTATCACGTACTGATTTATTTCACTATATATACACATATATATATATACACACACATATATATGTATGTTAACAAAACCTGAGTTGCACATTCTCTTTTAGGAATTTAGTACATTAAAAAAAATCACAAGTATTCAAATCAATACGTTTTAGAGGGTTTGGGTTTTTTTTTTCCTGAATGAATCAAGTATTTGAAAACAGACATTCTCCATATGCAACTGTAAGCATAAATAGCATATGAAATTAAGGCACAGGATGATAATGACTGCGACTTCATGAAAAAAAAAATTGAATTTTTTTTCCAAGTCAGATTTGTTTTCTTTGGCACCTTATAGATGGCAAAAGCTTCTACTGCATTTCTCATGGGTAAAGGACTGAAACTATCAACATGTATTTAGTCTCTGTAGCATTTTGTACATATGTTTGCTTTTTTGTACAGAGCCATTTGGTTGTTGATTTAAAAAAAAATTAAGTTTCTTATTTGATCTTTGCCCTCTTTACATACAGAACATTTCAATGCATTTTGCTTTACTTGCTCTATTTACCATAAGCACATCTGAGTAGTGCAATTCTGTAAGATAGCATTTTATGCAAAATTTTATTAATTAAAATATGGTTTACCAGCCAAATCTAAATGTACATATGTCTTTATTACTGAGAAATGTCATTAAGACAAAGGTAAAGAAACATCTTTGTGCAGCATACCTTTATTATTGCAGATTTAATGGCAAAAGCTTTATATTTCAAAGGCTTTCAATTTTAAACTAGATCTGCATGCAGCTTTGCTGTGAGATTAATTCCTATCCTTGATGCCATTTAAGATTGAAGACTTAAATATCTGTTGCCTGTGATATTTAAAAAGTACTGTTTCTACTCTGTATCTGATTTTAGAAAAATACAGGTTTTTCATACCTGGCTTTCAGGTAACTGACTTTGAATTCCTACAAGCAAAAGGTCTCTGTGGTTTTTTTCTTGAATAGACTTCTAATAAATTTTGCTTGGAGTACACAAGTGTTTTCCCCGTCATTTCTCAAATACACGTAACACACTACTCAAGTGCTACAAAGCTATTTAAGCTTTTATATGCAAGTACATCAGTTTTGTCTTTACAGAGATTTTCTTCTACCACCGAGCATACACAGGTTGCAATATGGACAACCAGCATTGCCAACACAGTTGCCGCTTTGTCCACTTCAGTGTCATCCCTAAAATTCCTGACTCCAAAAGCAACTGCCTGGGCTTTCTGCACTGACAGTGCTAATGCAAGGTAACTTCTGTTACCAGAGCTGGCCTTCGCCAGAAGAACAGAGATGAAGTACATTACTGAAGCCCTTTGTATCTCACAAAAGTTCCACACCCTAATTCTTTCCTTAAACGAAAGGAAAACATGAGAAACAAGTATAGAAATAAGATTTAAGGAAAATACAGGCTTGGGAGGGAGCATCTTATGCTTGGGACTCTGCCTGAAGCACTGAGTTACCCCCCGTTAACGTCTCTGCCTGGCAAAGAGCAGCTTGCTGTTTAAACAAACCCAAACCCACAGGAAGCAGAGCAGTAGCCTTCTTTCCCTGTGTGGTTAGCCCTGGTGCCTCGGAGCTCCCTGGTCCTGCTCCTCCAGCCCTCACTGGCCTCCACTGCCAGGATGACACCTCCCAGACATGCTGTGCTGCACTCTTACCGCTGAAGAGTGCAGCATTCTGGCACAAATAATCTATTTCTGACTTGCAGAGCTTTGTCTTTACAATAGCTAGGCTGTTAAAATGCCAGCAAATGAGCTCCTTTGTCAGCATAAACAGATTCTGCTGGGAGTGATTTCAATTTGGACAAGACCTAATTTAGCCAGCAGTGCTGTCTCTGAGGTAAACATGCCCTTACAGCACTAAGTCAGCTTAAACCCACCACACGTCTCTTGCTACAGCTCTATAAGCTAATGGCTGAGTATACAAGCACATGTTGTGTGGTTTGCCCTTCTGTCTGCTGGCTGGGTGATTCTATGCATCTGAATTCTCTTCACTAATTGCAAGCGGGAAGAAAAAAGTGTAAGGACAGATCATAATAAAAATTGCAAGTCACTGACACCAGGAAAAACTGTAGTGTAGGTGGTTTAGTAGAAAAGTGTTGCAAGGTGACCAGAAATGTAAAATTAGAGGATAACACAAAGGTACAAGTTCTGTCCAGGTAAACAAAATATACTGAAATAGGCAAGGTCTGTTGAAATTCCTCCTACGCTATTTAAGTAACAGACCGAAGGACTTTTTGAGCTTTCTTGTAAAACTCTTATATACTCCCTTATAAATTCACAGAGGGGAATGCACAGGACTGGAAGGCCCTATATCTTTAACCAGAACTAAAGATAAATTGAGAAGAGAGACGTGTGGAATTTGATGCCAGTCTAGGATTTTTTCTAGAAAGGATCTCAGATTTTTCTAGAAAATGGTATAGCAAACCCATTTCCCCTTATCTTACTGAGATATGCAGCATGGATCTTGATTTCTATTAGATTTTCTTCTATTGCTACCACATGATAGCTAAACTGGCAGGCTGAGAAAAGTCTGTTAGAGCGCTCCTGAAACTAAATTCATTGCACAGCTGCACTGCATCACAGATCCCATAATCATGTAACCAGAGCTTCTCCAAACAGCAGCAGATTCTGCTGCCTACCTTTTGGCAAGCTGTCTGCCTGCTGTTCATCACCTGCATGGGAGGCAAAGGCCGCTACAAAACAAAAACCAAGCAACCCCACAAAACACCAACTAACTGGGGACACTGAGGCATGAGCTTTTCAAGGTAACACTATATCCCAAAGCTAAGGGTCACCCCAGCAGTTTTAACATTCTGTTGCCCGTGCCAAAGCCAAGTACGTTGTCGTTCTGCAATGCCTGGTATTTACCAGCTGCCTTTTAGCTGCTGCTGTACACAACTGTGGCAGGAACACAAGGTGCTTCCTGTAGATTCCAAAAAGCAATGCACAAGCTAACGGGAAGCTAGAATTATGAAGTAAGCAGCTCTAGAAAGACCTCAGGTCATTGCACTAAGTACATTCACCATGTAGTTATAAATGCTGTAAGGGAAACCCTGGCTTTGCTTCAGTTAACAGCAAACTCCACTGAAGTCAATAGTTTCTGAATTTGCTTCAAGGATCGTATTAATACGTTTTCTACGTTAGCTTAAAAAGAAGACTGCATAAGAGAAACACTGAAGCAACTGAATGTCTGGTTTAGGCTGGTTTTTAATCACATCAAGAAGTACGAGTGTGAGCAGAGCCCAGAAAATACTTCTTTAGCTGCCCCCACTGCACAGCACAGCTGATATTAGGTACCCTTCTCTAGGGTCTAGCTGCACATTCACTTGAAATCAAATTGTACACACCACCACAGTTGTAACAGCACATTAAAAATTGAACTACTGGCCCTTTCAAATTTGTTTACACAGCATAATCGCTTGTTACACCCAGTAAGGACCAATCAGACACAAACCTGAATCCACCCATTTTACAGAGCCTGGAAGTTCCCAGACCAACATGTAGAAAGAGGCACCTCGTCTGTTCCAAGTAAGCAGGGGATGCTTTAGGCTTTCTTCTGCAGCTCCTCAGGTAACCAATACCACACAGGTATTTGACTGAATGCAAAAAGTGCCTTTTTGTTTTATCCACCCCCATTAACACATGAGTTGAGTTTTAAACTCCTAGCCAAAATTGCTCCATAGGATCTATCATTCTCATTAATACATTCTTTTGAAAATTACAAATATTATTCTATTTATCTACCAAGAATATGATACAATTCACTGAAAGAGAAAAATGAATTTCTGCTTGCACATCCCTGACTCAGATACTGCTTAGGTCAAAGAAAGTGATGCTGGCTCTTATTCGTGTATTTTTGCCACTCTGAGACAGAGAAAGACTAACAGAAGTTTCTAGGTTAACGTGCAGTGACAAAACCAGCGAAGAGCTTGAACAATACTGCAGGTACAGGTTTTGTTTTCATCCTGCTGGCTGGTAATACTGTGCACCTTAATTCCTTAGCAGCTCTGAATCTATAAATCCGAATTCCTGTTTCATTTGCTACGATGTGAGTCTCATATATAAATCTTTAGTATTATAGTTTTATATTTAACTTCTGTTTCTTTGGGAGTCATAGAGGAGCAACGTGCTAACACACTACTTAATCTACCATAAAGTAAAAAGCCTTCATACTGAAAGAGCTGTCCCACCGGGCAGCTGCAGCAGTGATGTCACATCTAACTGCAGATCTGGTGCAGAGGGTTCCACTGCACAGTGGCATTACATCACATGTGACTGAATAGGGAAAAAACAAGTGTTGTCTGACAACCAAAAATGCGTTGCTAGGTTCATCCTCAGAACAGATACTCCAGCTTCAACCATTTACATTTCTTGCTGCCAACACAAATAAACTCTGAGGTCCTTATTTCGCACCCACATACACACATAGCACAGTAATCCTCCTACATTTTCCATCCACGAGGAAAAAATCAGTCTTTAAAATACCCCAAGAACAACGTAATTCTGTTTCTAGTGAAGAGTTACCAGACAGTTGCACACAGTGACTCTTGACATTTCTCCTGCAAAAAGGAGAAGAAACTTCTGTCACAGGCTCCTGTCTCACTTTATGAGAGGGTCCTGTACCCCCTTGGGCCCATTTCAGGTGCCTCACTCTAGCTCCGGCCAATTTGAATAGTAGCTTCTTATTTAACTACTAGGTCCTTTAACACTTCTTTAGCCTCTACTCCATTTTAGTCCATTTCAAAACTTTCTACAAGCATCATAAGTACTAAAAGAGTAATCAAACCTGCATCAAGATTTTCCCCTGCCACTGAGACAGGTAAGCGCACAGTGAAACCAGTGCTGGCAGCACGAGTAGCCCAAACATGTCATCCTAAGTGGGTCATTGCACTGCTGCTGCTGTTGCCATTAGCCAGATAAACCTAGAGCGCGCAAGGGCCCAGCTAGTGCTTCTCACTCCAGGGGGAGGGTTAACACTGGCAGCTGTAATGTGAAACACGTACAAACACTGGCTGGCGCAGGAGCTGCGAAAGGCTTTTCTTACACTACTACTGATTCATCTGTTATAGATAGGTGTTTTCTCCATGTAACTGGAAATATTCGAACAGGTGAGAATCAGCCCTTCCCCCTCTTAAACCAAGGAAGAGAATAAATTAATGCGTCAAAATGTCTGAGGTAGTAGAAGGCAGTGTTTGCATGCCAATGGCGAGCTCTGTGCACTATTTATAGATCCTCTTCATGTCCTCTATGGGGCTCTTACTTTTCCCTTCTGTTCCACCACTCATTCTCTTCCTGTCAACCCCAAGAGGCTCACCGAAGGAAAGACTGCAAGGCATGGAAGGTGACATTCTACAACTGAAAAATACTAAGGATCTGTTTCACCCCAATGTCTTGTCCTCTGTTTCATGCACCACCTTATCCAGAGGTCCCCCAAAAGCACTACCTGCATCATATACTCAATGAGCATGGGGAAGACCTTCAAGATCATCAGGTCAAACAGTCAACTTGACCAAGCATCTTCATAGAATCATAGGATGGTTTGGGTTGTAAGAGACCTTTAAGATCATCTAATTCCAACACCCCTGCTATAGGCAGAGACACCTCCCACTAGACCAGGTTGCTCAAAACCCCATCCAGCCTGGTTTTGAATGCCTCCAGGGAAGGAGTACTCACAAGCTCACTGGGCAACCTGTTCCAGCGTCTCACCACCCTCACAGTAAAGAATTTCTTCCTAATATCTAGTCTAAATCTACCCTCTTCCAGTTTAAAACCATTTTCCCTTGTCCTGTCGCTACATGCCCTTATGAAAAGTCAATCACCAGCTTTCTTGTAGGCCCCCTTCAGATACTGGAAGGCTGCTATGTGGTCTCCTCAGAACCTTCTCTTCTCCCAGCTGAAGAGCCCCAGCTCTCTCAGCCTGTCCTCATAGGGGAGGTTCTCCAGCCCTCTGATCATCTTCATGGCCCTCCTGGTCATCATCACCTAAAACCCAGAACTTTCACAAATGGAAGATGCCTCCTGCATCACACCAGAAATCTGTGCTGCCCAACAGCTTACACAGAGCACCATTAGTACTGGTTTGAAGGTCCCGAGTTAAACTCCTGACACTCATGTGAGGATACTTCAGTAAGTTGTTTTTGAGATTCTGACAGTGCAAAAAAGAAATTGCTGAAGTGTGATGGACAGGCAAGAGGAAAATCTAATCTTTAGGGGCACTTTTCTGTGTGTGTTTCTGAATATTTTTTTTGTTTTGAACTTTGATATATTTTATTGGGGATGGGAGGTGGAGAGGATCGTAAGGAAGATTTACTCCCATTTCAAATGACTTCCTCTATAAACTGATTAACCTGTTTTCACAATGTGGGGAGGGAAGTTTCCTTGAGGGTCTTCCCTATGGAGAGATTACCCTCCATTTCTGGCCTGGATTTCTATACTGCCAGACAACTTCAGGAGCTAACTACAGATTACAGATTAACTCCCCACATACTGGAGTAAAGCAAAAGTGAATGTGTAAATATTGGTTTAAGACTGTATTTGTGCATATTCATATCTGACAGTTTCTACATTAACTATTTCAGATGCAGTAGTTACTTGTCAATAAAGACAAGACTTCATCATAGTTATATTTCTGCTGGTTTTTGCCTACATTGCACTTACATTCTTTCACAGCATTGACAGCTTTTTCAAATATTTTTTCACTGTATATTTAGTCCTACTTTCACTGAATAAAAGCAAAGAAAAAGTGCAATCAGGGCAGTGTGAAATGCATAATTAATTACTTTTATTCAGTATTTGATTTTGCTGTTAAGCAACTAATTCATGGTTGTTGAAAAGCTGATTATGTCCTTTTAATTAGCAGAAAGAAATCAAAATTATAACCAGGAAAATACTTAAGTATAAGCTAAATTTAAGTATTAAGCCTGAGTAACTACAGCGCACATCAAGATTCTAGGATCCGGCTTTGTGGCCTGCTACAATCTGAAGCTGCTGATCTCTGGCTCTCATCCCACCTTATACTTAAAACAGAACACCATATTTGTCTTTCAGCTGTTACTGTTTGTCATGATCTGGTAAATACGGCCAACTCTCCCATAGCAACTGCTTTCATAATGCTAAACTCAAGCCACACAGCAAAAGAAAAATAGATATAGAATACGGTGGTTTATGGAACATCAGACAACAATTGTACATTACGTATTTTTGATGCCTGCTGCTTAGAGAAAAACATTCAGAAGGTTTGGTATTCAGGCCACAAAAAAACTGTGTTGTTGTCTGTATCCATGCTCTTATAATTTGTTTGTATATGAAGTCTCATCTCATGGGAGATAACAAACAGATCAAAATGAAAAGAAACTTCAAGAGAAATGAGGAGCCCTAGATAGGATGGGTAGCTTTGCCTCCTACCTTGCTTCTCTTGCATAAAGGTACTTCAGAATTACATTTTTATTTTTTTTAATTAACCCATTATTTACGATTAAGGGTATTCTTAATGTTAGAAGTGAGATAACACTTAAATTATAGAGAACAAAAGAAAAAAAATTGATTTAAAGAATATCTCTTCAAGGCTAAAGCTAAGACCAGGCACAAAGTACAAATCACAGTCATACCAGCACAGGCATTTTCTTCTTTACCAAGAAGTGACTTCTTTCTTTGACACTTCACTTCATATCTTCTTCAAGATATAAACTTTTACTGACAAAAATGTTTTAGGAGGGAGAAAAAAAATACAGTGACGCATTTCCAAAGGGAGAGATGCATGTACACACGTGCGGGCGCACACATACACACGTGCTCACGATTTTGATCTTTATGGTAGTTGGCAGAAACTTCACCACTCCAAGAATAGCAAGATTTCATCCAGTAATAACTAAGGGAAATCTCTTTTTATTAACTATACTAATCTCTTCGAAAAGCATTTTTTCTTAGAGAAAAACTGCTACTACCTCCTGCCTGAGAGATTTCCCTAGTCAAGACAAATACTGTATATCTGTTTCTAGAGTCCTGAACCCTCCAAAATTCTCTGGAATTTTGGTCACATCATGTGCTGCAGAATAAGGTCAGCTCCATCTCTAGTAGCAGTACAGGTAATCTCCACATAAAAAAAACATTCTTCTTCCTATATGTATGGGAACTCTTGAGCCACGGCCTGAACCACCAATTGAGCACCTGGGGAAAGGACCTAGTCAGCCCTGGAAGCACAGTTGAAGGCAATTCACCTGTGTGACCAAAAGGGATGGAGCCTGGCTGCACCTCTCTTAAACCTCATTTAAGGGCTGACTGCCGCCAGAGAAGGATCTCTTTCTGGAGATCCCTCCTTGGTGAAGCTTTCCCCTGCACATCTAGAATCTTCTGATATGGGTGAGCAATCTTCTTGCCTTCCTTTATAGCACATCTCTATTGTGGCAGTCCTTCCATCATCACACCTTTGTTGTAATGCCTTTCCCACTGTATTGATCTGTCCACTTGCTACACTATAATTTGCTTTTTAACCTTGCTTATTGAAGGAGTAGAAGGCGGCTAATCTTGCAGGCCTGTAGTCGCTCTACATTAAAGACCACATTTTAAAATTAAAATATATATTCACAGCAGGGACATCATATCACAGCATCTCATCCCCATTTTAGTCTCAGAATACGATAAGTCACACACAATGACTGACAACAGGGTAACAATGACAAAATACACATTAAAAATAGAAAAAAAACAGCATATTGTCTGATATGTACCCAGGAGGAGGTGACTGCAAAAATCTGAAACACTAGCATCCAGCAGCTTCTAAGGATCTACAACTACTGCTAATTACAATGTAATGAATTTCAAATTAACATACTCCCTTAGAAGAACTAATGTTCCCTCCACTGTCTCCTGGCACTTTCTCACCTCACTTGCTTCAGAAAGAGCCACACAGCCTGCAAGCTTCAATGCACTGTCAATGCTTGACAGGTGTTGTGTAACACAGCACAAGAAAACACATACACTTAACTACCATTAGTATCCTTAAAGCCCCAGTAAATGGATTTTGCCCTACACTAACGCAGGCACCCCTGCATTTTTAGCCCACGCACCCAGGAATATCACAATGATAGCTGTTGCTCTGCAGCCTTTGCCCTCTCAAAATGCTCAGTTTCTACCCCAACTACTGCAAAAGGTCTCAGACAAAAAGTAATAAGGCCTCCAAAAAGCAGCCCCTTCCACTTCTACCAGGGTCCACAGGCAAAGCCACATCTGGTCATCAGCAGTATACAGAACGGATGACAGGTCCATGTGCATGTAGTCAGAGCACTACCAGAGAAGCTCAGTTGTAAGAACAGCCATCAACCACTATGAACAAGCAAGTAGTAACTCACATTTTTACCCCTATGGTTTGGGAAGAACAGGAGATAAGTCCCTTGATCCCACTAGATCTCTTCACCATCCCTTTAATAAATATGATAAGCTTTCCTCTGGAAAAAGTGAGGTCAGATTTATTACATAGTTAAAAAAAAAAAAAAAAAAAAAGCAACTAAACACAGTCATAGAAATCAAGAAACAGGCCTATTTAGAAACACAAAATGAGGCTTTGCTTTTATTACAGGCAGTACTGGCGTCTGAAGAATTATGTTACAGTTCTTGTAGATATGTGTCATTACACAACTAATGAAGAATTTTAACTCTTCTCCTGAATGCAGCTTTATAATACATGTAATAAAAAGAGTTTTCAGAAATCTAACATTTTTAATGCATTATTTGTTCAAGTAATGCTTAATGGCAAGGACATCAGATAGTTGTTTAACAGCTACTTTATGCTGTGTAAAAGATTATATATCTAAGAGTCAGCATGTTAATTTATGAAGCATACTGGGCTGATCTGCTGTGCTGGCACACAGCCTTGCTAACTTCGTTCCAACTTCACTCTTCTGGAATTAGCTCTTTCAATTCCCAGTGCCAAAATGGGCTTTATCTTTAAACCTAATAAGGGATCAGCTTGCCAAATTTGGAGGTGACGTTTGATCCTAGCTATTAAAGAGAGCAGAACCACCAACAACTGAATGAGCTGAAAAGAAAAAACAACTTAGAGTCACGTTGCTGTTCTACTCTTTAGGATTCTCCACCATACCTTCTGCTGGCTTTCAGCACAGAAGACAAGGCCCTTTTCTTATACAAAGTCCTTGCAGAAAACATTCAGTTCCCATAAAAATAATGAAGCTTGAAATTGGAGAAGCACAATAATTAGGCATGAAAATTGAGAAGACTTTAGCAACTTACTTTTTGGCTAAGAATCATAACTACAATATGCGCTGACATTATATCAGGTTCACAGATAAACCAATAAAGGGCAAGAAATTTCTTCTCAAGTCACAACAATATCTAACTCTGATAACACAGAAAAAGGAAGTAGAAATGCTGCAATGGAAGTAACACTTCAGGTTAACAGTGTGCTAGCGGGAACTATAAAAGCACAGATGGAAATTCAATGTCCATCCGTTCATTTGCAGAGAAGTTCCCAAAACGAAGACAAGCAGGACTTCAATGCCTTAATGTGACATTAGCATCTCATTCAACTCAAAATGCCCTTTAGATTTTCTTTGAAAAACAGAATCACACCAAACACATTATTTTATACAGGCCTCCAAAACTCTTCCTTTGCCTTTTATAAAAAATGAAAAAGGCAAACAAGAAAATCAGTGCACAGATTTCAGGTAAGGTGAAAACTCAAAACTAGCACTTCTGTGATTAGTGAAACAAGTCTTTTAAAATAGAAGATTTTGGTTTCTTCTTTCAACTTGGTTAGGCGTTCGTGAAATAGAACTCTGAAATATATTACGATAGCAGAAATTTACTTTCCATTTATGTGCTTGTTTAGACCACATCCTTAATGTAGACTTTAAAAGGCTCTAAGGCACCTACTCCCCACTTTTTAAGTAAGAAGCTTCTTGTAGAAAAGAAAAGAGAGCATATACCGAGCTTAATGAGCCTGCAGACAAAACATTTATCCTTTACTCAGTAGCTGTCCAGCAGAGAGATGTACAAGAGCCATGAGAAAATGATGGTCAAAAGTCTGAAGTAAGAGTGCGGTTGAGCCAAATAATTGTTTCAAAACAACTGCAAAGCTGGAGCATGGGGAGGAGTTGTAGGAAAACCCTCTTCTACCTCACATTTTTCCCAGCTAATGCCTGGCAAAGGGGTACAGCACCAGAAACCTGCTCCTCCTCTTTGCTACATGCATGACAAGAACACTAGAGTTGCCTGTCATACTGATTAAGAACTTAAAAACGATTTCCCCTTTGCCAGGAAAATATAAACGTGGTTTATCAGACATCCACCAAAAAATGTTGAGATGAAATATTCATTAGGATCCAAGTTATTAACTATTCCTGCTCCTTGGCAGTTCAATTAGAAATGGCTTCAAACTGTACTTAAGGAGTCATATCTTGCTGCTTTGGGAAATCATTTTAAAATTACAAAGGAGATTTCCCATATACCCATGTGTTTTGAAATAGAAGTCAGGCCATGCAGCAGGGAATATTCTGGCCTTTCACCTCTGGAGAGCCAGTTTAAGTACATACTGTTCCACATGTGTAAGTGATTTTCAAGCTCCACTTAGTATCCTAGGCTGTTACTGTCCAAAATTCACAGAGAGGCTCAGTACACTTTATGACAACAAGCTCTAGAATAGGTCAGGTTTATCACACTTCTGGCCCCAAATACATACTTTGAGGGTTTTTTTTTGTTTTTTGTTTCTGCCAAGGTTTATTCTGGTTCTACAGCCTGCAACAAAGCATTCCAGGAATTTATAGAAGGATGCATCAGTGTTAAACATTTGGTATTTTTTTTAGTAATGAAATCTAATTCTACTTATAAACTTTTTTTTTTTTTTTTTTTTTTTTACATCCACTGTATTGATTTATCAGGAAAATATTTCCTTAGAATCATAGAATCCTTGGAGTTGGAAGGGACACTTAAAGGTCATCTAGTCCAACTCCTCTGCAATGAACAGGGACATACACAGCTAGATCACGTTGCTCAGGGGCTGATCCAGCCTCACTTTTAAAGTCTCCAGAGATGGGGCATCAACCACATCTCTGGGCAACCTATGATATAATATTGCCTTTTTTTTTTTGTAAAGTTATAGGGGGAAAAGAGTGCATAGAGTTAAAGCTCAACTAGTGACACATCAATAAAACAGGATCCAACAGTTGCTTTCTGGAACAACAGCACCTTGGAGAGTAAATCCACCTTCCAATTAAATAAGGGAGAAAAAAAATATAAATCTTTGATCCAATGTTCAGTTTGATATGAGCATGTCTTCCACTGCAATTAATAGCAATCACCCGCGCAGGTAAAGTTTAAGCTGGCCTTCTCCCTTCGTGTTTCTAATGAGAATAGAAGGGATGGAAAAGCACATCTCAGTATAGTAGAGAAGTGTGAACAAATATGATAGACAATTAAGCAACCTGAAATTGTTTCACCAACGAGCAGCTGTCCCCAGATGATCAGATGTCCACTCTCTAGTTACTGCACAAGCAGTCAAAACACTTAACAGGCTTTGAAAAGAACAGGATTTCCAAAATATTACTAATAAAGTTTACATATTAGGATATAACTCAATAACTTACTAAAAAGAATTTAGAAGACTTATCACAAATAAACAAGTTGTTATACAAGTACCTAATTTTTGACACTGGAAACTAAGAGTCTGATCACAGATTTGATCTGATACAGACATTCTTATGATTCTGAATCCTTCGCTACTGCAGGATTTACTATCTGAGATTGCCAGTGCTCAGTGAAAGCAGAAAGGCAAACATCACTCTTTAGATGAGTGCACTTAATATGCTACACATGCCCACCTAGAAAATGGAAGACATTACAGGATTCATTAGGAAAAGAGTGGGGGAAAAAAAGTACCAAACACGAAAGTGTTTTACTCAGAACAAGTATAAGGGAGGATGAAAAAAGAAACAGAAGAACTGTTGGAGACACACTCTTTGTATGCATAATAGGACCTGGCAGGATATGGAACTGCATAAGTAGAGCATCAATCTATTGAAGGCACGTGTTGAATCAACCTCAAAAACTGTCATATCGAAGTATATACACTGTTCAAAAGCAATAAATACTCTTTTAAACTTTAAATCATATGAAATATTTAAGCTAACATGCTTGATACATGCCTGGAACTAAATACCTGCCTTGCTTTATATGAATGTGTTTATCTTCCCTAATGTAAGCTGACCTCACTCCCAAGCTTCTAACAACTGTCAAATCAAAATGATGGGGTATATTTTCTTACAGTTTTCTTCGAGAGAGGTACTAACATCTATTTTGTTCATATTGGGATGTGAAATATTTCAGAGACCTTTTATATTGTTAGAACATATTCTGGACAAGAAGACTACTAAAAACAATCACAACAACACTACAGTCTACTAGCAAGACACAAATGAAGGATAAATACCTCAGAAATTCTGAGGCTGTCATAGCCCTCAGGATAAGAAAAAAGTTCTCAGCATATCTTACTGAGAAGGACTTTCACTATACAGATATTATGAGTAGACGCAGATAAAGACATTCAACAAGTAAGAGGCAGAAGCCAATTTTATACTGAAATTTACAAATAAACACATTACCCACACCAGAAATTACATGAATGGCATGAACCTGCATTTTATTCTTGCATCTCACTTATTCTTCTTTTTTGTCCAGAGTCCCCTCTAAGCGGGATGTATAAGAAAGATAATAAGGAAGGCAAATGCACAGAGTGAACAAAGGTGAGTAAGGCCTCTGACATAAGAAACAACAGGGAAGAAAAGAAAAAAAAGAAAAAAGCACTTTTACCCAAAGGCAGAAAACATTATGTGGACTGTTATCACTATGAAATACATATTCTCAACAGTTTTTATTAGAGCTGTAGGTAATGTTATAAAAGAGGACAAATCTGGGGCAAAGTGAAGCTTGAAGAACATTTCACATGTGCAATTAACTTCAGTAATGTCACTTCTAAGCAAAAATCTGTAGCAGCATGGTAAGGGAGTGAGTGAACACAGACATCATCGCTGCATGATTCCTCCTCTTTCTGAGCAGCATGAAGGGAATAAAGTCAGAATAAAGCTGAACAAACTGATGCAAGAAAACCAAAAAGGATGGGGAATGTTACTGAGTAACACCAGCAACCAAGAGAAGGCGTTTGGGATTGCCTTGCAACTGTAGATTTCTACAAAAAGTATCATCAAATAATTCTGCATTTCTCTTCCTCAGTATGAGAAATACGCATGACATCAGCCCAGGCTTTTCAAGCCATTGGAGTTGATACATGCCATGCTCTCAAGTGACTGTGGCTGAAATACTCAGCTGAAGGGCTGGACAGACTTCTTATGGCAGCAAACTATTAAGTTACAAGTAAGACAAGATGTGAAATGACAGCCTGAGAGGGAAATCTACTTATATTTGTTTGTATGAAACAGAACTGTGCACAGTCAGAGCAGTGCACTGTACAGTTAAAGTGAGGACCAGCAATATATAAAGCAGGCAACAGGGTGGCTTTACAAAGCCAGAAAGACATTGCATCCTGGACTTGACTGTAAGGCTGAAGGGGATGCTGAAGCAGCAGATAAAGCTGATGTACTTGTAAACTTTCCAGCTGAGGCTTTATTTGTCTGGTTTGGTACTCCCCTTGGTGGGTGGGGAAGCTAGGGACTGGCTGACGTCACCCAGAGCAGGAATAAAGCACAGTGCTTGGGGTGAACACGACATCCCAGGAGTCGGCTGCCCTGTCCTGCAGGTGCTGAGCACACATCCTCCTGCAGCTCAGCCCTTCATACGCACCAAAGGAAAACAAGCAGGGACCCAGGAGCACCCAGCCACGATGCCACAGAACGTTATTCTTCCAGGACCGGCACCCTGGGGATTTAGGCTCTCAGGAGGAATAGATTTTAACCAGCCTTTGATCATAACCAGGGTATGTGCTTTGTTCATTTCCTTTCTATTTATTGTATTTGACACCTGTTGCAGACTTTTGCCCTTTACTTTTCTTAAGTTCAGAGACACAGATGAAGCTGTGCGCGGATCAGCAAGCAGCTGCTGGCTCTGAGCAGAGCTAGCCGAAAGCTAACTGCTTTAAAAGTTTTGTGTAACATTTTTATAACTGTTTTATTGGTCTAAAAGAGTATTTCTAATTATGCCCCAAAAATTAAATCCAAATGCTTTGGCAGCAGGAAAACTCTGTCATGATTTCCCCAGGCATTCAGATGAGAAAATCAGTTCTGAGCCTCTGAAGGCCAGAGCCCCACTGCTCCCACTTTCACTGCCTGCCTGAGTGCTCACCAGGGAGACATCGCTGGGCAGCAGCTCCTCGTGCTTGCAAGTTTGTATTCTGCAAACTCCGTGCCAACTTCCTGAGATTAATCTAACTTTAAATAAACTAAATTCTGCATGTTGCCAGCAAAGGCAACAGCACCTGCTTTTACATATGAAAGTTTTCACTTTCATGAAAGTTAAATCAAGGAATTATCAAGTTATCTATCCTAAATATGCAAGAGAGAATTCATCTGTGTTTTCTGCCATATTTAGTAACAGACAATTCAGGCTAACCCCCTACTAAAGGGCAGAAAGAACTCAAGCCTTCATTCTCCCACGGATTTTGAACTATTAATTGCAAATAGTTTAAGAAACAAGTTACCTGATGAAAGGAGCATATAAGACAGGCAGCTGCCCTGCATCTACAGATATATATATCCTGTCATTAAATAGATCTGTATTTCAATATATTTTTTTTTTATTTTGAAAACTGTGTTAAACACATTAAAGATCAGCACTAGTCCTCCTTATGTTTTTGCTGCTTTTTAGCACCTCAAACACACCGAGTGTTTGATGCATGAGCCACCAAACCCCCAGCGCCTTCCCCCCCTCCAAAGCCCTGCACTATGACTCAATATATACAGTATGTCTGGTATTAAATAAACATCAAAAGCCTTGAAGGATGGATGCCACTCGTGATGCCTTGCAGTAAATATGCTTCTAAACAGAAGTACATAGAAAATTGAAGCACCAACCCATACCAGTAAGAATTAATTTCTTTTAATCACTTACTCCAGATTCACACTAGCATAAAAACAATTTACTTATTTTAAGTGTAAGTAAAAGAGAGTGCTATTTGAGTTCACATAACTTCATAAAAAAACATTCATAGGATATAACAAAAACCTTTAAGCAAACAGTAGACAAAAACAATGAATAAAGAAAAAAAATCTCTGGATGTTTTAGGGCCTTCATTGCCTTTTATGGGCTTCCAAAAGAAAAATAGTTTCCATTATCTCTAATGAAAAATATTTTAGCAGTGTCTGGTTTGTATTTCCTTTGTGTTTAGATTAAGTGCAATGAAGTTTAAAACTACAGTAACAAAGGGTGTTACTATAAAAGTAGCTTTCTAAAGAATAAATGATTTTACATTTGACTCACACCTACTGAATGCCTCACAAGACATAAGTCATGGGCTTTTAGCAAACCGTGGCAATACTCAAAAATCACATTGCAAGTAGAACTATGAAATAATATATATGTATGCAAAAGAACATGTTTAAGTATGCTTAGTTCAAGTCTAATGATTTTAATGGTAGATTTGTTTAATCTTAGGGTAGTTTTTTTTTGTTTGTTTTGTTACAGCGTACATTTAGAAGAATCTTTCAATAAGTATTTATGCTGTAGATCTTAACCACTAGTGAACAATTTGCAGGATTCATTTAGCCTGCATTTTCAGGCCTACATGTTCATTTCATAAGAGGAATCAAGAGCAGTCCATTCACATTTGGCTCAGCTGTCCTGACAAGAAATACTATTTGCTATATAGAGGTGGATAGAAATTATTTTCAAACATTCTGAATAAGACAATTGGACAGGTGTACATTTAGGTGGCTATAATAGCCCCTTGTTCAACAAGAAAAAGCTTTTTACTAGAATGAGTCAGAGGGCCCACGACAGAAGAGATCGTCATACACCTGTCTAATGAACAGATGCATCTCAAAAATCCATTTGCAATTTTTCCAAGCAAGACAGTTCTCTTGACTGTTTCAAGCAAATGCAAAGACCACAGATCCTGATCACAGAGAGGATGGAAGAACAGGAAGGGGAATAAAATTAGACACATTCAGTTAGATTCCATTAGGTTCACAAATGATCAGCTAACTGGAAATAAGGAAAATATTTTTTTAAATCCTTGGAACTCTACATAGATGAAAGAAATTATCTAAGCAAAACCGATCAAAACCCCAGTCTTCATGAAACAGAATAATTTCTGTCTATGCTGAGCAGAAGATAACAGTTTGGGTCACGTATTTAGAGGAATGCAAACCTAGACTTTAAGTCATATTAAATAAAGCATTACACAAAATTCAAACTTGTGGAGGTTGGAATAAATGGTAAAACAATATTAACTCTACATTTCAATTCTATTTTACTACAAACGGTTACAGATCGCAAGTATTTATATTAACTCAACTTTATGTTTAGCCTCTCTGCCTTCATACATTCAAAATTTTCATAAAGTAAAAGCTTAAAATATTTATGAAAGTGTATCACAAGGTTCATAAGTCTATTAAACAGATGCAGAGTGATTTTCTTCAAAGTATCATAACAGACATTATCCCACATGGTTGAAGAGTTATCTCCATCAACATCTGAATGCTCAACAGATATCTGTATTTATCCAAATACTGAGGATGCAGGAGCAATAGATATGCCATACAGACTTGTCTGAAAGGGCAAGGAAAAAGTTTTCTGAAAGCACCAGTAGGATCTATTTCATGAGGCAGGGATGGCCAACAAACACTGTGCTCAGAACATTTTGTAAGTAGTCACAATACACATTTCATAAGTCACTAACTAGCTCCTTAAGATACAGCATCACTTATTGAGGTACCTACAATATCAATATTATATCTGTAATACTGTGTGATCTTGCAATGCACAGCATGGTCCCTTTCCTCTCTTGAGAAGGAACGAGAGAATGGCTGGTTTTGCCCATTATATTTAGAGCATTAGAGAATTTAGCAGACATTCTAATGCCAGCGGCCTCTCCTGCAGTTGTCATTCCATGCGTGTCCTCAACATGCTAGACAAAGTCAGGAGCCATCCCAGGCTACAGGAAGAAGCATGATCTCCCCCACCCATTTCTTGCTGCAGCAATGTAAGCGGTCTCAGTGTGGTTTATTTAAACTAGCAGCTGTTTAAATTTGACAAACAGATAATTTTGGAGACTCCAGACTCAGAATCTGCAAGAAACTTTCTTGATCCATATTCAAACTGATTATTCAGGAACCTTAACACTTTGTTCAATACACAATACGCAAGCCCATCCTTTTGGAGGTTGGTGGGGCTAATAGCCTCCAGCTGGTCTCAAGCACCTGTTTTGAAAGCTTACTTAACTCATGTGATAATAATACACACACTACAGCTTGTTACAGAGAAATAACAAATAAGTTTACAAGTTGGAAAGCAGGAAAAAAAAAAAAAAGCCTGCAAAACAAACCTTAAGTTCCTCAAGCATTCAAACTGACTGAACAGAGATGGACAGCTAGAAAGAGTAAAGAATGACTGGCTGACATTTGCCACTGTTTCAATACTGATACTCTTTTTGGTATGCACTGTTTGGTATTTCACCTGGAAGAATCACTGTTACTGAAGTGCAGTAGGACTGAAGAACTTTAAGGAGTTCAGGATCCCGGTTAGACACAAATAAAGAGAAAATATTACTTCAGTATTATTGGCATATTTATGATTACTTACATAGACAACATGAGAAGGCAAGCTTGGAGGAAATACACTACCTGCTGTATGTTGTCCGTAAGCACGGTAAGTCCACAAATGCCTTTCTATGTTTCCCAGTCAACGAAAATCACACACATGAACATTAAGCACAACGACTATCTAGCAGCATACTATTTGCTACTGCCTGATGTTCTGAGGGAGAACATGACCACTTTTTTCAAGCAAATTACACAATGGCAGCTGAGACAAAAGGCTCAAGGACAAGTTAAAGCAATCACAGAAATTAAAGTGGAACCTATTTAATTCAGAAAGCATGAAAACAATTTTCATCTACTTTGAAGTTATGATGAATAAAGCATGTCGTTTGATCCGACAATAAAACTATAGAGAAATCAGAAAAACTACAAAGGCAAGGCTTTTGGGAGAAATCAGACAGTTGTTTATGTACCCACTCCTCCCACGCCCAATCCAGCAGGAAATAGAGAAGCATGGGGAAATTCGTTCTATCAGTTTTTAGGTATGAATGGAACTTCATTCAGAATTTGTTTTTCAGATTACACCTGGAAGCAAGGCTTCTACTGCCAATTTGTGCCCTGGTGATGTTATTGTGGCTATCAATGGCCTAAGCACAGAGAACATGACACACAATGATGCGCAAGAAAGAATTAAAGCAGCTGCACATCAGCTTTCCTTGAGAATAGAGAGGTATGTGAACATATCTGCTTATTTCTGTGAGAAGACGCTGTACAATCAGCCAACTAATGCACTGCAAACATTATGTAGGGTAACTACATAAAATAGTTTTGAGAATTTCACAAAACCTTTCAAGTTACACACATGCAAACCTACCTCACCAACTCCACATCAGGCAATAGTCCCTGGAACACATCCTCAGGAGCAGGATTAACTTCCATCAGGGAACTCTCCTGAAGAATCACTGAGCTATGAGCCCTATCTCTCACTGCCTCTACTAACTTCACAAGCCTTATATTTACCACAGGAAAACAAACAGTTCTTAACATTCTTGGGAAATAAAAAGCTGTAAAGGGCCAAGTAGAGCCCTTAGCTAACTGTCACTTGGTCAGTTACCTCACTGTTCTACAACTCTCAGCTCCAGGTGCTTATCAATCACTGCCTCCTGCTCTCAAGCACAGGGAAAGCTCCTAGCCTATCTTCCCAGTTAAGGAAAGGAACATCAAAGTAGACTTTAACAAAAAGTAGCTAAAAAAAACCAAAAAGCTCTCTTACCTGAAATACACAAGTCCAGAAATTTCTTGCAGTAATTTCTCTCCACTAAAGGTGCCATGAGGAACAACATGCATCTTCACATCCCCTAAATGCATTTGTTCAGCCTTTAATCAAAATCACTTTCCCAGCTGTCTCCAGGAATCAGACAACTCTGACCAATCTAACGCCCTTAGGGAAACACAGCACTTTGTTCCAGCTGACCACAGTATTCCTTTCCAAATAAAGGAATATTTTTCTTGGAAGAAGAATCGTCTAGTTACTAGAGCCTAGACTTTAGTTCAAAAATTCCTACACTTAATTGCAGTACATCAATCTGTTACAGGCTGCTACATACCATTTAACAACTCTCTTAAGAAGTATTTAAAAATACGGTAAGTGTAATTTTCCATGTGAAGTTTCAGCAAATTTAAAAATACTAAATATTTGGATTTATATAGCAAACAGTATTACTGTCTATACTGTATATTAATGTTTAATTGTAGTATTGTAGCATTCTAAAATCAGCTGCTAAATTTTCCTCTGTGAAGTCAGAACTGTAACTTATATTTACATGTTTGCTACCTCCACTGAAGCAACTGAAAGAATTATCTGTGCAACATCTATTTACAACTGAAAATATACCTTGCGTACCTAAACTGCACCCTTCCTCCATTGAAAAGCAGCCCTTCCACAGATACTGTGGTCATGAAAAAACAAACTGAATTGAGGTTTAGGAAAATTCCTAATATATGCACCTATTTGTGCAAAATATTAAAGATATCCAAATAGCTATCAAACGTTTAAAAAACAAAGCTGTAAAAACCTTGCTCTACTCAGAGCAGAAAGGGACTAGTTTTCCTTTGCATTCCATTAACTGTTAACAAATTGTTTCCAATTCTTCATAATATAAGTAATTGAAAAAATATGTATATACTTTTTAATACAGTTCACATATAGTACACAAATATTGTTAAAGCACTTTCATGTTAAAACAGTAACAAAGCATAGAACAAGCTAAATTTTCAAACTACACTACCTTTTACATGGAGATACGTAACTATACAGGAATTCAAGTTCTTTAACTTCTGCCTTTCTCTCTTTGTAGGGCAGAAACTAAATTATGGTCCCCACATGTTTCAGAAGATGGCAAAGCAAATCCCTTCAAGATAAATTTGGAAGCTGAACCACAGGTATGAATTCTTTAAATTTATTTAAGCATCTTCATTCATCTGTTTACACTTCAAATGATCTCCCCTGTGGTTGTTAAAGTTCTTTGAATACCACTCCATCCATTATCTACCAGTTTAAGCAAATATGAATCATCACAGTTTTCAGATATGTGAGCATCATCTTATCTGATGGATGTTTTAGTTTTTCAGCTACAAATGAAACAAAATTTTAACAAGTTACAACACATTCCCATTTTTCTTTAACACTGCACATATCACCATAGTTCTACTACGGATAAAAACGCTTCCTTCTATTCTGATACTGTTTAAGTTGCTTTAACTCCTTCAGGGACTTTCTGATGAAGTCAGGAATAAATGTCAAACAGCAATGCAATGCACCCATCACATCTCAAAAGTCTTTTTGATGTAACAGGTAATGCAACAGGGAAATTCATTAATGTTGGGTCTCTCTATTTCCATGCACTTTTAAACTATACTACAGAACTGAAAGTTACAAAACTGTTCAACACCCATGCACTGATCAATAAGCAAATCATTCACCACTTCTGAACAGCCCGGTCCTGTTTCTTGTACGTGAGCAAAGTAAATCCACTCAGTTTAAATCCTCCTCTCTCATCAGGCTCATACGCAGTCCCTGTGCAAAGCTTTGAGCAGAAGTTTCCGTGTTGTTATCTGTTAATTGTCTAGCTATAGCCTATAACTAGTGCTTTACTTCCTTTGCCATTCCTCCTTTAACATGCATAAACATTTGCTGTAGTCTCAAGAGGGAAAGAGAAAAGGGCATTCTGATTGCAGGCCAGGATCAAAGCAAGTATGTCAAAGTGTTTATTTTGTGCTATCCCAGAAAAAAAAAAAATTAAGAGCAGATTCGATTTGAACACATTCTATGCAGTGAATGCTTCCACCCATTCTGTTCTCACAGTTGCACTTGGAAACATGAACACAGCATTCTAGTGTTCCAGTTCTCTCTCTGTTCTGCTCTAAAGCCTTTGTATTAGACAATATAGCAAACTTCAACAGAAACAACCCACCTTCTTCAGCAGTAAGAGATGATATAATGAAGAAACAAAACAGCTATTTTAAATGCATATTTCTGTGGAATAGCTAGGATATACATAGGAGACATAGCAGTAAAACAAAGTCACTACAATCTGTACAGAAAATTATGTAGGTATGTATTACAGGACCGTAATCCCTTTACACGTATGCTGCATTCCTAAGAGGAACTGTTAGTTAAAAATAAATCATAAGATTTCTCTAAGTGCTATCTGGCAGGCTACTGAAAAGCAGTCTCCAATGGGCAGTTAGAAAAAATATCTATCCCAGATTTAAATAGCCAGCCTCTCCATACAGTACAGAGGTATGTCTACTTCTTTCCTTTACCAGAAAATCAGGAGTACTAGTTAATTTCAATAAATATTAGGTATCAGAAAAGCAGCAATGTTAGTAAACAAATATGCTAAACCACCCTCGAGATGATTTACATTTTAGTTAAATTCTTCCACTGAAGAACATCTATCAATCCAATCTACCTATGTGAAAAAAATATAGCCTTATTTTCTGTAAGTGCTGAAATTTTAAACTTAATTTTATGGCTTACTTGGTCACAGCACTTGAGACCCTGCAGTGTGTATACCAACAGTGCAAACAGAGCAGAATGAAAATTTGCTCAGATGACCATTTACATCACAGCTACGATCCATTCTGCATACATCACGGTAGTGTGTGCTGCTTCTAACCATGAACAGAAGCAGTGAAGCCCAGGCGAGTGAAACAAAATCCAAAAGCAGTATAGTACTACTTCAAATGTAAATTCCATTTATCCAAAAGTATTGTACATACTGGTTGGTCTACAAAAATGGAAAATCACTGAGTTGTATGAAAAGCATTTCCTCCATCTGCATAACAATTAAAATTACTCAAAAGGCTATAGATGTTATAAAGATACCTAGAACTTTTCACTTTTGCCAGACACACAATGTAAAGTACACTAAGAAAGTTCACAAGGGGGGAAGTCAATTTAAAATCCATTAGTAGCTAACTACATAAGAACAACTGAAGACCTAATCTTCTCAATGATTTTAATTTGCAAGCTAATAAAAGATAGTTATAAATGAAAGTAAACTTTAAATAGTTCAGCAAATCAACACAAGGTCAAAGAATGCTTACTTTAATTTCAACAGATAGAAAGTGTTTTATAGGTGCTTGGAGATTGTTATGCGAAAACTGATAAATAATTAACACCGTGCCTAGACGCAGCTATGGAACAAGAAACCTTTACACAGTGGAAAGATTTTGCATTAGGCTGAGCAGCCTCAGTCATTTGGAGACTGGCAGAGGCAATTGCCAAAGCACGATAAAAACTCCCACTAGTTTTTCCTCTGGGAAGAGGATACAAAGACAGCAATCCCAGCAAACAACTTCCAGCGATAGTTGCTGACCAGGAGTCACTCTTGAAAGCTCCTCATTCCCACATAAGAACCAACCACTTCATTTTGTTAATCTGGAGCAACCTATAGCACAATGAATAATAGGAAATAATGGATTACTTGAAGTACTATTAACACAATTCCTTCATATTCTGTATAAAAGTAAATTAGAACAGAAGGTTTTCAAATAATATAATTAGGAAAAGACAATCAAAGTAAATGACAAAGTGAATCTTATTATCGATTAAAAAAAAAAAAACAAAAACAAAACAAAAAACTCATATATACCTTTCTACTATCTTGTTAATGTGAAACACTATGACCTGTAAATTTTTTTGTCATTTACAACTCTTTTAACCTCAGGTAAAATTGTTTCCATCATCACAATTTCTTGAATTGTTTTTATTTCAATTATTTTTTTTTCAATTGCTTCTATCTTTGCCTTTGAACATTCTGTTCCCTGCTACTAGACCTCTGGCCATGAAAGACATTATACATTTCTTGGAGATATAAATATACTATATACATAGATAAGTCTAAAAACCTAAACAAAACAGAACATTATTCTACAAAATTTATAGTCTACTACCACTTCTGGTCAAGTACTGAAACTATGCACTTACACTCACGTTGTTTTGAGGACCTGGCCTGTCTTCTGTAACAGCATTCACAGAGATTTTAGTCACAGGGTATCTCCAACATGTAGACCTGTGTGCACTCATGGCAATTATCCCCAAAGAATGCCACTGTACAATCCTTGCTGCATGCATTTCTCTGGGGCTGTGTTCATTCTGTTCCTGATACCTGTACCAAAATGCAAAATGTAGTTGGTCATGCAAAAAGGACATCAGTCCAGTAAAAAATAAAATAAAATTTAAGAAATGAAATACCATGATTATCACACATTCCTGATTAGGAATTTGAACAACCTCCAGTTCTCATTTTGCTTTTGAAATAAAAGAGGACTTTTTACAGACTCAGTAAGATCCAATAAACACAAGAGCTGGACTATTTTTGCTGCTGTATGTTCTGTCATTGATATTTTATATGAAGAGTTGATTTTAAAATAAAAAGGAATTTAAGTCTAATTAACTGCAAGTACTTTTTTCACAACTGTTGTATTGTAAATATGCAACTATGATGCCACGTCTTCTGTGCTGTTCATTTGTCAACAAGAATTAAATGGGGTGAAATGACAATGTTCCTTGTTGTTTTTGTTTGCTTTGTATCATACATGGATTTAAATCAATTTTAAATATTTTGATATTAATATATTTCATAAATTAGACATGAACCTAAACATGAACCTTACTTCCATTTACTAATACATTTTCTCAATTGCAATGCAGTTCTGACAGAAAGAAACAAAGATTGCAAGCAAAACCTTTGTGCAAATCTATCTGATTGCTTCTTTCAGTAGTCTCTTACAATGTAATGCTGCTAAACACTCCCATTTAATAAAACTGCTTTTACTGTTTGCATTTCCTGGCTGCACATTCTATATAACCATGACTTTTCTTTCCGTCTGTTCCTAAATATATTCCTGCAACCTTTGTTTTAAATGAAAACTACAGAGCCAGCTCACATTCAGGTTTTCATAATTTCAAAAATAAAAACCTACAGATGTCAAAAGTGCGTCCATACTTATCTAACCTGCTCTTACTATCTTGAATTACCCCAGGGATTTAAGTATTCAAATTATATTGTATTTTTTGCTAATTTGTTTTAACTCGGATTTTTCTAGCATTCCTAAAAGCTAGCGTAATCTAAAAAAAGGCGTTTCTGCATCCAAAAAAAAAAAAAAACCTTTGTTTAAAAATTGATTTAGCAGAACAAGAAAACTCATTTGCATAACTTGCAAGATTTAACTGAAAGACCACAAGTGAAGCAGAATAATTTTAATACTGAAGATGTTGGGTATGTCACAATTAAAAAACATGTGACAGCAAATACTGCATAAATTGCACATAATGATTAAACCAAAAGCTCCAGTAACTACAACTTGAGCTCCTACAATCTGGAATAAAATTGATATGAGAATATCAGAACAAACTCTCTATAGGTCACATGACACTGTGTGATACCAAGGTGATTACATAAATGGTCTATAGTATTGTAGTATTACTCCAACCACACTTTCAAGAAAGGACTCAGCATGTGCAAAAGTTATGTGCTCGCTTCAGATTTCATCCTCTGTAGATTTGCTGTCAAGTGGCCTAAACCTTAGGAAAACCAAACACAAGGCAAAATACACATCCCACATCCAAAGTCAAAACAGCGAATTGGCAGAGCTAAGCTATGGAAGTACCAACAATTTCTGCTATCTTACCTTTGAAACTTCCAGTCTCTAAAGAAGAATGCCATTCAAACTGTAGAAACCCCTGTTACGAATGAGACCTTTTTATTCTATATGGATCAAGTGCTCACATAGCACTGTCTCCAAAAAGCACTGCAGAACAGCAGGAAAGGATGATAAACTACAGTATCAAACGTTCTTCCTCCACTGGATGTTTCTACAAGATGAACCTAAACAGTGTAAAATCTAGAGAATACAATAGGTCATCTCACTCGTTTCTTCTTAAACTTTCATGCTACTCACAAATGTGGAATGCCTTCTGGTTGCTCTGAGGCAGAAAAAATAATCTCTGAATGTGTATGGCTTAAGAAGAAAACAGAAAATTCATGGCATAATATAGTGTGCTTGCATCAGTTAAAAAATAACAAAGTTGCAAAAGTAAAAAATGCAGAGATTAACAATACTGATGTCAGTTTTACTCATTACTAGCTTTGGTGTGCATTGTAGCTCTGTGTATTTTGTCTGCCTATCATGTACAGGAATTCAAGCCTATTGGTACAGCTCACAACAGAAGGGCCCAGCCTTTTGTTGCAGCAGCAAATATTGATGACAAAAGACAGGTAGTGAGCTCCTCCTATAATTCTCCAATTGGGCTGTACTCATCTGGCAATATACAAGACGCACTCCATGGACAGCTGAGGAGTCTCATTCCTAACGCATTGCAAAAGTGAGTACTGGTATTTATTTATAATACGCAGTCTTTTGTGTTATATCACTATCTGTTCTGTTTTCAGTTAAAAAGTCCAGCTCTTGCTGTTTTTTCTGATAATCAGGAGTTTATTGGTTATCCAAAAAACGAGTGATAAATGAAGCAATTTTTTCCAACACAGAAAACTCTACATTCAACTCTGTAGTAACACTGCAGGTAGCTACAGTTCTCCCCCTCTACTGATTTGCAACGCTGCTATCATCATCCTTTCCTAACGCCTTTACTTTGCAGCTTTTAAGTACCAGAAATGCACAAAATAAAAAAGGTTACTTCATAGTTATGATTTTAAACGTTATCAGCTACCTTTTTACTAGAAGTAAATATTTATAGGCCAAAGGAAGCTATTTTAACCCTTTTTTCTTTACAGGATACAAACTACTTTGAACACAGGCATAATATTCGGCCCAAACCTTTCATACTCCCAGGCCGAAGCAGGTTATAAACTCTGAGTGCTGTGATGAGTTTGAATGCATGGTGTTATTTTTTAATGGATACTCACAGTTTGTATTAATATAGCATACTGAGGCATTTGAAATTAACTTATGGTAGTATATAGTGTATGGCTGAAGTTTAAAATCCTGAAGTGCTTGACTTGCAGATATCAGGCTCAAAATTCAAATTTTCTGAAAGGAAGCAGGTCCAGGCCCTACTCTCAGTTATACACATATGGTTCTGAAGTAACTACAACCACAAACCTGATTCAGTTTATAGCGTGGCACCAAGTATTATACACTTACAAATATACAGACCTTTGAAATTCTGTCCAAAAACAAATGTATGAGATTTCTTCACTTGCTAAATAAAAGATAGGTACTTCTGCAAGTTAAAGTCTAGGCCATGCAGTGATTTTAGGTTAAAATATCAGCAGATAGCTAATCAAAAGATAACTAATGACTAATGCAGAGCTAAAATAACTACCTAATGTTACAGACATGTAAATCTGTAAAATGCAGAACAGCTTATACATTAACATTAATTGTTTCAGCGTAATATTCCTCAATCATAACTGGGGATAGAATGTCCAATTTACTATTATTTTCAGTATTAAATGCAGAGGGGAGAGGGAAACAATGCAAACTCTTTGGCTGAGAAGACTCAAAGAAGCTCAAAAGTGCTCAAGCAACACAATACACCGCAACGTTATCTTTTTGCTTTCTAGCAGTAACAGGTTTTACCAATGGATTTAGTGTTCTGTATTTCATTCTGAGTGTCAAAAATGTCTGTACGCTATGTTATACTACTTCAAGTCTGACAGACTAGACTGAAAAAGCAGAACAGTTGATTTTTGCATACAAAGGACAATCTCATATGGACTATCAGTTTTGTAAGATGTGTTTTTTTTTTTCACTGAGTGACAAAGAGGAACCTAACAGACAGCTAGAGCCCCATCCTTCTGTGAACAAGAACGAACAATGTAGAACAGAGAAAACATGCCCATCTCTACTCGGAGCCTGATGTAAATACAGGATAAACGGTAACACGGTCTTTAGGAAACATGCGGCCCCTAACTACAGGCAGCATTTGTATGTATCTAGAACTGCCTTTTGGACCATGAGGCACCATTTGCAGGTATCTAATCAGATTACAGAAGTAATGAGTGTACTGGGAGCCTACTCTCAAATGCCCAATATTTTCAGAGATAATGCTGAATTAAATTAGCCGTTTTTCAGCTTGTCAGAAAAGAACACCAACCTACCAGAAATGTAAGAAGTTTCAGAACTTTAGTTGGGTAAGGTCTGTATGGTGTTCTAGCATTGCAGAAGTCTATATTCAAAAACTGCACTCTTTCATGGATAATCTTAATTCTACAAAACCTTGTCTGTCACACAGTTTGTCTCCTACTTTTTCATTAGTTCGGCTGAAAACATATTCTTTGTTAAACACAGCAAAACAAACAAACAAACAAAAAAACCCACCTCCAACTTGACCATAAATATCCCTTTAGAACAGACAGTAGAAGGTAAACTGCACTTTGATGACAAGAAGAGCTGATTCTGGGCTGTGGGATTGAACTAACATTCAACATTAGCCACAAGCTTGGACAAAACTAACTGGAAGTTGTATTTTATATATGTTTACATTATATTTACACTTCATTCTGCTTTAACACCACTTCAGCTGCTAATAGCAAGATTTACGCTTTTTCTGCCCTTCTATTTTTTTCCATTTACTAACAGTATCAGCACTGACGAAGTAAGATACTGCAGAATGTAAGGGTGTTGTTTTCATTTCTTTTTTTTAAGGACTGTGTATTTATAAATAGCCATGTATATTAATATTTTCAGCTGACTCTTGTTGGGTGATGATACAGAATTTGTACTTTTGGTTTAAGACTTGCCTATCCTTTCTGAAATTAGCTTTCTTTTGATATGTCTTTAATTGTAGAAAATGTACTTCCCTTTAAATTTTTAAGAAAGTGGTCCTACACAAATACTCCTTTGAATCAAGGGGAGAATTTGACTTCTTCTCCATACAAGAGTATCTCCTGAGCAGAGTATTGCATTGTATAGTCAAAATGTGAAATACTATATTATTTTACAGGTTTACACAAAATCATTCAGCTTAAAAAGAACTAATTACAATCTCAATACAGAGGGAAAAGATTAAGTATTTATCATCTCTTGGTTCTGAATATCATATAAATGGTAACCAATGACAAAACAACAGGAAAAAAAAATCCCTGGAATTAAGGAAGCCTCTGAGTTGCTCTGAAGAAAATACTGAAGTCTTCAAATTAGTGACACTGAAAAAGACTTTGAGCTTAATGTTTACATTATTTTACCAGGCCTTCTTCAGAGATGTTACTGCGCAGTAACTTTACTTCAGTAATACAGAGCAACATCAGTATTTCTCCAAAACTGTACATCTTCTTTATTTTATATAAATTACATGCAAAATCTGCTTCAAAAACAGTAAAATGAATTCTCTATTCTTGTGAAGGACCATTTTATGTTCTATTGGAAACACTGTCATTTAGAAAAGCAAAAGTACAACTCGCTGTTAAAGCATTTTTTCTTCTATGAAATTTTCAACAATTACCAATAAGAAATATATTGATAAAATAATTTTAAAAGATGAACTCGTATCTCACAGAATTTAAGGAAATCTGGGAAATGTCATATTCATTATTTTACACTACTTTACTTTACTTTGTAATTTCTTCAGCCGTGGACTGAGATGGATTATGAAGTGCAGGGCTGGAATGGTGCATTTAGGATTCCAATATTGCTGGTGTTAACTCCGTCACTGGCATGTACAAGTCACATAATCTTTGTATGCTACTCTTTTGAGATCTTAAGAATTACTTGCCTACAACAAGTTTTATGGAGGTTTAACTGGTCTTCAAACAAAATCTAGCATTCAAAATGCAAATTAATATTATGTTCTGAAATATTAAATTCATTATAATTTTTTTTACCGTCTAAAGAAAATGCTTGCCAGAATTTTAAGGAATGCTTTATAACTGGCACTGGTGCTTTTTACAGGAAAATGCTTTTCAATGAGTACACATACTTTTGCTTTTCTCTACTTCCTCTACTTCTACTTTCCTGTATTTGTTACATACATATGCTTGCTAACATCACCGTATTCCTGTACTTTTGTCTTTATTCTCTATAATCCGATGCGCACTGCACACCTTTCTGCACTCTGGCTGTAATCTGTAATTAACACAGTGGATGCAGCACTCCTTCGGGGATTGACTGTGGCAGTGGACGTAGTACTCCCTCTTCAATTAGCACGGTTAGCTCCATCTGCCCCACCGAGCTGAAAGCAGTGTCTAGGATGGCCCCTAACGTTCCCCTGGAAATGGAGCTTCCTGGTGTCAAGATTGTACATGCTCAGTTTAACACACCTATGCAGTTGTACTCAGATGACAATATCATGGAAACACTGCAAGGCCAAGTTTCTACAGCTCTGGGGGAAACACCCGTAATGAGGTAATTAGAGCAGTATGCTTGATATTTATGAATATATGAATTTAGAATGTACCAGCAGTCATGGGCTTTAATAATATCTCACTGTTCTTTCAAGAATGTGTAAAAGGGTTAAAGACAAACTAAGTTATTTAAAGGCATTCAGTGTTTTCATTAAAACATTAGCAGTTGATGATTTTCAGTATTAAATAGATCTTTCAGAATTTATAAATAACTCAGAGGAAATAATCTTAAATTTGTAGTCAATAAATATAAGCTGATTAAACTACCTGGACTACTTGCTGATTGGTCACTACAAATTAAGATTCTGATTCCCCCCAAAATTCATAATTATTTGTTATTACTATCATAGTTAGTATTTAATAATTTATTCTTATTAAATTATTCTTAATAAATTATTCTTATTGATCACTAATGCAATATTATTATTAACTGAAATTTATTTCAACTGCTGAAATTGAAGTTAGAAGATCTTGTGGACAGACATTCATACTATTTAACTCCCACTTGGGGCAATTCGTTCAGTAACTTGCTTTTGTCCAAAAAGAGCTAGAATTGGCTTTCTAAACCTAAAAATGGATCTCTGTAAAGATCAAAAGATGATTTATGGATTTTATCCACTACAGTAACTAAAAGTCAGGTAGGAACCTCGTCAATATGGACAGCAGTGATTAATAATAAAAAGTTTTAAAACTCTACTCATCTTTACAAGGTACAATTAATCATTCATTTTGGTTTATTTTTGCTTAATAGTACTTACTTTTTTGTTATACAACAGTACTTAATAATTTATAATATGTATGGTGTAATCTAAAGCTAATTACTAATGCCTTAAATAAGCAGTAATCACTGGCACCAATAAGCCTTCTTCAGCACTATGAAGAACTGGGCTGTAACTAACCATAAAAATCAAATTTATAAAGAAATATTTATGTTCATGCTAATTTGATGAACACAAAACTGTACTTCACCTGAGTGATATTAATCTACTGCATCAATGTTTACCCTCAATAACAACAACATCAACAAGAATAGAGAAAAAGAAAAAAGCCAAATAGCTTTTTCTTTATTCTGTAATAATGGATTAAGCCCAAAGTAATCAGATTTCACAAATGCCTGTAGTGTTCTCAGTTTGAGAACTGACTTTCTACACAGGTTTGAAATGTCTTTTCTGTTGTGGGATTCATTTTCACTCTGTATGAATTTAGGAATCTTACAGACTTGTCCCTGTTTTTTGCCTTTTGTATGTAATTGCATTATCACTTGTTTGGATTTTAGGAATATTCTAGTCAAGAAGAGAGATTGAGGATCTAATTTTGCAATAGTGAAAATCTTTAGAAGTGAGCTTACTCTCTAGATTAAAAGCTAATGATGAAAGAAAAGAACGGTATTTTCTACACCAACTTAAATATGGCTCTGAGCAATTTGGTTGATCGCAGAAGATACAAAGAATTAATGTAATCAACAGTGGTTACTATGTATCTGCCCAACTTCTACTGCTCTTGCTGTGCTATGTGACAGTCCAGATACTGTTTTGGGAAGGAAACAAAATCACCTAAGTCAAAAAGGGCCTAATTCCCTGTGGAATTAGTTGCTTTTTTTCCAGAGGCAAATTATTTCAGGTGCAACAGACAGAAGGCGGCCAGTTGTAATAGGAAATTTAACTGGACACTTACACAAGTATCAGTGAGATAACAGACTTCATTGAAGTAATTTTTATTTAATTAGTCTCAGCAGCAATTTGAAATTTATGGATGTCACACGTTCAACCTAATCTTCGCAGTGTGTGTAGTCATCTGCCCTTTCTCTCAGCCATTTAAAAAGTTAGCTCGATCAATTTTGAAAATTCAGCATGATTTAGTATACCACAAAACATTTTTGGTAAAATCTTTTGTTTGCAGGTCATAAGAAATTCAACCATGAAATGTTATCCGGACAAGAATTTACCTTATATTTTTGTCATGAAATTGCCATTATAAAAGTCACGCCCCACCCTAATTTAATTTTAAAAGTAGATTTTCCATTCACCTGTGTTTATCTGCAAATGCTGTACCACTTCAGTCTCCTTCTGTCACCTTCATAAATTAAGTGACAATTAGCTTAGACAAATAATCATTATTGTAACTAGTGAATGAGCCAGCTTAGAAAAGTATGAATACCTTGACTTCATGGCACTCTCCCAAAGTGTTTGCTTAGGTTTTGGCTGACCCTAATTAAAAATATGGTCTGTGATTTTATCAGCATTCCTGAAGCCAGCTGCTGTGAAAATGGAATTTCTGGATACTGGACTAGAGAGCATCTGGTAATACAGCAGTTGATCACAAGAATGCAACTGCTTTGAAGTTAAACACAAGTACTGGCCTATTTCCAAATGCCCTTAGAGCCAGAGCAGTAATTATGGAAACAGCGTAATGAGTTCGTAGACTTATTTTTGTAAGAATTCCATGGATATCTTTTTCAGTACGCTAGGCTCCAGAGAAGCCTATATAAAGCAGTGCTACCTGGAAGAAACAGTTTTCCAGTGGCTGGAGAAACTCACATGTCCCTATGGCTGTTTCCTGAATCATGTTCTATGCCTGGCAGAGCTATTCATTTGAAGTTGTGTCTGCTAACTGCATTCTCTGCTCTTCCTCCTTGTGATGCAGTGACCCAGCTCCCACGGCAGTGCCTCAGTCTGATGTGTACAGGATGCTGCACTCCAATCAGGAGGAGCCCAGCCAACCTCGCCAGTCTGGCTCCTTTAAGGTGCTCCAGAATTTAGTCTCCGAGGAAGGTGGTTAATAATAACATATTCTACCTGTTCTTTTTTTTTTTTTTTTTTAATATTTGCGGGAAAGGGGAATCAGAGAATAAGAGAGATAAGAACTACACAAATTTCTGACAGCCCAAGTCTTTATAAATCTGACAAATAGTACACAAGCCTAGTAACATTTCTCCCCTTGCTTTTATGGCTATCAATGTCTTGTGTTAATAAAATGGCGATGTTAGTTTAAGACTGCTAATGTACAAAATAGTTTTTAACTGAATGATAAGTTTTACATGAAAGAACTTTTGGGACACCAAGGAGGAAAACACTCTATTCTACATCCAGAAAAAAACAGAATTTTAAGCCAGTTTCTAAGATAGGTTTCACTCGTTCCCTCTCCATTCTAAATGGAAACTAAAGAGGACAATACCATTTACAGTCATATTTTCCTCCAAATGAAGAGGTTTTAAAAATAACAATAAGCATTATTAAAGGCTACAAGTTTCTAATGTTTACAATTACAGTAAGCATAAAGAATAAAATATAACCAAATTTAAGCTAAAGGGTGAATATTTATAAATATCCATAAGTTTTCCTTTTATATCTAAATATTTACCAGAGAAGGAATGAATGCATCTCTTTTTTCTGTATTATTGTGGGATTTTATTTGGCATCTTCTTCTGTGATTTTATATTTATATCATGTTACAAATCTTTTTGAACTCATTATATTGTTAATTGTATAAATAAGAAGCTTTCAGAGAGGTTTTGACTATGTGAAGGCTCTATGTTAAAGCCAAATCCTCCTCCCTCTCCTGTTTATACCCAAGACCTGCTATCGGAGAATTTCTGTGTGTCTATGAGATAGAGAGCAATATATGCTTAATCAGCTGTATCTGCTTTTTGGCTACAGTACACAATATTGTTCCCAATTCTAAAGACATGGGATAAGGCCCACAAAACTCATATGAAGAAACAATTATTAGTTGGCATAAGTGAAAGCTAGTAAACAGCTAGTGCATATTTACAGGAAAAGTTTTAACTGTAACAGATGTCTTTGTATCAGACTGTATTTAACAGAAATATTTTGGATCTCAGATGGACGTCCAGTGGGTACAAGAAGTGTGAAAGCACCTGTAACAAAGATACCTACTGGCCTGCCCGCAGCCCAGAAAGTACCACAGTGTGACAAATGTGGGAGTGGAATTCTGTAAGTTGTTTCTTCTCAGTTTTAGAAATCTCCAGCTTGAGTACACTTCCCCAGTTTATGTCCACATAAGCCACAGGTTTGTAGGTTGTTCAGTAGTATAAAACATCCTCCTGACAAGCCAGTGGGAGCATCAAAAACACTCTGTGATCTGTTTTGAATCTACCAGTTTTATATTTTAATGACATCACTAACTTCAGCAAGGAACACAGATAATGATGAGGAAATAGGTTTTATAAATTGATTTATTTATTCAACATATTAATAGGTGAGACTATACTTTCAGTGTTGCAACCAAAATAAAATGTTCAAACTCTGGTTTTCCAATGAGCTATTAGAAAGCTTATGTCATCACCTCCAATGCATTTTATATGCTACTTATTCAAACTCAACTTACAACTTTAAATTCTCTAGTAGTTGGCAAAACCACCAGAGAAGCAACTTAAAGGCCTTAAGAGAAATAGCTAAAACTTACCTTATGTTACACTTCAGTTACTTTGCACTCTAAATTCATATGAATTAACTGTTTTTTCTTGTTTTCACACAGAGGGACAGTGGTGAAGGCACGTGATAAATACCGACACCCAGAATGTTTTGTGTGCTCTGACTGCAATCTCAACCTGAAACAAAAAGGCTACTTCTTTGTGGAGGGCCAGCTATACTGTGAAGCTCATGCACGAGCTCGCATGAGGCCACCAGAGGGATATGAAGCAGTTACTGTTTACCCAAAATGCTAGTCTTACATTGGCACACAAATACATGCATGCACACAAGAAGCCATTAACAGCTTAGAACTGCAGTACAACTGTCAGGACTTCTGTCTGAATTCAAAGTAGCAGCTTTTAAACCTTCTCTTGTGGTATTCTGAGTGAGGTGCAAGTCCCTATTAATCAGCAGCAACGTACCATACCAGTAAAATTCAGCTAAAATTTTATCTTTGAAGTTGCCAATACAGCTCAATGGAGTATGAACTAAAACAGCAGTACAGGAATAAAAAAAATAAAAATAAATAAAAACAATTGAATCATCAGGGGTATTACACAATTACTGAAGTATATGCACCCAAGTGCTGTAATTAAGACATTATTTTTAACACATGTTAAGTATCTAATATCTGTACAAATAGCAAACCAATCAAAAGCTTCTTTGAGCTACAGGCTGGGCCCTACCAAAGAAAGAAACTTGATCAATCATTAGAAAAGAAGCTATTTTACATGGATAGTACAAAACAATAGGCTGTTTGTGCCTGTTTCAACCATCTACTATTCAAGTATCACCAATGTGTGCCAAAAATAGATTCTGCTTACTTTGCTTTCAATTTGAGGTTATGTTTTCTTAATTTTCTGATGTGTTAAGCAAATGTGTTAAGAAACAAATGCCATTTCATATGATAAAATGGCTAGTATCATAATGATCATTTAGTAAGAAGCAAAATAATTCTACACTGTGCAATGATTTGCAATGAAATCAGCTTTCAGCTTACACATCACTTAGCGGAAAATTATTCTGAGGCAGGCACACCAATACATTGTCTTTTGGGAAAAAAAAGAATTTATTCTATTAGAAACTCACTGCAAATTGAGAAAGAAAGTAAATTTAAAAGCCTTTTTACAGAAAAAGTTTTTTTCAGGTATCTTTTTTTTTTTTTTTTTACTCTAGATTATTCAATTTCTATAATAGGAACAATGGGAAAATATCATCATAGTATCTTAATTGCTGATAATTAAAACTTGGACAACTTTAAACATGGCTGATAATTAACATGTGCAAAAGAAAGATCTTTTATGAAAAGCCTGGTGAACTCACAAGAAAAAAAAAGCTGAAAGAACAGTTTTAAAATCAATTTCTGAATATCTGAATGTTTTGTAAGGGCTCCATTGCTTTCAGGTAGCTGTGCCAGCTGCATACACACACGCACATGACAAACTTCGCCTTAGCATCTTCCATAAATACTTAACACAATACTTAAAGTCATAGCAGAAATGAACAACTCAGTGACAAAGAGTCTTACTTTTCTCACTCTAAAATATAAACAGCTTAAAATGTAAGAATAAGGAATCAAAATAAGAAGCTGTATATAGTTTAAATTTATTTTAAAAATTCAGATGAGTCCCAAAGCCTGAAATGCAATGTTTGCATATTCGAAGGCTTTAAAAGCTGTTTTAGTATTATTTCAGAATTAAAATCTTTTTTAAATGTGTCACTGTATTCAGAATTTAAATCTGCATATCCAAAGCATATAGAGACACATCCCTTTAAAGGTTAGCTAGTGAATTATTTTCTGGCACAAAACATAATTTTGTTCCTTACGTATCATGAAGGCTATATGTAGTATTTATATTTTTCCACTGTTAAAGTCCATAAAGTAAACCTGAAAATCATTTTGAAACTGAGAGTGCACGTGTCTATTTTTACAAACCTGCAATGCGTCGTTGGTGTTTTTAAATAATTGCTTAATGTTCATTTATTTGTGGAGCAATTGAAGGTAAAAATAAATGTACTATATATGTGATAAGGATTCCGTATTTCTTTTCAACTGGTATGAAAAATGAGAACCTATGAACGTCAAGTGACTTAACAATAATAGAAGTTAGGCATTTTCAGCCGCACAGAAAAGTATGCTTTGGATTTTATCAAACAGCTGGCCAGAATGAAACAAGTTTTACATTAGACATTTGAACATACAACCCAGGCAAAATCAGCTTTCTGAAAGTGAATACAATGATGCGCTTTCAAAACTGAAGACTTGAAACTACCCTCTCTTTAACAAGCCAAACATATCAATTGAAAACTTGAGAAAATTCCTGGAAATGTAGCCACAAGAACTATTAGGTTAAAAGAAAGCCAAAGAACATGACCTGATGACAAATCTTTGAGTGAAGTTCAGTGGCATTGCATCATGACATGGTGCTATTTCGAGAGGTTTGAGGTCAGAGATGATTTTAATAGAACTTGAAAGCCTATCTAATTGCAAGTACCAACCTATGTGAAAACCTTTACACCACTGTAATACAAAAGAAACATTAACGTTCAATTTATCCAGATTCAAAAATCTTTGATCCTGATAGAGAAGGATCCTTCTCTTCAGTCTGAAGATATTAAACACAGAAGCTTAAATATGAGAGAAAGATGCAGCAGTTCTCTCTGTAGCATGCTCAAGGCCACATTCTTTACCTCTGGCGGGTGTCAAGCCTTATTGGCACAAAGCCCTTACATACAAAGTGTTCAGCTAAAGAACGATCCACTTTATCTGCTGGCTTAAGAATGGCATACCCACTAAATCAAGACAGCGTAACACTACTATGCTGCTCAGCTGTGTCCAGACTTTATATATAAACTGCAAGCTAGGGAGAGCTATGGCATTTATTTTTAGATGGAGAGAAAGACAGTAAGTGTGACTTCACAAGCTTGTTATCTGGACTCTTCAGATGTCGATCAACAGGTGTGAAAAGCTTTCCTCAGCTATGTTACCACTGCATAAACAACAGGGCTATTCTAGGATGAGCTCAAAAACATGAAATTTTAACTCTTCAAATGAGCAAGGCAAACATTGCATCTAAACATATACCAGATTAGTTTACAGAGTGCTTCTGTATCAATTGTTCCAAGACAAATGCTTTCATTCTCTTACATAATGTGCTACCAACAACCTGAAACTTTAAAACCTTTTTAAAGCAGTTAAAATCAACTCTATGTTTCCACTAACTCAACAGCCTTCTTAAGTTTCCAACTGCATTCCAACACTTTAAAAATATATTAACACTTTTGCTCATCATTCCACTTACTACATTTTGCTTCACATCATACAACAATTTCAAAGTGCATAAAATGATTACCTTTATGATCAAATTCAACTAGAAGATGATCTTTGGCAGCACTGCTAACACACACCATCCACTAATGGGAAGCCATTCAGCATAATCAAATTAGAGCTAAATAAGCTCTCCCTGAAATACACATTAAGTGGATGCCACATCCTCGGAACCAACTGATCTGCTTGTACTGCACCATGCTGCCTGCTGCTGTAGACATAGCCTGAAGCTTTTATCGCAACTTCCATTGGCAAAAAGCTTCTTCACAGAAATGAAACTACTGATAGTGTTTAAAACTAGAGATGGATCCACTGTGTATAATTCTGACCTGTTTGCTCAAGAATTTCACTTAAGATTATTTGATCAGCTGATTTGGTTCAAATTTCTATAAACCATGTAATAGAAAATGAATGTACCATTAGATATAGACCTGACTTGATGTAAAATACAGGCCTTTGAATTAAACTCTATTTTAGGGGGGGCTTTTTCACAGAGATAAAATTATGATTTACCTTGTGGGTTTAAACATTTATAAATAAAACAGTGGGAAACAAAGCACATTTGTAGATGTATATCCAGCAAACTATCTAAAGGAGAGCACATTCTGCAGATTTGCCCTTTTGTGTTTCTTTTTTTTTTTTTCCTTCCCTCCTTCCTTCTCCTTCCTTCCCTCATCCAAGGAAGTTATACAGACAGTTTCTTTTTGAAATTAATGAGAAAATTCCACAAGCAGATTATCCCTTAATACATTTACTTTTGAAGCAAAATGCATTCTATAACTCTTCAGCATATATTCAGTTGTTTTGTGGCACTACCAACTAAAACCTTGTTTCACATTGTATGCTTGGCAAATAATACCATCTACACAACGCTCAAGTTTACAAAGGATTTTGATTCTAGATATACTAAAGCACACATTTGTTTTAGCACTCTGAGTGCTTTTTGTTACACTCAGCCCACCTAATCCTTGCTCTCCCCACACCAGGGCATGATCCAAAGACCACTAAAGGATCCAGGAAAGTCCTGAAAAATTTTAGACTGTATTACTCTGAAAAAAGCTCTTGATGGCACAAGCTAGACAATTGCCCAAAATAAAGCTTTAAGGAAAGTTCCATACATTTCATGCTGGAAAAATTACAGCTGTGCTGGAGTGCCAAATTCAGAAGCACAGAGATGGTGGAATAGTTAATGATGATTTTTAATCCCGAAGAAAACAAAATATTTAGTAAATTCAAGCAAGATTCTGAGCAAGAGGAAAAATCTCCGGCAAGTTTTTCACAGTCTTGTCTCTTTCTTTTCTAGGTAATCATTTGAAAACAAATTTTTATACATCTCATTCTTTATAAAATTACTTTTTACAATCTTTTTAGTATATTCCTGATTCAAGAGGTTTTTAATTGTCCTGCTAAACCAGCAGCCTACAGAATGTTAAATTTTAACTAGATCAGGTACACTAAAGAGATATGGCTACTTGGTAATCATATTTGTGACTGAAACTTCTGTAATTGGCAGTATCATGAATAATTCTTGCAGCTCCTATACTTGGCTAACATTGGAACATCTACAGCCTGCCCACTTAAAGCTGGGAGTGTGTTAAAACTAAAATAGAAAATATTTAACCAAAACACTTTAACTTTGGCTCTTTAATTAATTTCAAGAATTACATGACTTCCTGATGCTTTATTCTTGCAAATTCACTCTATTTCATTTTCATTGCAATACCTCTAGCTTCAAAACTACACTCACTTTTACAGAAAGCACAGCTGTTCACTGCTCTGCATCTTGCACCTCCTTGAGTGAGCCAATTCAAAACTGTACCTAAGTAGAATGTATGAGGTGATAAGTACAGTTCTTTTACAGCGAGACTCTTCCACAACCTCCCTTATTTCATTTTATTATTTATAAGAGAAGCACATAATGCAAGAACACTCAGATACAAAGATGATCCAGCTGCAACAGCCACTGTGCAGAGAATAACAATAGCTACCCCACAGCTTAAAATCCAGACTAAGCAGACCAGGCAGATACAGTACAGAAGGGAAAAGACACTGTGACAGATAAATAATATGATAATTTACAAATATTTTGCTCCTTTGCTTCCTTTCACAGAAGACTGGTACACTGAGGTAAAAAAAAAAAAAAAAAAAAAACACCCTGTAAGAGTTAGTAAGAGAAAAATGCTCAAGTAATGATTCAATACAAAATAAAAACGTGCAGGTAAAATGTGTAAAATTAGTTATACAACAAGACGGAAGCAAAACCTCTTATTAACTGATCCAGTTGCTGGGTAGGTCATAAAAATTTCTCTCTTCCCTAAACTCAAATGAATTGTAAAAAATGCGAGACCAAGTAGGGATCCTGCGCTGTTAACAAGACTAGTTGTTCACACTTCTATGGGAGTGTAAGCTAATCAATGACGACATAATCACAAGATCTTTTTTATCCCAATGCAGGATTATAACTCTAAAAACGTTCACATATTTCTTCCCTGACTCATAATTTATCCAGCCTTTTCCATTCTCATTATGATTTATGAGGTTCTTCTCCATGCGTATGTATACCACAGAGCTCTGTTAATTGTCTTTCCCATTTACTTCCTATTCACTGCCTATTAGTAATTGCCCTTTCTGAATCAAGAGCTGCTCTCATCTTTCACAGTGGATGAAAGAATAACATTTCAGAAATGATTACTGAGATATGGGTGCTGCCTTTCATTACAGATCCACAACAAAAGCTAGTGAGGTAAGTCCCCTTTTGCAGAGTGGAGTCCTAATAACTCTGTGACAAAAAAGCTGTTCTTTTAAAGTCATACCTGAACACAGACATGGCTTCTGAAGACTATTACTGTAAAATAGTATCAGCTATTGCCCACCACTAGATAAAAGTAAGGATTGAGTAAAATATGCATTTTAGCATCTGGACAGATAACGAGCAGGCAAATCAATCTTAATTCTTCTGTGGCACGTAAAGAAAAAATGCAAAACCTCTGAGGCACTCATACAGCAGTGCTGCACAGGATCTCAATGCTGTTTGCCAGAAGAATTTTCATAGTAATTCAATTTTCCAAAACAGTCTTTTCTCCTAAATGCTGAAAGGGCTCTAATTCATGTTATCACCACAATACAAAACATAATACAGTAATATGAAACGGGGATATTCACCCGTTCTCCTAGTTCAAAGGCCAGAAAGAAAAAAAAAGCGTTCAACATTTTATCTCAATTTATGTACTGGATATGTGGTAGAAATGAATTAGTATTATCCTAATCAGAATAATATAATACTTACTTACATTTCCTATATAAAAAAATCAAAGTTTGTCACAGTGGTGATAGAAGAATATTTTTTTTAGTTTATTATATGAATCTGTCCTTGACGCTTCAGATCTCTCTGAAAAATATCAATTTCAGTAAACTGACAGCAGCTCTAACTTATACATTGCCTCCCAAGTTAGAGAGCCAAACTGATGTCTCTAAGTATTTAATGCATTCTATCTCTATGATCACCTCATCAGATCTTAATGCTTCACATACTTGGATACTTACTGCTATAATGTTTTAATAAACGTAACCAGGTTGCACCTGTTCAAAGGTTCATGGAAGCTATCTACTCACAGTCTCACAATAATCAAGAGGTAACAGCTGACCCAGTAGCTGATTTAACATTTCTGCCATACTTAGGGGGATAGACAAATGAAACCAGCTGTTTGTGTTTAAACTAGATTTCCCTAAGAAGATTCCTGGGTCTGTAAAGATCTGAGTCATACAATCTTAAGACAGTTTGGTATGTGATATTGCGAGTTAGGAGGACAGCAGCCTGTTTCTAAGTCTCTTTCTGCCATGCTGTTGCTTTTTGTTTGTTTGTTTTTTAAATGAAAATAGTAAGTGAATGTTACTGACTTTCCACAAAGGTTTTCTTTAAGAAGGCGGCGATCAATGTCAGACATCAGTTAAGGAAAATGCTAGTAATCCTTGGTAATTCTTTCACCCTCATTCTAAAATAACATTTGCAATTTATCTGAAGTTTTTCATTAGATGATGTTAAAATGACTCATAAATTAGTATTTTTGTGGTCTTTTAAAGGATGGGAAATGTACTCAGCATCAGTTTCAAAAAGATTTTTGGGTTTCTTTTATTTCTCTCAAAACTGTTATACCTGCTTATTGGAGTCATCAAAACAAGAATACGAAGGAATAGTAGAATTCTCTTCAGGTCTTCAAGTAGAAACACTTAACATTCACTTTCAGAGAACGTCTCTTCTATTTTAAAACAGTATTTCACTCATCCCATAAGATGAAATGCTGCTTCACATCACTGTCTATTAGCAACCTCTTCCAAAGGTTTCTTTTTCCTGCTTAGCTCAACATCTCAAAAAAGGACTGAGCAAGCACAAGATTTTTCACAGCCAAAACACATTCAAAATATATCACCTTTCTTTCTCCTAAATAAGAATGTTTTAATCAAATATAGATTTTTCTAAGTATCAGAGTTTTAGATGTTTGCACCTAAATGACTATAGATGGAAGAGGCAAGAAGTTGGCAAATAAAAGATGCTTACTTTCTGCTCGCTCATGAAAACAGGTAATGCACAGTGAACGTTTTCTTTACCAGAAAACACAGCACCAAGGAGGCCGAGCACCTGAGGAGTGGGCCCTCCTATGACGGGGCTGGGGCGACAGAGGGGCTGAGGCGCGGCCCTTGGCGCTGGCATGGTAGTCCCACTTCCCCGAACAGAGGAGCCCGACTGCAGGCCTGGTTGCCGCGGCGGGACCGAGCTGCCGGGGGGCTGTGCGTCACCGCGAGTGTGACGACACTGCCACACACCCGCACGCCGCGCTGCCTCAGCGCCGCGAGGGGACCGGCACGCAGCCCCAACCCTCCTCCTGAGGCGGTGGATGGTGTGGGTCAGCGTAGCCTCCCACACTCGAGAGGAAAATCTGCGCGGCCACGACCGAGCGCTGGAATGCAGAGCTGGCCGCGGGGCGGGGCGGGCCGGCCGTCACACGGGGCAGTGCCACGGCGCCCTCACGGTACGTGTTCTGCCGTCGGCGCTTCGCTACTTTCAAAGAAGTACTTTTCAGCTGGAGCCTACGCCTCCTCAGAGGCTCTCCAGGCACTGACTGTATTATCCTGACCTGTCCCGGGGCTCAAAACACCAAGAAAGTTAGGTCTTTCCTCAGCCTCCTCAATACTTGAGCTTTCTCCATTTCCTCTTGTTGTTGTCCAGTTACATACAAAACAGCTCTGCCTGAGAACTTCAGGCACTGCTAACTGTAGAAATGTCATTTGTGTTTGCAGGTAATCACACAATAGAAGCAGAAGATCTGATTCACCTGCAAACGGCACTGGAAGTAAGCTGATTGATTCTGTCTGCAGACAGGAGTAGGATGACGGGGCACAAAGAGAGCCTCTGCTAGCAGGAGTTCCACATGGCACATCTAGTTAAGCATGTGCCTGTTGGCATGGCCAAACCACTGCGGACAAACTGGCCTGTTCCAGGCTAAAGCTGGAGCAGTAGGAGCTACTGAGCTAAGGGGCCTTTCTTCACCTTCACAGGAGCTGCTGTGTCAAAGTGTTAACTCCCAGTGCTTACAGGGTTATTTAATATAAAACTAGTCTCCTTTACATTGCTCTTTATGTGTGAATCTGGTTGACATTTTCATGAATATAAGTAAAGTGAATGATTGTTTCAATATATTTAAAACTGGAGCTGTCCTGATATTTTTCAGTAAGAAATTTGCTGAAATATTTTGAAATGGACAGCTTACTTTCAAACTACAATTTATATTTGGATACTAATTAGCAAAGTATGTTGATTCTGCTTTTAATACAAGATATTTTAATAACTTAGGCATAGGATTTACAGTACTCTATACCTAATAAATACTTTATACATCCACCTATACTCTACACATAATATCTCTATACGGTATTGCCAACCGTACCCTGGCTTGCGTCAAGATGATCAGCACGATCAGCAGGTCGAGGGAGGCAATTTTGCCCCTCCACTCTGCTCTCTTGAGACCCCACCTGGAGTACTGCATCCAGTTCTGGGGCCCCAAACACAAGAAGGACATGGAGCTCTTGGAGCAGGTCTAGAGAAGGGCCACAAAAACAGTCGGAGGGCTGGAGCATCTCCCCTGTGAGGACAGGCTGAGAGAGTTGTGGTTCTTCAGTCTGGAGAAGGCTCCAGGGGGGACCTTATAGCGGCCTTGCAGTACCTGAAGGGGGCCTACAGGGAAGCTGGGGAGGGAGTATTTTTAAGGGCATGTAGCAACAGGACGAGGGAAAATGGCTTTAAAGTGAAAGAGGGTACATTTAGACTACATATTAGGAAGAAATTCTTTACTGTGAATTTGGTGAGACAATGGAACAGGTTGCCCAGTGAGCTTGTGGGCACCTCCTCCCTGGAGGCATTCAAAACTGGGCTGGATGGGGCTTTGAGCATCCTGGTCTAGTGGGAGGTGTTCCTCCCTCTGTAGCAGGGGTGTTGGAACAAGATGATCTTAAGGGCCCCTTCCAACCCAAACCGTTCTATGATTCTATACCTGCCTCTTTTCTTCTTTTGGGGAATCTTCTTCCAAAGTGAAACACATAGTAATCTACACATTTTGCTATATGCTCACATTCATTCCTTTAGCTGAAATTTTTACTGAGTTTCTGAATTCCTGTGCCCTAAATATGATTCATTCAGTAAAACATTCTTTGATCCATGTAAAAGATACGCAGTATTTATTGTAAAGCACTTTTAAATCATTAGAGCTTAGCTAAGATTAGTGCTGTTAATGTGGAATACTAGGGTTTCCCTTTACTAGTTCCCAGAGGCAGTCCAACTTTCTTCTGTTGTCCAACCAGCACACCACATTTTAAACCAAAAGGATGATCTTTTGAATTTTACTCCAGTACTACAATTCCAACATAAACATCTTTGGCCTCATGGTAAAAACTGTGGACAAAAGTAATGCTAGATGTGACAGAGCTTTCAGTGACGTGAGCAACTATCCATGAAGAACGATGCTGAAATCCTTCCAGTATTGCAAATAAGTTTCTAAATGGCTATTGAGTGGTAAGAGAATCTGGATGAAAATGATGTTAGTAAATAAACCTGAGTTAAACAGAAAATATCTCAATTCATTAAAAAAAAAAAAAAAATTACCAGTTTTCTAATATTTTGTTTCTACATTCTAGATTCTTCAACAACAGCTGGAATCATTTCAGACATTTCAGAAACAGACTCTGGAGAATGCTAATATGGTAAAAAACAACACAAATGCTCTTAAGTGTAAATGCCTCCTGCATTTTTAGATATTGCCATAAGTATTTTAGGTTATTATGTATGTTAAATATACATTAAAACAGCTGAAGGACTAGATCTAATTTGCACTACTATAACCTCGAGGAAACTGTTGTTTTCAAATAAGTTTCAATTCCACTTGATGTTAGTCATTAGACATCAGAACCTGCTCCAGTGCTGCGAACTGCCACTTCTCACAAAATGCTAGGCCACCCTTTGAGGAGCATTTTCTGCCATCATTTTATCTGATTAATTACATAAAAGCTAAAGACCTGATGCAGGAAGGACGTTTATCATTGTGCTTTGCTGGTTATACACAGCTCCCTGTTCCTACACTCCATTTCCATTCAGTCTGTATTTTGCAGGAGATAACTTCCTGATTAACAGTGTATTTTGGGAAGTGAAATACTTACACGTGTAAGCTTTCTATAAACAATCTTTTTCAGGTACAGTCTGAAATCAGTGAAATACTAAATAAAAATATATTTGAAATGAAAACCCCAGTACATACTTCAGCCGAGATTATGATGACTGCACACATCACTTTTACAGCAAATAATGCATCTCTGGTATGTTAACAGTTTTTACAAACACGTTATCCTTTAGATGGATTTTGGCTTTAATCTTTTTTTTTTTTTTTTTTTT
>JACDJE010000408.1:297134-363943 GCA_016647715.1 Pavo muticus
TTTTTTTTTTTTTTTTTTTTAATATTTGCGGGAAAGGGGAATCAGAGAATAAGAGAGATAAGAACTACACAAATTTCTGACAGCCCAAGTCTTTATAAATCTGACAAATAGTACACAAGCCTAGTAACATTTCTCCCCTTGCTTTTATGGCTATCAATGTCTTGTGTTAATAAAATGGCGATGTTAGTTTAAGACTGCTAATGTACAAAATAGTTTTTAACTGAATGATAAGTTTTACATGAAAGAACTTTTGGGACACCAAGGAGGAAAACACTCTATTCTACATCCAGAAAAAAACAGAATTTTAAGCCAGTTTCTAAGATAGGTTTCACTCGTTCCCTCTCCATTCTAAATGGAAACTAAAGAGGACAATACCATTTACAGTCATATTTTCCTCCAAATGAAGAGGTTTTAAAAATAACAATAAGCATTATTAAAGGCTACAAGTTTCTAATGTTTACAATTACAGTAAGCATAAAGAATAAAATATAACCAAATTTAAGCTAAAGGGTGAATATTTATAAATATCCATAAGTTTTCCTTTTATATCTAAATATTTACCAGAGAAGGAATGAATGCATCTCTTTTTTCTGTATTATTGTGGGATTTTATTTGGCATCTTCTTCTGTGATTTTATATTTATATCATGTTACAAATCTTTTTGAACTCATTATATTGTTAATTGTATAAATAAGAAGCTTTCAGAGAGGTTTTGACTATGTGAAGGCTCTATGTTAAAGCCAAATCCTCCTCCCTCTCCTGTTTATACCCAAGACCTGCTATCGGAGAATTTCTGTGTGTCTATGAGATAGAGAGCAATATATGCTTAATCAGCTGTATCTGCTTTTTGGCTACAGTACACAATATTGTTCCCAATTCTAAAGACATGGGATAAGGCCCACAAAACTCATATGAAGAAACAATTATTAGTTGGCATAAGTGAAAGCTAGTAAACAGCTAGTGCATATTTACAGGAAAAGTTTTAACTGTAACAGATGTCTTTGTATCAGACTGTATTTAACAGAAATATTTTGGATCTCAGATGGACGTCCAGTGGGTACAAGAAGTGTGAAAGCACCTGTAACAAAGATACCTACTGGCCTGCCCGCAGCCCAGAAAGTACCACAGTGTGACAAATGTGGGAGTGGAATTCTGTAAGTTGTTTCTTCTCAGTTTTAGAAATCTCCAGCTTGAGTACACTTCCCCAGTTTATGTCCACATAAGCCACAGGTTTGTAGGTTGTTCAGTAGTATAAAACATCCTCCTGACAAGCCAGTGGGAGCATCAAAAACACTCTGTGATCTGTTTTGAATCTACCAGTTTTATATTTTAATGACATCACTAACTTCAGCAAGGAACACAGATAATGATGAGGAAATAGGTTTTATAAATTGATTTATTTATTCAACATATTAATAGGTGAGACTATACTTTCAGTGTTGCAACCAAAATAAAATGTTCAAACTCTGGTTTTCCAATGAGCTATTAGAAAGCTTATGTCATCACCTCCAATGCATTTTATATGCTACTTATTCAAACTCAACTTACAACTTTAAATTCTCTAGTAGTTGGCAAAACCACCAGAGAAGCAACTTAAAGGCCTTAAGAGAAATAGCTAAAACTTACCTTATGTTACACTTCAGTTACTTTGCACTCTAAATTCATATGAATTAACTGTTTTTTCTTGTTTTCACACAGAGGGACAGTGGTGAAGGCACGTGATAAATACCGACACCCAGAATGTTTTGTGTGCTCTGACTGCAATCTCAACCTGAAACAAAAAGGCTACTTCTTTGTGGAGGGCCAGCTATACTGTGAAGCTCATGCACGAGCTCGCATGAGGCCACCAGAGGGATATGAAGCAGTTACTGTTTACCCAAAATGCTAGTCTTACATTGGCACACAAATACATGCATGCACACAAGAAGCCATTAACAGCTTAGAACTGCAGTACAACTGTCAGGACTTCTGTCTGAATTCAAAGTAGCAGCTTTTAAACCTTCTCTTGTGGTATTCTGAGTGAGGTGCAAGTCCCTATTAATCAGCAGCAACGTACCATACCAGTAAAATTCAGCTAAAATTTTATCTTTGAAGTTGCCAATACAGCTCAATGGAGTATGAACTAAAACAGCAGTACAGGAATAAAAAAAATAAAAATAAATAAAAACAATTGAATCATCAGGGGTATTACACAATTACTGAAGTATATGCACCCAAGTGCTGTAATTAAGACATTATTTTTAACACATGTTAAGTATCTAATATCTGTACAAATAGCAAACCAATCAAAAGCTTCTTTGAGCTACAGGCTGGGCCCTACCAAAGAAAGAAACTTGATCAATCATTAGAAAAGAAGCTATTTTACATGGATAGTACAAAACAATAGGCTGTTTGTGCCTGTTTCAACCATCTACTATTCAAGTATCACCAATGTGTGCCAAAAATAGATTCTGCTTACTTTGCTTTCAATTTGAGGTTATGTTTTCTTAATTTTCTGATGTGTTAAGCAAATGTGTTAAGAAACAAATGCCATTTCATATGATAAAATGGCTAGTATCATAATGATCATTTAGTAAGAAGCAAAATAATTCTACACTGTGCAATGATTTGCAATGAAATCAGCTTTCAGCTTACACATCACTTAGCGGAAAATTATTCTGAGGCAGGCACACCAATACATTGTCTTTTGGGAAAAAAAAGAATTTATTCTATTAGAAACTCACTGCAAATTGAGAAAGAAAGTAAATTTAAAAGCCTTTTTACAGAAAAAGTTTTTTTCAGGTATCTTTTTTTTTTTTTTTTTACTCTAGATTATTCAATTTCTATAATAGGAACAATGGGAAAATATCATCATAGTATCTTAATTGCTGATAATTAAAACTTGGACAACTTTAAACATGGCTGATAATTAACATGTGCAAAAGAAAGATCTTTTATGAAAAGCCTGGTGAACTCACAAGAAAAAAAAAGCTGAAAGAACAGTTTTAAAATCAATTTCTGAATATCTGAATGTTTTGTAAGGGCTCCATTGCTTTCAGGTAGCTGTGCCAGCTGCATACACACACGCACATGACAAACTTCGCCTTAGCATCTTCCATAAATACTTAACACAATACTTAAAGTCATAGCAGAAATGAACAACTCAGTGACAAAGAGTCTTACTTTTCTCACTCTAAAATATAAACAGCTTAAAATGTAAGAATAAGGAATCAAAATAAGAAGCTGTATATAGTTTAAATTTATTTTAAAAATTCAGATGAGTCCCAAAGCCTGAAATGCAATGTTTGCATATTCGAAGGCTTTAAAAGCTGTTTTAGTATTATTTCAGAATTAAAATCTTTTTTAAATGTGTCACTGTATTCAGAATTTAAATCTGCATATCCAAAGCATATAGAGACACATCCCTTTAAAGGTTAGCTAGTGAATTATTTTCTGGCACAAAACATAATTTTGTTCCTTACGTATCATGAAGGCTATATGTAGTATTTATATTTTTCCACTGTTAAAGTCCATAAAGTAAACCTGAAAATCATTTTGAAACTGAGAGTGCACGTGTCTATTTTTACAAACCTGCAATGCGTCGTTGGTGTTTTTAAATAATTGCTTAATGTTCATTTATTTGTGGAGCAATTGAAGGTAAAAATAAATGTACTATATATGTGATAAGGATTCCGTATTTCTTTTCAACTGGTATGAAAAATGAGAACCTATGAACGTCAAGTGACTTAACAATAATAGAAGTTAGGCATTTTCAGCCGCACAGAAAAGTATGCTTTGGATTTTATCAAACAGCTGGCCAGAATGAAACAAGTTTTACATTAGACATTTGAACATACAACCCAGGCAAAATCAGCTTTCTGAAAGTGAATACAATGATGCGCTTTCAAAACTGAAGACTTGAAACTACCCTCTCTTTAACAAGCCAAACATATCAATTGAAAACTTGAGAAAATTCCTGGAAATGTAGCCACAAGAACTATTAGGTTAAAAGAAAGCCAAAGAACATGACCTGATGACAAATCTTTGAGTGAAGTTCAGTGGCATTGCATCATGACATGGTGCTATTTCGAGAGGTTTGAGGTCAGAGATGATTTTAATAGAACTTGAAAGCCTATCTAATTGCAAGTACCAACCTATGTGAAAACCTTTACACCACTGTAATACAAAAGAAACATTAACGTTCAATTTATCCAGATTCAAAAATCTTTGATCCTGATAGAGAAGGATCCTTCTCTTCAGTCTGAAGATATTAAACACAGAAGCTTAAATATGAGAGAAAGATGCAGCAGTTCTCTCTGTAGCATGCTCAAGGCCACATTCTTTACCTCTGGCGGGTGTCAAGCCTTATTGGCACAAAGCCCTTACATACAAAGTGTTCAGCTAAAGAACGATCCACTTTATCTGCTGGCTTAAGAATGGCATACCCACTAAATCAAGACAGCGTAACACTACTATGCTGCTCAGCTGTGTCCAGACTTTATATATAAACTGCAAGCTAGGGAGAGCTATGGCATTTATTTTTAGATGGAGAGAAAGACAGTAAGTGTGACTTCACAAGCTTGTTATCTGGACTCTTCAGATGTCGATCAACAGGTGTGAAAAGCTTTCCTCAGCTATGTTACCACTGCATAAACAACAGGGCTATTCTAGGATGAGCTCAAAAACATGAAATTTTAACTCTTCAAATGAGCAAGGCAAACATTGCATCTAAACATATACCAGATTAGTTTACAGAGTGCTTCTGTATCAATTGTTCCAAGACAAATGCTTTCATTCTCTTACATAATGTGCTACCAACAACCTGAAACTTTAAAACCTTTTTAAAGCAGTTAAAATCAACTCTATGTTTCCACTAACTCAACAGCCTTCTTAAGTTTCCAACTGCATTCCAACACTTTAAAAATATATTAACACTTTTGCTCATCATTCCACTTACTACATTTTGCTTCACATCATACAACAATTTCAAAGTGCATAAAATGATTACCTTTATGATCAAATTCAACTAGAAGATGATCTTTGGCAGCACTGCTAACACACACCATCCACTAATGGGAAGCCATTCAGCATAATCAAATTAGAGCTAAATAAGCTCTCCCTGAAATACACATTAAGTGGATGCCACATCCTCGGAACCAACTGATCTGCTTGTACTGCACCATGCTGCCTGCTGCTGTAGACATAGCCTGAAGCTTTTATCGCAACTTCCATTGGCAAAAAGCTTCTTCACAGAAATGAAACTACTGATAGTGTTTAAAACTAGAGATGGATCCACTGTGTATAATTCTGACCTGTTTGCTCAAGAATTTCACTTAAGATTATTTGATCAGCTGATTTGGTTCAAATTTCTATAAACCATGTAATAGAAAATGAATGTACCATTAGATATAGACCTGACTTGATGTAAAATACAGGCCTTTGAATTAAACTCTATTTTAGGGGGGGCTTTTTCACAGAGATAAAATTATGATTTACCTTGTGGGTTTAAACATTTATAAATAAAACAGTGGGAAACAAAGCACATTTGTAGATGTATATCCAGCAAACTATCTAAAGGAGAGCACATTCTGCAGATTTGCCCTTTTGTGTTTCTTTTTTTTTTTTTCCTTCCCTCCTTCCTTCTCCTTCCTTCCCTCATCCAAGGAAGTTATACAGACAGTTTCTTTTTGAAATTAATGAGAAAATTCCACAAGCAGATTATCCCTTAATACATTTACTTTTGAAGCAAAATGCATTCTATAACTCTTCAGCATATATTCAGTTGTTTTGTGGCACTACCAACTAAAACCTTGTTTCACATTGTATGCTTGGCAAATAATACCATCTACACAACGCTCAAGTTTACAAAGGATTTTGATTCTAGATATACTAAAGCACACATTTGTTTTAGCACTCTGAGTGCTTTTTGTTACACTCAGCCCACCTAATCCTTGCTCTCCCCACACCAGGGCATGATCCAAAGACCACTAAAGGATCCAGGAAAGTCCTGAAAAATTTTAGACTGTATTACTCTGAAAAAAGCTCTTGATGGCACAAGCTAGACAATTGCCCAAAATAAAGCTTTAAGGAAAGTTCCATACATTTCATGCTGGAAAAATTACAGCTGTGCTGGAGTGCCAAATTCAGAAGCACAGAGATGGTGGAATAGTTAATGATGATTTTTAATCCCGAAGAAAACAAAATATTTAGTAAATTCAAGCAAGATTCTGAGCAAGAGGAAAAATCTCCGGCAAGTTTTTCACAGTCTTGTCTCTTTCTTTTCTAGGTAATCATTTGAAAACAAATTTTTATACATCTCATTCTTTATAAAATTACTTTTTACAATCTTTTTAGTATATTCCTGATTCAAGAGGTTTTTAATTGTCCTGCTAAACCAGCAGCCTACAGAATGTTAAATTTTAACTAGATCAGGTACACTAAAGAGATATGGCTACTTGGTAATCATATTTGTGACTGAAACTTCTGTAATTGGCAGTATCATGAATAATTCTTGCAGCTCCTATACTTGGCTAACATTGGAACATCTACAGCCTGCCCACTTAAAGCTGGGAGTGTGTTAAAACTAAAATAGAAAATATTTAACCAAAACACTTTAACTTTGGCTCTTTAATTAATTTCAAGAATTACATGACTTCCTGATGCTTTATTCTTGCAAATTCACTCTATTTCATTTTCATTGCAATACCTCTAGCTTCAAAACTACACTCACTTTTACAGAAAGCACAGCTGTTCACTGCTCTGCATCTTGCACCTCCTTGAGTGAGCCAATTCAAAACTGTACCTAAGTAGAATGTATGAGGTGATAAGTACAGTTCTTTTACAGCGAGACTCTTCCACAACCTCCCTTATTTCATTTTATTATTTATAAGAGAAGCACATAATGCAAGAACACTCAGATACAAAGATGATCCAGCTGCAACAGCCACTGTGCAGAGAATAACAATAGCTACCCCACAGCTTAAAATCCAGACTAAGCAGACCAGGCAGATACAGTACAGAAGGGAAAAGACACTGTGACAGATAAATAATATGATAATTTACTAATATTTTGCTCCTTTGCTTCCTTTCACAGAAGACTGGTACACTGAGGTANTTAATAACCCCATGGGTATTCTGGGTACAAAAAATAACAAGTGTCTTCTTCCTGAGAAGCCATAAATATGTATGCTGTTCCCTCCCACTCCAAGTTCCATTTCTTTTTTGCACAGACAAAATAGTAACTCGATCTTCCCCAAATTCATTTGGATTATTTTCACTGGATATGGAATACAATACAAAGCAGGAGACAGGAGAGAGCCAAGGAGGGGACAGAAATGAAGAAAGGGAATAAAACCTACTTTTTCTGCATCTATTTAGTGCAACTCCAGTTTGCCCTTAATTCGTGCTGATTAGGATGACAAAACCAAAGGCAATCTATAATCTCCTTAGGTCATCTCTCCTTTGCTTGAAATATAATCAATTTAAGACATTCAGTATGTTGTGCTTGCTCCAAAACCCAATACTGAATTAAATGAGGCTGATTAAAATTGTTAACATTTTAATGGCTAAATGGCATTGGCAGAGACAAAATTTGTGCAAGTCTTGATTGAGAAGTGGCTTTTTTAACAGCTCAGATGTCTTATATTTCCGTTACTGCAACATTTCGCAATTCTTACAGTATGATTTTTTTTTGTACATTTGTTTTTAATTTTGTGAGGTAGCTTATGGAATATCCTGAATTGTTGTCTTCTAAAAGAGAAGATCCTCATGACCAACAATCCTGTTCTGAAGAGCACGTGGAAGTACACTGCAATGCTAGAAATGTGGTCAGTGATATACAAATTTCACATAGGATTTCACTGAAAACTGAAAAGGTTGAAAGTTCAGAGAATCTAATTGGAAACAAAAGGATATTTAAAATAAACAGTGATTTTACATGTGGACATTTGGTATCTGGCACTGATTCAGAGACAGAAAGGTCGGATGCTGCCCAGGAGAAGGTAATTTTTAGTAAATCTAAACTTCCTATGCATTTACCTGAATACGGGAAAGAAATTTGTAAAATAGATGATAATTATCCTACCAAATTGCTGAAACAAGAGTTTTGGAAGTCAGCCAGCACTACTTCAGATTTGTTAGCACAAAATACAGAAAAATCTGCCTTTTTATACAGAGAAAAATTAAATAACTTGAAAGACATTGCAGAAATTGTGACCTCTTTGGAATCACATATTGCTTCAGTTCCACTTAATGAAAATTGCCTACATTTTGATCAAGAATTTTATAAAGATTCTGAGTATGCCAGTGCATGGGCCCCTCCTACAACAGCATGCTATGAAAAAGCTGAAAGCAGAAATGTACTTGAAGAATTTAAAAGCAGTTGCAGTGAAGGTAACAGATGCCAGGTAAATTCGTTTTCCAAAATGGTGAAAGATAAGCTACTAATGCTTGATCACAAACAGCAACTAGAAAAAGAACAACTGTCTGTTTTTAACCAGATGCTGCTGAGGCTAGGAGATCAGAAGGTCAGTGAAAACAAAGCAGCCCCTGAATATGATGGAGAAATTGAAGCATTGCATAAGCCTCTGAAAAATTCTGAGCATCTGCAAAAAAGAGTACATTATCTTCAGAATGAAAATCTACCTCTCATGGACAAGGTAAAATCTCTTGCTGATTCCGTACAGTCTTTGAAAGAAAAAATATCAAAATATGATGTGAAAATCAAGGATTTCGCTAAAGAAAAGAGGAGTATGCAAATTCAGTTGGTTAAATCACCAGAAGGCAATGAGGAATGTATTAAAGAAGTAAAGAACCTGTCAAGAAAATGTAAAGAACTCCAGAACCAGAAAATAATCCTTGAAAAGAAAAAGAATCAACACCGCAATGGAAACAAAGGCACAATACAGGCACTACATGATTTTCAAATTAGGAACAAGAAATTAGAAGGAAAGATGACTGCTGGTACTTGTGAAAAAGGGAGGCTCAATGCGATGCTAGAGTCCTTGAAACACAAATGCTCCAATTCACAAGAAACAAATAAAAAACTTGGTCAGCTTGCAGAAGAAAAGAGCTCTCTAGAGCAAGAGCTTGAAGGGAAGCAGAGTGAAATACAGCAAATGAAAGAAAAAGAAACTGCAACAAAATCTGAACTGGAGACTCATCCTCAATTAATGCAAACACTTGCAGAGAAAAAACTTAACCTTAAAATGACTCTGCAGGACTGTTCTAATACTAAACAGATGCTGCTGAAGGACATTGAGAAAGTCCAGTCAGGTAAAGTGTACAAGGAAAAGAAACTCATGACTGAACACAGAAATGCAAAAGCAGATTTTGATCTTTTAAAATATAACTTGACCACAGCAAACACAGAATACAAGAGGTTATCAACAGTAATAACAGACATCACAGAGGAAAATCAGCTACTTAAGAGAGAACTGAATGAATATAGACAATATGCTTCCAAATATGAAAATGACATTAGAAAACTGTCTGAAGAGTGCTTACTATTAGAAAATCAACTGTGGACTATTGAAAATGAGAGAGATGTAGCACAGCTTGAATTCCACCGTTTGCATAAAGATTATGTTTATCTCCGAGGCCAAGCTACAGCTTTAGCATGGGCACAAAAGAAACCCAATTCCAGTTCTGGCACCATGCAAAATAACTGTTATTCTGAACATTCCACTAGAACCTGTAAAGAAATTCCTTTGGATTGCCTTTCACAAGGTATGACTTTGAATTCACAGTTGCTTAGTATCTTTTGTTTTGTTTGCTAAATCATTTACAGTCTCTTCAGTATTTTTTTGTAATGTACTCAAACTGTCTGCTCTTATTGATTCTTCTCTGCATTTTACAGATTAACAAGAGCAGATCCTTACACAACATAAGTAGTATATAGAAATGTGATGAAACTATGACAGTTGACAGGAGATTGAATTCTGTCCCAAAGATTTCAGACTCAGAAGGGAATCTTAGCAACCTTTTAGCTGAGCAGTTTAGTACATGCCACATTTCACAGGTTATTTTACAAGTCCTAAATAAAATTTAACTCACGTTTATGTGTGCTTTAGATGACTTCTAATTCTGATCTATGTGTAATTAAACAAGCTACTTTTATCTGTTTACCATTTCTCTGACTTAGAAAGCTTATTAGCTGAAACATGAATTTCAACATTTTCAGTGTAAATGTGTTCTGAGGACACAGTCATAGTTATAAAAAGCACAAAAATTAACCTCTGCTAATTAGTCACTGCACAAAGACTGATTTTCTCAGACACAGGACCATGGGGAAGAAGAATTTCTCAAAAACACTGCATATAACATTCTATGAAGTTGAAGTAGTCTGCATGTAGTGTCTCTACCATGCTATTTCTCTTTATTCTGTTACTTTCTTTTTTAGTACTTAATAAATAAATCTGTTAAAGTCAAGTCATGTAATTAGTTATTGGTGTTACCAGAACAGACTCAGAAGTAATTATTTATCTTCTCTTTCCTCCTAATACAACAACTGGTACGTAAGTCCCTAGCCAGTAAAAGGCACAATATCTTTAGAGATTGTTACTACATACAAGTGATCTATTTCTTCCTATTTCTTCAATAATTCATGAAAACAGATTGTAACAAAGAAACAGTTATTTGTCTGGTTTTAATACAGCGCTCTAAATGTAGAGGGTATTTTTGTACCATTACAGATACAATTTTAGAGCAACTAAAAGGAACGTTAAAGATCTTAGTCTACCTAGTCTGTAAAAACATTTTAAAGTACAAAATATTTGCTGCTTTGATTGTTTGTTTTTTACTGGAGATAGCATATAATTTTTGCCTATAATTTTGCATTGCACGCTCAGACTTACTACAATCAGATGGTTAATGCTTGGGCTGCTGAGTAGGTGGATGGTCAGGCATTTAATTGCATTTGACACAGAAAGTTGTGTGGAACTGTAAGTATTAAATTGTGCTCAGAATCTATTATAAAGGTGACTGGCTATATTTTTTGTGTAAGAGAAGTTGTTATATGAAAATAATGTAATGTCTGATGTCCTCCCTGTTTGAAATTTAAGAAAGTTCTCAACTCCACCATCATGGTAAAACGCACTGACAAGAAGCCAGGGGACACATTTATTATTTGTATTAAATGGTATGCTGGGGCCCTACCCAGAAACGGGCATCAGCTTTCTCAGAGCACACAGTTTCTAATGGAGACTTACCAGGGGAAGCAATTGCTTCCCATAATAACCACATAAAGCAAGTCTACATTCACTAAAAAATTCTTAAAACAAGCTAGGTTGTTGTGGGTTGGTTTTTTTGGTTGTGTTTGGGTTTTTTTTATTGTTTTGCTTTTTTTGTTTTGTTTTAGTAAAGTGCCATAAATTTTAATCTCATTTCCGCATTTTGGTAGGGAATGAAAAGATAACTAAAATACAGAAGAAAATACAGCAGGAGGAACTGAAGAGGTGGAAGGAAAATCAAGAAAAGGAAAGTAAAAACTTCAGAGCAGTCTTCATCAGCTGTACTACATCAGAGCAGCAGTTAGAAGGAAGTACTGTGCAGACCAGTCTGTCCAGGAAGGCTGAGGCTGCAGAGTTCATAAGTGAACAACATGGCATATTGTCCTGATAACCTGTACAAAGACACCTAAAGCCAGCACCAATACCATTATCTAATACAGTGTGTTAAAAAAAAAAAAAGAAAAGAAGGAATTCTGTTACAGGTCTTTGGATAGAGAAAACATCAAAATTATTGTACAAATTAGTATTTCAAAATATTGTTGTGTCCTCTTGATCTAAGAGCATGGGGGTTTATGCCTTAATAAATGCCGGAAGACCTGGCCAACAAGTGTTTATTTTTATTTTCTTTGATGTTAGGAAATGTGAGACCTAGTCTAGAATTTATTAATATGGAAAAAAAAACAACCCAAAAGTTTATCTTGAGGACAGCAGTAAGGATCCTTAAAGAATAAACATCTACACATCTTCAAGAAATAATTTAGAAATATAAATGCTGAGGGGTATTTACATGAACAGATTTCTTGGACCACACGTAAAAAAAACCTTATAAAAGTTAGGATCATAGTTCCATCCTAGAAGATGCTAGTTTGAAAGATTACATTTGTTAAGATACTTGCATGTACACAGAGGGTAACAGAGCTACCCTTGGAGAATGTAGCAGCAGTTAGAGTTTTCAGGAAACACAGGGTGAGTGTTAAACAGATGATAGTAGAGATATCTACCTTTATAACAGGCTGACAGTGGTCATTTTGAGAATGTCATCATAACTGAAAGTCTTTAAGACAGTTCTTACACAAAGTACTGCAGAAATAAACTATAAATTGTAATAGTACTAAAGGGAAACAGTTACCTTGGTTTCACCGTGAGCAGACTTATTTGGCTAACATATACACTGGTAGTCTTGGAAAGATGTGCATTTTTTTCCACTGCAATACTTTATGAATTTGAACCTAAATTACTCAATAGGAAGTATGTTCTGTAAAAGTACATTTCAAAACTCAACTGAAGCAATAAGATGAAAATTTATTCACCCTTGGACTTACTGAATACATTATATTACTTATCGTAGCTTTACAACCAAGTGTATGTATGTATATATATGTGTGCGTGTGTAAAAAAAACCAAAACAAATATTGCATTCTCAGTAATTAAACAAACCAGATTGCCTTATGTACTTGAATTCCACTTTTCACATTTTTATTTGCTCTGAATGCTGATTAGCAACCCTGTTGTTAAGAGTCTTAAAAGCGTACCCTTCATTTCACCATTTTTACCTAATAAGATGAAGCGTATGCAGTCTTGTAGTTCTTTCCATTTATTGATCTGAAATGTAAATGAAGAGAAACTTATTAGATTTTGTTTTGGAATATCACTCTTCAGAATAGGAGACTTTTTGTAAAAATGAAAAATTGTTACACCCATTCCTGTAATTTAATGACTTTAATCCATGAGGCATCTAATTGATTTATACAGAACTCTGTGTGAGAGCAAGAATTTGCGCTCACAAATCCAATTTAGGATTACAGTCAAAATACCAAAAGATAAGATTTCCACTGGAAAGTACATAAAAATTATAATCCAGTGGGGAAGCTGACAATTTGAAAAGTATCTCACCACATTTCTTAAAGTCTATGAGCTATAACATGCATACTTCTAATAAATGCTGTTCACAATTCTCGTTCCACTAAACCTAGGAATAATGAAGCAAAAATGAATACATCCTTTAAAATTGTTAGGAGAGAAATGGTAGCAGACAATTTGAAGTGGTTTGAATTTCTGCTCAGGGAACTTTCTCTTTCAGATGTGAATTTTTTCTCTTTACAAATATTTGTAATGAGTCCATCATAACCATTTCTGCGAGCACATGGTGATACTTCACAATCAGCCATTCCTTCTCAATTTTAAAACTTATTTCATACACAGTTAGCTTTTTCTCAAAATTCATTTCACTTGGGAACACAAATTTTTACTCTGTTGATGAAACAATAATACAAACAATACTGTGATAAGTAGACTACCCAGACCAGTATGCTATTCTTTATCCACATTCACTAGTTTAAAAACACCAGTGGCTACATGGGAAGTTGTACTTTCTTACATCAGCGTTGGCTGTTACAAGGCTTTATGATGTACAAAAAAAGTTACTTTCAATTCAATCAATTAAATCAGTGTGGAGTAATAGGTAGCTTCTGGTTTGGCCTTGTCAGTGCAAATTGAAACTTAAAATGATTCCTACAACTTAAAAGTGATTAAGCAAAACCGGGTACATAGTGAAGTAAATAAAACAGTCACAGGTGGATTAGAAAGATTTATTTCTTGAACTTCACGTATGACACATAGCAGACAAATCACAAATGTGAAACATTCTAAGACTGAGTTCAAAATCTTAATCAAATATTTCTAAAATATTTCATGTTGCTCACAGAGTACGCAAAGAAAACATCGTACATCTATGCTTAGCTGTTCTACATGCAATCTTAGAAATCCCATTTGAAACTGAAGCTTTAAATAACTAAAGAACACAGTCATCTGCTTGAATTACAATAAGGCCAAACAGACAGTTATTTAAAAATAACTGTTTGAAAAACTTCACCCAAATTTACAGAAGTATAGGAATAAATTTTGAAAGCAAGCTTCCTTATATATTTCTTATCCTTTTGTTAACAACTCCTTCAATTATTCAGTTAATTTAAAAAGTAAGCGGCTATGCTAAGGAATGTTGGTAGACAGCACACATGAAATAAGAACTTAAAGTGGCTTACCTTATGACATTTAGAGTCACTATACTTGTAACAGGTCTGCTTTTTGGTCCAGGAGGAGGATGAAAAACCTTTTTTTCTTTACTGGATGGGACAGCCATAGTTTTTTTGATTACGTAAGGGTCAGCAGAATGGCTTGGATAAGGATCAAATGTGCCTCCTTTCATGCCCCCTGGCTGAAAAAAAAAAAGATAACCTTTCAAAGTGCCAATCTACAGAATAATTGGATTTTATTACAATATTTTTCATGCAAAAGCAGAGAATACTGAATAGCAGACTGCATTATATTCTATTAAAAAAAAAACAAAACAATGTTGCTTAAACTTGCATTGGAAATCTAGGGAAAATTTTAGTGATTAATTAGATGGTTTAAAGTATTCTTTGTAAGTCTGGATTTTGAGTGAAAGATTTTAAAAACATGATAGAAAAAGTAAAACCATAACTCACTGAAGTGACCTATGATGTGGTTAAAAAAAAAAAAAAAAAAAAAAAAGAGAGAATTCCTATGTCACTACTAGTTCACTAGTAAACCTCCATATCCAGTGCAGGTATACAACACAGGCTTTTCCTGTAACAGTAAGTCCTCCAGAACTATAACAATGGCAATTTCTAGTTAAAAAGCATGCAGAAACCTTATTAATTATTTGCAATCCTCTAGAACAGCTAATCTCCACAGTCTGTTGAGGCTGCTCCCCTTAAAATGCAACAGTAAGCAATTCAATCAGCAATAAAGCAAATTTTCCAATGAGGATCTGTACAGCAAAGAGGGAGTTTGAGAAGTACACCATTTATATATCAAATGGCAGCATGCACAGTATTGAGAGCCAGGAACAGGGTTACCAGCATCATCAGTGAGAAGATGTGCTAGCTTTTCAGCAGCTGACTTTCCAGAACACATTGCCATACTAAAGGATCTCAGCTGCTTCATCCTGAGACTGAGCACCCAGCATAATTCTTCATGTGTAAGCATTCTTGCAGTCGTTTTCTGAACAGTTACATTTTCACTGCTATCATCTTATTCCTCAGATGAATTAGTATTGGTCAAATAAGTCAATGGTGAAGAACAAAATAATCATAAAATTAGCAGAACATCATATTAAGTGGCTGGCAAAATGAAGTGACAAATTAAGAGGTGTTAAGTATTTGGAGTCATCAGAGAGAGAGATTTATGCATCAATATTTTAAGAACATTTCAAACTAAAAATAAGATTTAGCCTAAGGTGACTGTCATAAACTTAGCATTTAATCTCAGAAAAAATATATATATTAAAAAGGAGTGCCTTATGGAATGCAAAAATATCAATTTGGATTTTAAGAAGTAACATAAAGGAACTGAAGCAAGTGAACTATGTTTCTTGACATTAACACCAAGCTTCATTTCTTAGGTCCCCTGAGTTGCTTCCCCCATGTATTTATTCCCATCCATCTCCTCCTTTTTTCCTAAATACTGAAGAATTAGAAAATTCTAAAGCTGACTCCAGATTTGTGTCTGCTGCTAACTCTCAAGATAACTCCTACAGCCTTTCGCTGAGCAGGAGCCCTAATCTGACATTTTCTGCTCCTTCCAGCTCTCCATTCCCATGACACCGCTAAGAATTTTGTTTTAGATATCTATACAGGTTCAAAAATGCTAAGAGAAACTGACAGAGTCCAAAATAAAAGAGCATTTTGTTTTGCTACCGTAATGCTTTCTTACTGCCATTTATTGTAAAACATTCATTCAACTTTGTGCATTTTTCATGGTCTATCCAGCCAATTAACTGTATGTTAACAGCATTACGCAGACTTTGAAGACTTTTTAAGTTACTTGAAACTGCTTATCAGGGAGCGTAGGCTCAAACAAAGTAAACTGCACAATATCTTTAATATTTTTAACAGTAAGAAACATTGGTTTCTAACTTATGTACTGTAAGCAAAGTTTTAACCCAAAACATCTGCATATTTATCCATTGTTTCCAGTAGCTTTAAGATAAACTAACCTTCTTAGCGGGAGAACTTGGTTTGAAAGGTGGTGCAATTCGCTTCTCCGGAGGTGGTTTTTTCACAGGTGGCAAAGGTTTGGCATTAAAATAGGGATTCATGTCAAAATACTCCAGGGGGTATATATTTGTCTTGAAAGGCCCTCCTTTAACCAAACGCTTGTGTTCCTCTCGTGCTCTCTGTAAAATAAATAAATTCAAAGGAAGAATCTTGAGCTTTTCAACTTTATTTCATTCTCCTAACCAAAACATTGAAAACATTTAAATTCATTCTTGAAAAAAATGTTCACTCTGTCGTCTTTGTTCGTTTGATCAAGGTATTTAAATAGTGTAAGGTTAACAGGTCATAAGGTTAACAGGTTGTAAAGTCAACCAGTATATAGAGAAGTTAGGCTAGTAAGAATAGTCAAACAGAGAGGAAAGGTGCTCACCAGTGTTGTAGGCTCGCAAGACTCCAGAAGGAGCCATCTCCAGGAAGAGATCCTTCCTTAGTGGAAGTCAGCCCTTAAATGGGGTCTAGGAGAGGTGGAGCCTGGCTCCACCCCTTTCGGGCACACAGGTGAATTGTCTTCACCTGTGCTCCCATGGGTGACTCAGTGCTTGCCTCAGGTGGTCAATCAGAGGTTCAGGCCATGATTCAACAGTTCCCATACAAATAGCCACCAAGTATAATGGAACATACTGAGACACTGACCAGAAAGCACAACGATTGCTACAGAAGTATGGTAGGAAAATGTCAGGAAAAGCACTGTGCCTTTAAGATGTGTCTAACTATATTGTATGCCTGTATCTTAGGCATACATGTGTACCTTCATACTTGAAAATTCTGCTGGCATGCATCCCAGCAGCATACAAACTCACAGTTCAGAACACTTTTCATTTCCCATATGCTGTGCACTTTACTAAGTTGAATTTCTCTATGAATTGGCTCTTGGTACCATGGGAGATACTATTCTTCCTAGATTCCATTTTAAAATAATACAGGTTTGACTATGAGTTTTCTAATCTTATTCCTACCATAGAACAAATAAGTAATTTCTCACTACATATAATGAAAATATATAAGAAAACTAAATTCAGAAAATCTGTGCAAGGAAAGATAGGAGCTTTCCTCAATTTATGAGCTTACATGATAAAAATGAACACTTTTTTGTTTCAGTTTGGTGGGGTTTTTTGTAAGGCACCTAGGATAATATAATCTCGTTTCTGACAACAACACAGAAGAATTATTGTTCTTGCTATTCACATTGTTTGGTAATTATTGCAATTGTTGCTTAAGGGCTCCATGTAAAAAAAATTAAGGTCAAATCTGGATTGCTGGAACTTGTATGGGATGCTTTTGATTGTCTTAAAAAAATAATAAAATGACAATAAGTAAATCTTTGTTTTTACAGTATAGTGACTAATTTGTCTTCCTCCCTCCACCTTATAAATGAATATTGTGATTCTGAGCTGAAGGAAACACCACAGTGAACAAAAAGTTCATGTAAATTCTAATAAATGATCACGATTAATACATAATAAAGATTTTATCTTTTTTACCTTTGCAATGATTTTTTCTAATTCATAGCCATCTGCTTCATGTGGATATTGTTCACCTATGGTAAGATTTGCATAACTGTAAAAAGAGAATGAATTAGATGCTCAAAACTCAAAAAGCATTTAATAAAAGACTGCAAGAAGTAATGTGGTGAAGTTACCCATATCCAGTTCCTTTTTTTCCTGGACTAGTATAAAAATTCTTTCCAGGAGGAATGTATCTTTCTCTGGCTTTCAGTTGTGCACTGAAGTATGCAAATGGACCTCCTATGGTTCCGTAATAGCTGCCTAGTCCACATCTAAAAAGAGCAAATTAACACATTAATTGGATCTTTGTAAATATTTCAGGCTTTCCATATTTACTGTGCTAAAATGTTAGTATGTAGAAAACCCAAACAAGTATCATCTCAAGAGGTAAAAATCAATCTATGCCAGATCCACTGTGCGTGGAACTACAACTATGGGAATTCTATGTACGGTGTTATGGACACAAAAGGAACAAAATGGAAGTGGAGATGAAGTTCTGAGGAATCTTATTATAAATAGGCTTAACAGAGGTTGTTTCAGTTTTGCACCAGCAAGGTGAAGTAATATTAGTACAGACTGATTCAAAAGCAGATATTCAGAGAAATAGGCTAAGCACAACACTTACGGCAATTTATCTCCATTACTGGGAAGGAAAGCTTTGCCCAAATTTTTCTTTGATTCTGCCAATCTATAACGTCTCCTTAGTTGAACAGGGTTTGAGTAGGCTTCACCATTGAAAATCCTTTTAAACTGAGGGTCAAAATAACCTGCCTGAAGAGCTGACAATGTTTTGCTCCCCTCAGATAGCATCTGTCTGTTCTTGCTTGCAGTTTCATTAAAAGGGCCTTTAAAAAAGTAAGAATGGTAAAAAAACATTCAAAGTTAGTGCTTCTCTTAGACTGCATTAAAAAACTAAGGTCTGGATCCAAATGGCTGGGTAGCACAAAGAATGTCCTGCAGAGACTTATGATATAAATCGTACAATATACGTTTGATATACATAATATACATTGTGTGTTAAAGACAATACTATGAGAAGGTATTCACAGCACACAGTTTTCATTTTCCAATCCCTACATTTGCTTTAGAGGCAATAGAGAGTGATCAGTTACTCTCTAGTAACAGTTACAATCTAGAGCTAGAGCTGATGCCTATTTATATACTACGAGTAATGCATCAGAGGAGCACGTGTTTCGCCTTCCAATTACAGACCAGATCGACCAGCTTCAATGTCCCCCACTGGGTTTTGAGTGCCCAGCAGCTTATTGTGGTAGAAGCAATGAGCTAGTGAGTCAGCCAGGGTTCTGGCAGACGTGCTTACCACTGACAGAACATCACAGCAAACACACCTGTACTGAGAGAATTTGTTTGCACTTTTCACTTCCAAGCAACTACTGAGGGTCAGCTTTGCCATCTTACTGACTATAACGATTTACTTATGTGTTCTTTCAACAGGCTTTCTCTTTCTGAGAATTACACTGTCATTATTTTTAATTTAGAGTTGTAATTTAGTGTTTAGAATTGTTGCTTTTTTCTGTTCTGGTCTCACTCCTGTGCATGAGATTCCCCAGAAGGACAAGAAAAGGAGAATGTTCTCCAAAAAAAGGCAGGACGTAAGTAACATTATTATTTTACACAAGTACAGGAAAATACAACTTACAGGTAAACGATATTAAAAAGAAAGTTATATATTAATTATTTAGTGAATCTATTGTGCATACTTATTTTACTGGGTTTTTTGTTTATTTGATATATATGCCATCATACCAAGCCTTCATATCTAAGCAAAGAATATGTATGAAAAAACAGTTGCCTCTGATAAAAAGAAATATTAGAAAATAATGATTCTGAAAAAAGGTGGATACTAAAAGGTGTCCCTATTTTTACATGGTGATTAAAATTAAATATACTTACGCATATAATGTGATACATATTTATCTCCAATGGTAACATAGCTCATTTCACTGAAGAGGCCAATCCTCTCCATATCACTTTTTCCTTCTGCAGGCATGGCTGCGTGACAGTGTACCACTCTGAAAGGTAGAAGTATCCGTGTGTGTGTGTTTTACTGTAACTCCATAAACAGTCAACACCTATAAACAAACAAAGTTTATTTAAGTAAAATTCAAGTTTTGATCAAAAATATTAGCATTAATGTAATCTGAGGAAACTCATCTGCAGCATGACAGTTTTGGTGCTTAAAGGACAAATGGACTATGTGGAATTTGGACACCATTTTACTTTATCTCTAAAACAAAATTCGGAACACAGATGGAGAAAAAAAAATAAAAGGCATTTTTAGTGCACTGGTGCAACTCACTGAATTTACATGGGTTGGGTCAACATTTTCTAACAGTTATCTTCCAAGTAAAGGAGATTAGAGGTTTGGGTAGCATTAACAACTAGCAATAAAGATGCCACCAGCCTCCATCCTCAGCTTGGGGCTATCTCTAACAATGGATTTCAGCCACTTTCAATTAACTTTATAGAAGGAAACTGCACGGACAAGTCAGGGATAAAACACAGAAGTGGAATTTTGGAAGCCCTCTAGCAGCAGCCCAACACCTGGTTATTGTGAATATTTCCAATTTCTTCTTGATTTCAGTGCAAATCATTTATAGTCAATGTTCATTTTTCCTCAACGTCACCCTCACTGAAGACTGACAGAAGGGAAACGCCTGAACAAGAAGTCTAAGGAACATAAGGACTCGAACAGAGAGCAGGAGACTAATTCCCAGAGTGAAACACAGCAGAATAAAACAAAGATCGTCGGCCGGAGGACCAGCGGGAAGGCTCAGTACCGCCACCACACGAACCGCAGCGCTACGCAAAGCTCAGGGTACCAATGCTAAGCAAGCCCGACCCAAAGCACGCACCGCAGCGGTGAGCGCCACCGTACCGCCAGGCCCCGCTAGGTACCAAGCAGCACCTACTCGCCGGAACCGGCGCCTGCAGGGCACCGAGCCGCCCCAAGTGGCCGGCGGTGTTCTCCGTCCGCCCTCTGTTGGTAGCGGTTGCCTGGGAACGGCGGGCAGCCCTCCGTCTGCCTCCGCCCCCCGCAGCTCTCCCCCGCCCACCGCGATCACGGCAAGCAACCGCTGCCCCCGCCTCCTTCCTAATAACAGGATCGTATTAACGCTGTTAATAATGCAGCAGAAGGCCTACTTTACTGAACTTAGGTGAGATTTGCTACTGCAATTGCACGTGATAACAAGGGACCGGACCAGACAGCATTAAGAAGCTCCCTTAGTCCCACATTCTCAAAAAAACGTGGAATTCATGTAAGAAAGCCTACTTCAGGCTATGGCCATTGAGCCACCAGTCATAGGGAGGAGTACAGAAGGACTTCTAGTTGAAGGGGAGTGTCTGTAGCTCATTCAACATTTTAAAAGAACAGATCTTTACTAGAAATTGAATTTGGTATTTAATTCATAAACACAAGGTAAAAAAAAAGCCAGACTTCACATCTTCAGGGGCACTTCAGCCTTGACCATGACTTGCAACCTGAAAATCTACCAATTTACCAGCTTGCTCAGGAAGGCCCAACACCTCACCCAGCAGCAGCTCAGAGGAACAAGCTGTACTGAAAGCAGGAGCACCTAGGTCCTGCGTACGGAGTGGAGTTCAGTTAAACCTGCCTTGCCCACTACACTGGACCTCAGTAGTTACAGGTGAAAGTATTCTTCAGGGAGGACACATGTGGGCCCTGAAACTGGGTTTTCCAATTCAATCAAAAAATATTTGCTTAGAAATTAACAGAGCACAGAAGGATTCCCACGTGAAATAGGAAGTTCCATTCCAATTCCCTTGCTAGTGCAAGCAGCTTCACAACTCAACAATGAGACTGCATAGAAGTGCAACAAAGCAACCAACAAGATTTCAGTTAAAAAAAAAAAAAAGTGTTACTGAAAAAAAATGGCTTGAATTTGTAGCACAAGAGAGACCACTGATACCTGACCACAGCAGATGGAATACAATTAGTGTATATCTTTAGGAAACTGAGAATATTCATAGATATTTCAGTTACATTTCAGCTAATTAACACATGTTACTGATGGTGCTCATCAGAGTGATATCCTACTCTAATATTACATGCATTCATTTGCTACTTTTCCACATCAATGAGAGATGATGACAGCACATTGATAAAACAGCACATGGATGAAGTGAGGTACTCTGCCCTGATTCTGTAGTGTACTTTATAACCGACATGAAGGCAAAGGCAAAGAGTAACATTATGGAACAGTGCAGGTGGTCCTAGTATTCTCTTTTTTTTGCTAGAGGAGATTGAAAAGATGAAGTATTTGTCCTCTCTTGGGCAGGTGCTTCACAGAACTTCACATGTATACAGACAATTCTATACATTTTATAAAAGTGAATTACTAAGTGTATGGGAGCTGTTGAGTCACGGCCTGAACCACTGATTGATAACCTGAGGAAAGGACTAGGTCAGCTGTGGGAGCACAGGTAAAGGCAATTCACCTGTGTGACTGGAAGGAGTGGAGCCTGGCTCCACTTCTCTTAGACCCCATTTAAGGGCTGACTGCCCCTAGGCAAGGATCTCTTTCTGGAGATCCCTCCTTTGTAGAGTTTTTTCCCCTGTGAGCCTAGATCTTTGGATATGGGTAAGTATTCCTTCTCTGTTTATCTCTTTTTGCACTCCACCACTATAATCTTTCCAACTGTAACACTAAGCAACAAATCAAGTTTTTCTTCTAGGTAAGAAAGGAGGACATCAGAAGTAACACATGAGTAATTCGTAGTGTTGCAGCGCCCTCTGCAGCTGTTGGGTAAGCTCTACAGGTGCACCTGCAAGGCAAGGAGCGTGGGCACGTTCCTTGCAAAGACCAGAAGATCAACAATCAAGCTTCCGCATGTTGCGACCCAGTAGAATTAGTATTTTTAGGATACTGTTTCCCTTTCTGGAATCACAGGGACACGATGTAATAATTTTTTTTTAACTCTTCTGTCAGTATACCTTAATTCTTATTTTGTTTGTATCTGCTTTTCCCTGGATCTGCAAAGGCAATTGTTTAAATGTTCATCGGATTTTACAGTGTGTTTTCCTCCTAGAAGAAAAAGCTTGATACCATATAGCAATGGTATGACGTATCCCTACTAAAATGCAGCACGTTAAACAGCGTTTTCTCCTGCATCCAGTGAAGGCAAGGGAACACCATGTGTTTCTTTTTAAATGAAAACTAAGCTTTGGAAGGTCTACTTTTTTGCTCTCAGCTGAAGCTGTGAGAGGCTCTTGCACCACAAACGCTCCAAACACGGAGCGCTGTAGATAACGAAGCGAATAAAGAAGCGGGGCTGGAGCCCCCTGCAGACAAACAGGCGCGAAGAGCAGCTCGGGCAGCTGCAGAACGGAGGGAACAGTCCGCCCAGCGGGAACGGCAGCAGCAGCAGGCGCAGAAGCCATCCCTTTGCCCGGTTAACTGTCCGAGGGAGCTCCAGTGGTTACATGGGCTCTCCCTCAGGTCCTCTGCTACACGGAGCCGGGCAGCGGGGACAAACGTCAGTCCCCTGCCGAGAGCAGAGGCGAACAGCCGGCCCACCCCTTCCGGCAACGGCTGCCCTGGCAACGGCTGCCGCTTCACCTCGGTGGCTAGCGGAGCTGAGGGGTTGCTGAGGCGTCTGGCCATGGCCGAGCCTGGCGGGGAGCCCGAGCAGAGCCCCCAGCAGCTCCAGGGGGGCTTTGAACCCGGAGGAGAGATTGACCGGCCTCAGCTGTTAGAACCGGGAGCAGCTTCCAAGTACCAGGAGGTATGGCCTAGGTCTGATCAGTCAGGAGGGCTGGGAAAGCGTGGTGGTCAGTCACAGGCACCTTACTAGGACCCTTACCTTGGGACTGCTGGCCAGGCTCATGCACCAGGACAAGCACATCATTCACTGACCCCAATTCGCTATTTCTGTCACCCACAGGGAACAGAAGAAGCCTCTTATAAGGAACATGTGCCAATAAGCTTCAGGCAGATATACACACTGGGACAAGACTCTCATCAGGCAGAGGAGGTAAGCATGTATCAGACATACCCACGAGGAACTCAGGAACCAAGAGGCGCCTATCAGGCATACGGCGGACATGATCGCTACCAAGCCTATGAACGTGAGCATGGACCTTATTTGCCACATGAACCAGGTTATGGACTATATCAGCCAGGCTATGGTGCATACGATGATCAAATACCAGATCCTGAACACCGAATGCTGGCATGTCAGAATGCAAAAGCCTATTTGCTGAAGAGCAGCGTAACATCTGGCCTGAACTTGTAAGTCTGAAAAAGGAACAAAATTGAAAGGGGAAGGAAGTAGGAGTGGAAATGCAAGAAGTGTTGATGAAAGGGCAAAGACATATGTTAAGAAGGCAAGGGGTAGCAGAGGTTGTAGAACAGGAGAATACATCACAAATGCAGTATCTCATCACTATATTATACCTGTGTGTCCACCACCTTTCAGAAACAAAATTCCCTAGGGGAGTTATAGAGTACAAAGGGAAATGGATCTGAATGAGATTAGGTTTAAATTCTCCTGTAACTCCTGAGTAAGGTGTGGGATTAACAAAAAAATGGAAGACTGGACATTACAAACAGGCTAGTTTCAAGTCTAATTTCCCGCAGTGCTCCGTGATCCCTTTTCATCTAACTATTCCAATTATTTCTCTGAAGTCCCAAGTGATTAGTTTCTACTTTTAATATTAAAAATGTAATATTCTAAGCCTTTTGTATAGTAGACAAATTACATCTTTATTTATATGACAGATATGATCATCTTGTTAATGTGCTAACAAAAATCCTGGATGAACGGCCCACAAATCCAGTAGACATATTTGAGAACATTAGCAATGATGTGAAGGCAGCTCACTTTCAGAAAAAAATGGATACTCTTCGAGACGAACATGAGATTCTTCCATCGTTTGAATCCGCAGAAATGCGCAGAAACTTGTTCCTCAAGTCAGATGGAGGAGATGAAGAACAAGAAGAGCTAGTGAGTTATCATTTGAAAAAAAATAGACACCAAATATACTGGAGAGATGGGTGGCAGGATGGCGGGAAGGGAAAGGAAAAAGGGGGGATGTTATGGTCTCTCATAGTATTGCCTCTCACGATCACATGAAATAATTGCACCCTCTTTGCAGTCAAGCTGGTCCTATGTTTAGCTGTGAAGAAAACACAACTGGTTACTTAGTTGGGAATTCTGTTCCTGTAGTAAGGCTAACATCCTGAGCTTTTAAAATCATAGATGTTCTAGAGATGAATAGAAAGGAAAGTATCTCTCACATGAAACAAGCTGGAACATTCCATCCAAATTCTTTACCCAAAACTGATTTTTCTTTGCCTAAGGTGACCATAATTCTGGATTTATTCTAGACCAGATTTAGAATCACAGAATCACTAAGGTTGGAAAGGACCTATAAGATCATCTAGTCCAACCATCCACCTATCACCAATGGTTCTCGCTAAACCATATCCCTCATCACAGCATCCAAACGTTCCTTGAACACCTCCAGGGTCGGTGACTCCACCACCTCCCTGGGCAGCCCATTCCAGTGCCTGACCACTCTTTCAGAGAAGTAGTATTTCCTAATATCCAGCCTGAATCTTCCCTGGCACAGCTTGAAACCATTCCCTCTAGTCCTATCACCAGTTACACGAGAGAAGAGGCCGACCCCCAGCTCACTACAACCTCCCTTCAGGTAGTTATAGAGAGCAATAAGGTCTCCCCTGAGCCTCCTCTTCTCCAGACTGAACAATCCCAGCTCCCTCAGCCGCTCCTCATAAGGCCTGTGCTCCAGACCCCTCACCAACTTTGTTGCCCTTTGAACACGTTCCAGGGCCTCAATGTCTTTCTTGCAGTGAGGGGCCCAGAACTGGACACAGTACTCAAGGTGCGGCCTCACCAGAGCTGAGTACAGGGGGACAATTACTTCCCTGCTCCTGCTGGTCACGCTACTTCTGATACAAGCCAGGATGCCATTGGCCTTCTTGGCCACCCAGGCACACTGCTGGCTCATGTTCAGCCGAGTGTCAACCAACACCCCCAGGTCTATTTCCTCTACGCAGTCTTCTAGCCACTCCGCCCCAAGCCTGTAACGTTGCATGGGGTTGCTGTGGCCAAAGCGTAGGACCCGACATTTGGTCTTATTAAACCTCATCCCATTGGCTTCAGCCCAGCTATCCAGCCTGTCCAGATCCCTCTGTAGGGCCTCGCTACCCCCAGGCAGATCGACACTTCCAGCCAAATTGGTGTCATCTGCAAACTTACAGAGGGTGCACTCAATGCCCTCATCCAGGTCATCAATAAAGATATTGAAGAGGACAGGCCCCAGCACCGACCCCTGGGGAACACCACTCGTGACCGGCCGCCAGCTGGATTTAGCTCCATTGACCACCACTCTCTGGGCCCGGCCCTCCAGCCAGTTCCTTACCCAGCCAAGAGTGTACCTGTCCAAGCCACGGACTGCCAGCTTCTGCAGGAGAATAGTGTGGAGAATATTGCACACAGCTTCTACTGTAAAATAGGGGATGGAGAATTTGTGATTCTCCCAGCTTCAAGTGTGGTTCCAGCCCTTCCTTCTCCGACTAAGAAAAAAAAAATATATATATATGGTTACAAGAAGAAGGAAGAACTACTGAAATAAAAAAACATTAAACAGGGAAATTTTCAGTATTCAGTTGCTTACATACAGGTGTGTTTGCAGCCAAAGAAAAATTAAGGGAATTCTTGTAAAAAACTAAGGGATGTTAAGATAACAAATGTGGATTTTCATATGAAGTTATCACTATGTATTCAAATGAATTGCCACCACAGAATACACATCCTAACAATTGAATATACATTTTTGCATCTTTGCATAGCCTATTACTCTTTTTACAGCAACAATATATCATATGCAATGGTAAAAGAAAAAATGGGGGAAAGTGCAATGTTCCAGAAAGGAATTTTGAATTTTTTGTACTCTTGTTTATCTTGCTTTGACCTAAAAAAAAAAAAAAAAAAAAAAAAAAAAAAAAAAAAAAAAAAAAAAAAAAAAAAACCACCTGCAAGAATGAGACAAATTCCATGCGAAACCAGCACTACTTCCCCTAAATTTCCTACCCTGCTGTGTATGACTTAGAATCTTTATCCACCTACTCCCAGGAAATGAGAGACTGATGATAAACAGAATATGAATTCTTAATGAAATCCTCATTATTGGTCTAGTTCTGCATCCCGTAGGCCAGCCAGAGCATTACTAACTTCAGTAAGAACAGGGGCCAATATTTCATACTAGCCTTAAGAAATTCCCTCTTAAAAAATACAGGGAGCTTTATGACAGGGTATTAAAAAGAACAATAATTTCAGATAAATAGTGTTGACCTGGTGTCTAAATGTATAAAATACATTTTCTGTTCTCCCCAAATGCGTCTTTCACAAACATGAGGAAACACAGTAGTTTTGTTTCTGGCTATCAAGGCCTCTTATATAGTAAACATGCACAAGCAATGAAGTCTTTTGAAGATCCTTTGTGAGAATTCTGAATTTCCTTATTTTGCAATAGTTAATAGTGAGTTTGAAATTTGAGATCTTGTATTCTAAAAGCTGGAGTTTATCTGTATTCTTCTTTATCCTTACTGTGGCATTATTAATTTTTCTAAACAATAGTAAAAGATGTAATAAATGAATGCCTGCAGAGTACTTTGAGAGAGTGAAGTGTGACTTTCAGTGGATATCTTGTTCAATCTTTCCAATAGATGCTTTTATTATTCTTCAGCTCTAACTCATGATTTTGTTTACTAGGGAGAGACTCCTCTACCTAACGTGATGGAAACAGCCTTTTATTTTGAACAGGGTGGAATTGGCTTGAGCAGAGATGAAACCTATCTCATATTTCTTGCCCTTAAAAAACTTGTTAGTGTTCAGCCAATCCAGACCTGTCGCTTCTGGGGCAGAATTCTGGGCCGGGAGAAGAACTATATTATAGCTGAAGTTCAGTACCGTGAGGGGGAACAGGAGGAGGAAACAGAAGAGGAAGAGGCTATTGACGAAGGAGATAAAAGAATGGATGAGGTCGAAGATGAAGATGAGGAAAAAGACAAAAGTGAACCACCAAAGTCTACCTATAAGCCCCCACCTGTCATTCCAAAAGAAGAAAATGGAACTGGGGCTAATAAATATGTCTACTTTGTTTGTAATGAGCCAGGCGAACCGTGGGTGAAGTTGCCTCCAGTGACACCAGCACAGATTGTCTGTGCCAGGAAAATCAAGAAGTTTTTCACTGGTAGGCTTGATGCTCCCATTGTGAGCTTCCCTCCTTTCCCTGGAAATGAAGCCAATTACCTGCGTGCACAGATAGCTCGGATCTCAGCAGGAACCCACGTCAGTCCCCTTGGATATTACAGGTTTGCAGAGGAAGAAGGAGATGAAGATGAGGAGGGGGGAGGAGGAAGAGATGACTACGAAGAAAACCCTGATTTTGAACCTCTTTCTGCATTTGAAATGGTGGAGTCTCTGTCTACGTGGGTACACCATGTACCAAGTATTTTGAAGCAGGTACGTGCTCACAAAGGTCACGCTGACCTCAGATACCTTTCACTCTATAGTACTAGATTCCTGTCTTCTCAAGCTGCTGTTCACTCTGAACATAAGGACAACTTGGTATAAAAACTTATGTCACGTAGTGATGTTTCTTGTGCCTTCTGTGTTTTTTAAGGGTTGAACTGAAAAACAGCATACAGGTCTGCACAAGAAGGATGGAGATAGGTATGAATTTGCACACATGTTTCAGGAGCCTTTTTGGACTTGAGCTCAGGTGCAGAGGGAAAGGATGTTTTGTGCATCTTCGCACTCTGTGCCTGACAAGGAAGAGATGGATAATGTCAGCATGGCTATAACCAATAAGGCCAGCATCAAGTTATCCCCTCGCAAAATGAATATTGAAACAAATGAGTGCCTTAAGATATAATCTCAGTAAGATTTGTCTTTTTGCTGAAGTCCAGCATCTATCATCAGCATGGATTGTTAAAAGAATCAAATACAACAAAATAACAGAAAGCTTATGACAGAGGTATGAGATTATTCTGAAATGGTAAACAGGGATAAGGAATGAATGAGGGATAAAGAGACAAGTCTGCCTACAATATCCCAATTGTGGAATATATATTCCTTCTTTTCTCCCCCACTCCCTCTTGTGCGTGCATATGTCTGAACCAGTTATTTAAGCTGGCTTACATTCTTTCACTGATTGTTGCATGTATTTATGATTCTTCCTTGTTGAGATAGGGTCGCTGTGTTTGGTTTAACCCTTTACAAAAATCAGAGGAAGAAGAAGGTGAAGAGGAGGAGGAGGAGGAGAAGGATGAGGTGCCAGATGAACTACAGCAAGAAACAGGACCTCCTCTTCTCACTCCACTCTCTGAAGATGAAGGTACTCTTCAGGGAGTACAAAATTTTTGATAGCAAGTCCCTGGAAATGCTAGCATTTAGGCAGTAAACATTTGAAGTGATAGGCCTCTGGTGCTTTGTGGAATGATGTAGTTTGCCTTCGTTCTTTTACAAAATGAATCAAATGCAAAATGGTTACCAGTACTGACATTAAAACTGTAATCTCTGGGTCTTCTAGCTAACAGTCTTGCTGAGAATAAAGAGACGTGTCAGGCTACTCCAAGTTCAAGACAGCTTACATATGAAATACATTCAACATCTTTCCATCATCTTTATAGACAAAAGCATGTGCTCATGTGAATACGTGTACATGCATGTATAGATATAGAAGTGAGAATTTATATTCTGTAGTACATTAACTGCAGCAAATCATGGCAATATGCAAACCTGAATATTAGATTATAGCAGTCGCAAATTATTTTCCTACTCTCCATTCTTTGCTCAGGGTGAAATACATATTCAGTTTGCCCATCAGCATTAAACAATCTTTGACAAAAGAAACAGCAGTGAGTACTACTGCATTTCAGGAGCATGGTATTTTCTGTATGTGGCTGCTAGCATCCATGTGATACCTTCCCATGCAAACTACCTGTCTGAATACAGTGTCTATACTGCTTGTGACTTAGATCATCTAATGTGCATCTTAATATAATCATTGCTTGAATTCCGTGACAGCCTTGTTGCTCAGTCTTAAATGTAGTGGCTCTTAAGCCAATTTATTCACAGAGTGTGTTTTTGACTGTCTCCAGGAATTCAAAACATCCCTGCTTGGACAGCTTCACTTTCTACAAAGCTGACCCCTCAATATGCTGTTGCAATCCTTCGGTCGAACCGATGGCCTGGAGCATATGCTTTTGCATGTGGCACGTGAGTAGTCAGTCAGCATAGTTACAACACAGATTCTACATGCTGAATGCATATGTATCTACTGAAGTCAAATGTGGTTTATCATTAACTTACTGACTGAATTGTAACTAACCTGAGACTGGAAAAGGCAGCTTAGCAGTAACAGTGTGTGTTCAAGAGCAAAAATGAAGAATCACTGGAAATGCTAGCATAAAGCTAATTAGAGTAAATGTCCAGTTAATATTATTTGGCTGCGGTCCTCAATTAAAACCTGTGTTCCTGAGTCTGCAATGCTTTTTACAAAAAAATCTTGAATCTGTGGTTCTTAGTTTCATTAGTTTCCACTATACACAGTATAGTTAACTAAGAGAGGGAGCTTTTAAATAGGCACTGGAGTTGGATCTATGTTACTAAAGTGAAGTTGGAGTCATGCTGCAAAATAGAGAAGTGACAGAGTATAGCATGTGTTGTGTTAGCACTGGGAGATTTTTAAGTAGAAGGTATAGGATCACAGAACGATTCGGGTTGGAAGGGACCTCTCAAGATCACTCATTTCCAACCAACCTGCCATGGGCAGGGACACCTCCCGCTAGACCAGGTGCCCAAAGCCCTATCCAGCCTGGCTTTGAGCCCCTCCAGGCATGGAGCAGCCACAGGCCCTCTGGGCACCCTGTTCCAGTGTCTCACTGCCCTCAGAGTGAAGAATTTCCTCCTTATATAAAATCTAAATCTACCTTATTTCAGTTAAAATCTATTATTCCTGATTGTATTGTTAGATGCCCTTGTAAAAAGTCTCTATCCATCTTTCTTAAAGGGGGCCTGTAAGCATTGAAAGGCCACAGTAAGGTCTCCCTGGAGCCTTCTCCAGGATGAACCATCATCTCAGCTCCCTCAGCCCTCCTCTGCAGATGTTCTAGCCCTCTCATCACTTTTGTGGCTGTCCTCTGGACCTGCTCTAACAGGTCCACATCTTTCAGAGCTGGATCAATGAATTCATCAACAGTTACGTTAGTTAAAGAGATGGCTTTTTGTAAATATGCCTCTTATAGGGAACCTGCACTGCAGCGACTGTGCACAGCAGAGTAAGGAAGCCTGAGAGTGAGTTATCACTGCTGAGATTCTGCTGGGGGGAGGTTGTGTGATCTTTCACTTATCTTTCTCAGGAAATTCGGCAATATCTACTTTGGCTGGGGCTACAAATACACCCTGGGAAACCACACACCTGCACTGCCTCTGCCTGTGCAGCCTGAGTACCCCGATGGGCCGGAGATCAGGGAGGCCACAGACCCCACAGTGGAAGAGGAGCTGGCTTTCAAGGCTGCACAGGAACAAAAAGCCCTAGAAGGCATGGAAGGAGAGGAGGAGGAAGAGGAAGAATTTGAGGATAACGAAGAAGAAGAAGAGGAGGATGATTAAAATATAGGGGAAAAAATGCTTCAAAAATGTAAGCACTAGTTTAAAAGTTAAATAGTTTTAAAAGTTTAAACATTAGTTTATTAGCTTAATAAAGCAATTGTAAGGTACTTGCTGTTGAATGTGGATGGAACGTGTTTTCTTTTCTGCTCTGCTGACTCCTCACTGCCGCCCCTCCGGTCATCGAGGAACGCCCAGTCTATGGGCGAAACCACACAATTCAGCCCTCCTCACGCAGCCAGAGCGCACCTCGCCCGCCCGAGTCCATCGCGGAGCCGCACAGTTCCCAGGTCTCGGCTGGAACCATCGCTGCCACGGAGCGGCCCAGACCTTGTCCTGCCATCCGCACCTCGCTCCGCTTTCCCTTTTCCCAGCCCCCCCACCCGCGCCCGGCAGTTGTTGCCGAGTGGCCGCTCCGCCGAGGCGCCTGCGCAGCGCGGGCCAATAGGAAGCGGCCGCGGGAGCAGTTCAAATTCGGGAAGGGATTGCGGCGCCGCCTCTTTGGTCTGCGGGCGCAGCGCGTAGGGGGAGTACGGTTCTCCGTTGGAGCGGCGCGCACCTGCCCGCAGGCGTAGTCTCTTGCCCAGTGACCACGGGGATGGCGGACGAGGGGGCCGTGACGGTCTGCGTGCGCGTACGGCCGCTCATCGCCAGGTGAGCGCCTGTCTGGGCGGGAGCGGGTCTGGGGGGGGGGGGCATGGGCACTGTAAGCGGCCGCGACGGGTGGGCAAAGCCGCAGTGTTACCTGTGCGGTTAACGGAGCACCCTTTCCTTTTTAGGGAAAGTGCTCTAGGAGACAAAGCATCGCTCTACTGGAAGAGTGAGGGCAATACTGTTTTGGAAGTGAATGGTACAAAAGTCTTCAACTATGGTAAGAATGGGAAAGCAATTGTCATCTGGCATTCCTTGAAGGGAGCATATAAACAGGAAGGGGAACGGCTGTTTACGAGGGTGGATAGTGATAGGACAAGGGGAATGGCCTTAAACTAAGGCAGGGGAGGTTTAGGCTAGATATTAGGAGGAAGTTTTTCACACAGAGGGTGGTGACACGCTGGAATAGGTTGCCCAAGGAGGCTGTGGATGCCCCATCCCTGGAGGCATTCAGGCTAGGCTGGATGTGGCTCTGGGCAGCCTGGTCTAGTGGTTGGCGACCCTGCACACAGCAGGGGGGTTGAAACTCGATGATCGTTGTGGTCCTTTTCAACCCAGGCCATTCTATGATTTCCTTATCCTCACAATGTGTACCAGGCAACTTGACAAATCAAGAACACTCTATCTTAGAGTTCAAGTTCTCCATTTAAACAGTTAAGAAATACATATGCAATACATTGGTACACATATGTACTCTTTTCCAAGAACTCATTAATACATGCTAATGTCCTTCTGGGTGTGCATGGTAGGGGCCTATTGTGGTCTTAGACTAATTACTTCCTCCTCATTTTTCCATCATCATCTTCATCACGGTGACTTTTCGCTGGCCTCTTTTTGTTTTTTCCCAGTTTGGCAAATTTCCATTGCTTGTTATGTCATAATGAGCAACTCTCTTAGCACACTAAAACCCAAAACAATATATGAGAAATCTGAGGAAGAAGTCCTTGCACCTTGTGAGCGCGAAGATAAAAGTAGTCTATTATGTCTCCAGTGCTTCTCATGAAGCAGAATCATTAAGGGAAACAACCAAGCAAAGCTGAAATGGAAAGTTTTAGAACTAGTACGCATTGATTCCTTTTGCTAAATACATTGGTCCTTAAACTAATGTACTGATCCCTGTTGCTAAACCAGCCTATATCAGTTAACTTCAGTGCTTACATAGACCTTCATTAATCTGACTGGAATGTATGTTAACAGCAGTCACCTCAGCTTTTGCAGCATTGTAGTTCTCCTCCAACTCCCGACCTCACAGTTACGAAGGTGTACCACTGAGGCACACAGGACTTTGCTGTAGGCTGGTCCAGAAATGTGCTCTTAAAGCCAAATTCCTGATGTATCTTGCTTTCTGAGTTCTGACCCACACTAGCCAAAAACAAGTGTTTTTGGAGCACATGAGCTGGATTCTTTTTGTATGACAGTACACAGGAAGATGCATTCAGTAGCGTGCTGGCATTGTAGTCACAGAGAGGCAGTCCAGAACATGTGGGGCAGCACGTGCATTAGAGCCCCAGAAATGCTTCACTTTTAGCATTTTCCAGCAGATTCACTGCACTTGTTAGTATTTATATAGACACTACAAACATTTTTTCCAAAGTTAGAGGTTTAATTGGCATACTCTATGTTAGAGGTCTTGTAGCCTATCCTGTTAGGCTTACAATCCTGATAGATAAACTAGTCTTAGCAGTTGTTAGGATTAAACAAAGTGTCTGTTTAACTGTCATTCTTGGTTTCTCTGACTTCTCTGTTGACTGTTCATCATGTCTATCTTGGTTCTGAGTTTAGTATTTTTTTCTTCTTTAAAAGTCTGTCGTAGCAGTATAACAACTACATTTGATGTCTGAGTTACCTATGAAAAGCTATGATGTTTGTGACGCTGGATTTGAAGTCAGCTTTCCTGAGTAAGATGACAGCTTCTTTTTGACTTGCAGTGCAATGCACTAACATGCTTTATTTTCTTATTTTTTTTTTTAAGATCGTGTCTTTCACTCTTGCGACAACACTCAGCAAGTATATGAAGATGTAGCTGTGCCAATTATACAATCAGCCGTGCAAGGTTACAATGGTAAGTCTTAAAATTGTACTTAACTCCTGATTGTAATGTAACTTCTAAATAATCAACAAAATGTAACCATCTTCCTAGGCACAATCTTTGCCTATGGACAAACCGCCTCAGGGAAGACGTACACAATGATGGGAAACAAAGATTCCCTGGGCATTATTCCTAAGGCAATTCAACACGTCTTCAAAATTATTTGTGAGGTGAGTGTCTCTATGAAACTGAAGTAACTGAAAGGGCTGGCAATATATCTGAATGTTATAGAGAAATGAGTTTTAGTATTAAGGAACTTATGAAGGAAACAAACTGTATTTGGGCTCTATGTTGCAGTTACTTTGCTAAGCTTGCAGAGATGCGATTAGTTAAAAATAACATAGTAGCTGGAATCAAGTCAAGAACAAAACAGTTCTCATGAAACTTGAATTACCAGCATAGACAAGGTAATGTGGAACTTCATTATTTATTCTGCTATTTTAAAACTTTCTCCAAAAATTAGCAATATGAAAGACTTGATTTTTTTAAGGTACAAAGAATATGAAAAAGAATTTACTTATTTCAGATGTTCAGAAGAATCATAGGCAGACTGGCCAATTCTAATAGTTCCTACAGTCTATGAATTTTGGTATAACATGGGCTGGAACCATACTAGAAAGGATTCCCTAGGACTGTACCATATAAACATAAGACGCTGAAGTCCTCTGTGCCGGGGAATGGAACAGCAGACTGATAAGAGAATGTCAGAAGCAGCGTGCAAGAAACAGACTTCATATTATGAAATTGTTGCTTAAGTTTTCTTAATAATCTGAGTCCACTAGAGATGGCTATCCTGAACCCTGAACTTCAAAAGTGCAACTCTGTTGGTCCTTCTGAGAAAGAGCAGTGGCTTTGATATATCTGGCTTTTGTCTGGTTCTAGTGTAGTTATTATCTGTACAGACATGTGTGAAATCCAGCTGGATTGATAAGTTTTATAGCGTATCTTCAGATTAATGAATGTGTATTATGTCACTGTTTTTGTATTGGGAAGACTTCTGTGCAACAAATGCAACACCTCATGGGCCTAAATCCTGCAATGTGATTAGGTATGTGGAGAAGGTATAAATTAGAACATCATTTGCAGAATACTTCTGCCTTGAGGGTTTCAGGCTATTGATATCAGTTATGTGATATGTCAACTGTTCCCATGAGATGCAGAGTATTTTAGAATATACAAAAATAGACTCTAAGCCAAGAGAACTTTCCATGGTGCTGTAATTCACTGTGCAGCCTTCATCACGGTGTTCTTTATTGTGGAGGTTAGCAAAAGAAGCAGCAGAGGCAAAGTAAATTCAAGTAAAAAGAAGGTGAAGTCAAGGTACGCTGAGAGAAGAGAGTGTAAACAGGAGCGGATTTAATAGGGAAAGGATAGCCAAGTGGGAAATCTATTGCTGCACTTCTGTAGAGCTGTGTAAAAGCTTGCTTTTATAGCTTACTGAAGATGATACACTATTAATGCAGCTTGGAAGTGATTGAATAGAAATAAATTGGTCTGTGTTTGTAGATGCTTGTGTGGAAAGGAGATAGCGAAAAGAAATTTGTGAAATGACATCCAAGTATATAACTTTGAGTTCAGAATACTTGCATTAAAAGCTTTTCATTCTGTAGGCTGGTTTGATTTTTATGTTTTTTCTTCCTATGATCATTAGATTCCAGACAGAGAATTCTTATTAAGAGTTTCCTACATGGAAATCTACAACGAAACCATTACAGATTTGCTTTGCAATATAAGGAAAAAAAAGCCTCTAGGAATTCGTGAGGATGTTAATGTAAGTAGATGTTACGTTAATATAAGGGATTGTTATGTGGAATAGCACTTGTATTTGCTTGGTACTGGGGGGAAAAAACACTTTCAGAGGCATTTAGTTAAAAAAAAAAAAAAAGTTTCCATATCAAATTGTGTAATTGTCTTCAAAGTTAGCAGAAGGGCAGTTGATGTAATAGAATAACAACAGTGAAGCTGGGCTTGTTGTTGCTGGCTTAGCTGAATACATGTTTATAAATATAGACTTTTATTCTTTAAGCTTTCCAAGAAAATATATTTTTATTTAATAAAAATAGTGAATACTTGAGAGTTGTCTCATTAATGGAACTACAGAAATGATATTGATCCCCTAGCTCAGTGTTATAGAAGTCTTCAAAAAGATACACAGAATTGCTTTAATAGCATCGTTATATAATCTACAAAATTGATGCACTTTTCTTCTACTTGTAATCATTAGATAAAACCATATAACTATTTAGTAAGATAAACCATGGGGAAAAATAAATTACATTAATGCCATCCTTTGTTTCTCTATGCTAAGCTTTGTAGCAAACAAACTGAATATTTATTTATTTATTTATTTATTTTGATTAGCTAAATTGACCAATGTTTTTAGAGTCTGGAGAGAGTTCAGTTTTACTAACTGTATGATTATGACCTTGTTACATTAAGGTGAATATTTTTCTGTACCTTTTCTGAGGGAATTTCCCTTACAAATTTTATTTTTAGGACGCTTTCTAGATCTCTTATTTTTTCTTCTTCTTTCTTTTGAAGTTATAGTTCTGATGTAAGTCTAAATTTTCATTACCTGTGTTCAGAGGAAAATTAAAGAAGAAAGACATTTGACTAGTTAACTTTTAGAAGTACAATAATAAGTCTTAGTTATGTTAACTTTATGTATTCATGTGAATTTTAGAGTTCAGTAAACTGTTTCTGTTTTGTTGTTGTTGTCATTGTTTGTTTCTTTTAAGAGAAATACGTATGTTGAAGACCTGATCGAAGAGGTGGTTGTTTCTCCAGAACAAGTTATGGAATGGATCAGGAAAGGAGAAAGTAAGTTGTTTAGCCAGTGCCAGCTGATATTCTAGAAAAGCGTTAAACTGTATAGAATCATGGATGTCTCTTCAAAATCTTATTCAAAAATCAGGTTTTTGGAATATAAACAGAAGTATTTCAATATTGCTTTTTTGACAGAAAATCGCCACTACGGAGAAACAAAAATGAACGAACATAGCAGCCGTTCTCATACCATCTTCAGAATGGTAACAATTTCACTTTGAGAATGCTGGGGTTTTTATCACTTTAAATGACAGTAACTTATTGTTTCCCTCTTCTTCTAGATAATTGAAAGCAGAGAACGGAGTGACCCTGCAAATGCAAACTGTGATGGAGCAGTGATGGTGTCCCATTTGGTAAGATGTTATTAAACTGGTATTTAAGTAGAGAGTTTGCAGTTGCAGTTTGCATGTAAGAAGAATGTTATTTTATAATGACATTATATTGGCGTGTCTTGTTGTTAATTTCAATCAGATGTGTCTTACATATGTGTCATGTTTCTCATCATCTGTATAGAGGGAGATTCTTTGGGATATCTAGAGGATATCCTCCCACCAAAGGGAATTCCGATGTGCAGTATCTGAGTGAGCTATTGCCCACTTTTTTCCCATCTCTTCATTGCTAGTGAACCTTACACTTCCACCACTCCATCTCCTGTATTGCTGTTCCATGTGATTGTTTAATAACCTCTATTACTGGGGGGAGGGGGAGACTCTTTTTTTGGCCTTTTTGTTCTGCTACTGCTTGGTGAAGTAAGTACAGGACTTCACACTTGTGAAACAGAAGCCACTGAAAGCAGTGGCTACTTGCTCAGCCAAGTTCTTGTGGGATGTTATGAAGTTTTAGTCAATTTTGAACTATATTCAGTTTTTTCTTCTGACCTCTAATTTCTACTTTTACTATCCTCAGAATGGCAGTGAAGGAGAGAGGCAGCTGATTCAGCTTCTTAAGGCTTGAATTTGTAGTTAACACCTCTGTATTGAGAAATGATCTTTGCCTTTTACCAAGGGTAAAGTGAAGCTGCACTGCAAGGTTGAAATACCATTCAGAGTAGCATTAATAGAATTCATATGATCTTGTTTCGTATCCTTAAGCACATTGAAAGTGGTGGTTGATGTTTTATGGAGCTGCAGGTTATTTCCAGTAATAAGAGCACTCAGTGTGTGTTTGTTTTTTCTGAAGAATAATTTTAGTTTAAGTCCGTGCTAAGAATTTCATAGAAGTAAGAGAATCTTGAAAACAAATTACACCCAGAAGTAACCTGTGATACATTTAATTTGCAGAATTTGGTAGATCTGGCAGGTAGTGAAAGAGCTAGCCAAACAGGATCTGAGGGTGAGTGTTAGATGATGCTTTTCTGATTTCTGTTATTTAACCTTTAATTAGAGCTTATGATGGAGAGGAAATGATGTATGTGCTGTTATTTATAAATAGTATCTATTCTACTTGGCAGGCAGGATCTGCCCAGGGAAATACTGGAAATACTATACAAGATGAACAATTCAGTACTAATATGGCTTTTCTACAGTAGCAGATCCAGCAACAGTGATAGATTGGACTAAAAGAGCGAAGATTAATAGTTTGCAATAAAAAAATCCTTAGAAGCTTATAGGGACTGTTAAACTTAGAGCTGTAGAGTAAACTAAATGGCTCTGTTAACAGTCAAGCTTAATTTAAATGACAGCATGAAGCACAAAAACGCCTGTAACTTTTTTTTAATTAAAATAAAAAGCATTATGAGAATAACACAGGTTAATATTTTCTCTTAATAAAGAATAGCTAACCAGGAAGCTGTATCAAAACCTGTTTTGTTATACTTAAATTCTACTAGATCTGTTTGTATATGCCAGTATTATCAAAATATGATTATGTCTAAATATGATAGGAACTTTGCAAACAGTTTACGTTTCTATGGCCCTGACTGCCTACAAATTAAAGATTATTAGTGCTAATTTCTGATAGATGACTAATTTGATTCATCTTGACTATCCTAGAGGATTTAATGCTGGCTACTCACGGGTCGCAGTGTGGTGTGGTATTTGTTATTTAACTCTGGGACAATCCCTCTGAGAATAATGCTGCAGAAAAACTTGCTGAAAATGTGCTGTTGTTGTTGTTTTTCAACTAAAACATTGTGTAATGCCTAGGCGTCCGACTGAAGGAGGGCTGCAATATTAACCGGAGCTTATTCATTCTGGGTCAAGTTATCAATAAACTTTGTGATGACCCATCCGGGTAAGCTGTTCTGTTGACATACCTGTTTTGAGATCAGTCATTAATAAATCATACATAAAGCACTTTAATTTATTCAAATTATATTTTGTATTGATTACTCTTTCAAATGATCTGTCACCTTTAGAAAATGTATTTGCTTTTCCATACAGTAACGTAATATATTTCTTCATTTTCTTCTCACCTTCCCACCAGTTTCATAAATTACAGAGACTGCAAGCTGACTCGAATTTTGCAGAACTCCCTAGGAGGAAATGCAAAGACAGTTATTATTTGCACAATAACTCCTGTTTCTTTTGATGAGACGCTCAGCACCCTCCAGGTAAAAGTTCTTGCCTGTTTTTAAGCATTATCTTGACTAGACTTAATATTGATGGCTTGGGGGAAAAATGTAGCGGATGGGGGTGTTCAGTTGCTTGAATCTTCTAAAGGACCTCTGTTCACTTGGGGCATGAAGTACATCTAGTTTGTACTCTGCGTCTCTTCCCATTCACTTTGTTATGCTAGGTTGGCAAGCTTGAAGCCTTTTAGCAGTTGAAACAAAGCTTTCTCTCCTGCCTCAGTGGCAGTAGATAAATTCTGTTTTCTCTTGTTTTCCTTTTGCAAACAGAACTACTAGTCTTTAATAGCATTTTAGGCAGCTTCTACAAGAAGGAAGAGTAACTGAACCTAGTGATGAGCTTTATATTAATTAAGAATGATTAGGTGTAATTTTGGTTAAATGTGTTTTTTCTTTATCAGTCAACTACTCTTTTAACTCTGTTGGGGAAAAATGAGAGAATTACACTTTTGATTTATTTAACTATTGTACATGAGAGAATATGGTTGCTCTTTCAGTTTGCCAATACAGCTAAAAGAATGAAGAATACCCCAAAAGTCAACGAAGTCCTTGACGATGATGCCTTGCTGAAGAGATATCGCAAAGAAATTCTAGATTTGAAAAAGCAACTGGAGGAAGTATGAATTTTAGTGCATTTATTACATAAATATACACGTGTGTATATATACACATTTGTGTTTCTTTTCATAGTGTGTATATACAAAGTGTAGTGTATACAGAGTATGTAGTGTATAGTATCTGTAAAATGTATGTGTATGTACTTTTATGTATGTATACTGGTATCTATTTTAAAATGTTTTTCTAGAATCAAAACCAATCAAATCATGTATTACAATAAAAACTTCCACATGAAGTTTTGTTTCTCCCCTCCTAACTGATGTTCAGCCAAAGCTGCAATAAGCTGCAACTGTGTAAGATCACTGCCAACATCTATATCGCATATAGGCTGAACATCCATTTTGGAAGTGCAACAGTAGCAACTTCCCACCAAGCAGCGCAGTCCATCAAGTTCAGCTTTGCCCAGAAAAGATAGTATTTTGTTGATGAGAATCTTGCAAGTGTTGTAAGAGATTAGATCATAAAATATAAAGCACGGGAAAAAAAATCACAATTTGGCACATATTGTTTTGATGACATAACTCACCCAAAGACGCTTTATTTTTGGGGACTGAGGGAAGTCAGAGGAAAAGTTTCAAAATAAAAAGCCAGTGTTTTTCCCTAAAAAATCAGTTTGCAGTAAAAACTGCCACCTAAGGATTTGCTTGTTATATTTTGAGATACTAAGTAGTCAGGAAAGTACTTACATTAAATATAGAAATGTTTGTTGGAAAATCACATGAATATTACCAAACATCTACATATCACAAGCTTACGATTAAGTTGTCAAATAGCTATATACTACTATATAGTAGTATATAGTAAATATGCTACTGCAACACAGTCTCTTTACTACAGAATGAATTATCAGTACCTAAAATTTTAAGAGATAACATACATTAGAGAAGCATGTTGTTTAACAGTTGTAGCTCTGGAAGAGTTTCGGGCTTCTGCCACTATGGAAAGGTCATCCTAAAACTGTCATGTTTGAAAGAATATTTTTTTAGTAAAGAATTTTTAAGTCTCTAGAAAAGTCTGTAGCTGATTTGTTTTGCTATTTTAACCTCTTAAATATTAAGTCTCCTTGGAAATTGTAGACTGTTGTCAGTTTTTGTCAAAGGTTAGAGACAACTCTTTTAGACTTAAAGGAGTATATGCACATGCTGCTATTTCTCAATCCTGGTAATTCTTTATAAACTACTGTTTCAGGTGATACACTTAATGTCATTTTGATTTATTACTGTTTTTATGGAAGGTGTCTGTGAAGACTCAGATTCATGCAATGGAAAAAGATCAACTGGCTCACCTGTTGGAAGAAAAGAATTCTCTTCAAAAAATGCAGGAGGATAGGATACGTAACTTAACTGAGATGCTGGTGACTTCTGCCTCATTCTCATCGAAACAGAATGCTAAAGTAAGAGCAGATTTCCCAGATCTTTTTTGTTAATTCTGAAATACTTGTCAAAAACTAATACAAATGCGCAGGATTATAGTGAAAATGAAAAAAGCTTGAGTTAAGCAGTCCTTAGCCATTGGTTTTAATATGATTATAGGTGTAAATGATAGTCTAGGCAATTTTCTCACATGTTTTGAAGGAGTAAATTTTTAAATAACTTCTGAGTATCCGATGCTGCTTTGCAGTGAACAGACAGCAAAGAGCTTTGCTTTCAAACTGTCAACCTGTAGTTTGGTTTTAAAGAAACTGCAAAAAAAAAAAAAGCAGCTGGTTAGGGTACAGGACTGTTAGAACAATAGACTAACACTATATCCATTCTCCAGTTAGTGCTTCAATTTTACTTTCTGTTAATTCTTGTTTTATTTTGTTTTTTCCCCCTTTAAAGGCCAAGAGAAGAAGGAGAGTTACATGGGCTCCTGGTAAAATAAACCAGGAAAACATGGACTATTTTGAAGACTTCGAAAAAGCAACGTTAACCACAACAAAGAAAATGAAAATGTCTCTGTCATCACTACCGGAGGCAGAGGACTGTAAGTATCCTTCTTTGTGCAGAAAATTCTCTAAAGCAGCACTGAAATGGAGACTTGAAAATGAAGAACAATCTTTATTTTAGAAATCTAAATTAAAAATCCATTTCACTTGCTAATAATACATTTGGTTGACACTGTGCTATTCAAACTGTTCTGTGAACCCAGAAAGCGCTAACTTTGCTTTCAAAGGGAATTACGTTTGTCTGTGAGCAAAGAATACTGCCTGGAAGTGGAGTGGGTTCAGCCGCAATAATACGGATAGTTATTGTGATGGAAATAAAACTGTTTAATTTTTAAAGATGGAAGCTTTGGAAGCTTGAGTCTTGCCATCCTAGGTGAAATAATATGTAGGAAATCTGTCAGATAATTTCACAAGCATTGCGTAGCTTCTCGAAGAAAGTAAGAAAGTCACCTCTAAGAGCCTAAGGGAGGTTTTCCTGTTTGTTTTGTTAAGCAAATGTATTGCTTGTAAGAAAATTTTAAAATATGCTAGCGTTCTCCTGCAAAAAACAGGGGGGGGGGAGGAAGATAAGGAGTAAAACTCAACATGTTAGCAGATACAGAAAAGTCATTACTCAAAGATTAAACTCTAACTGAAGAACTTACTAGAGGACCTAGACCAAGGAATAAAGAAAGCTAGAATGAAGATAAGAAAATAACCTGGCAGTATTGATACTGTATTGTATCTTTGTACAGCCTTATTACCCATTCATCTGTCAGGCTGCTTTAAATTTTTCTTATGGGAAAGATATATCTTGTCTTCAAATATTGCAGAATACTGTTGCTTGGTCTTTTTCTTGACCCTTAAACACTTTTCCTAATCCATAAATCAGTATATATTCTGGATTTTTTTAATCTTCATTAACTTGTGATAGGGTGTTCAGTGTAAGCACAGGGACTGGACTAAAGTGCTGTTCACTTCCATAAAAGAAAGTCATGAGACTTAGAAGTCCTACTGTGTGTTACATCTTTGTCAATGAACCATTATTTCCAATGTGATGAGACATGTGATAAGAAAATTCTTGATTCCCGATTAAAAACTTACTGCTGTTCAGTATTTTTTGATGCCTCTTCCTTTTCAGCTATGTTAATAGAGAGTTCTGAACGTGACAGCCAATGTTTTACTGTTCCTGATCAAATTCAAGATACAGAATGGATTGATGGACCTAACATGAACTGGGTAACATCATAATGTCTTCAGTTTGTCTTACTGTCCTGGTTTCAGCTTGGACAGAGTTCTTTCTTCATAGTGTCTGGAACGATATGCTATGCTTTGGCTTCGGGAGAAAAACAGTATTGATAACACAGGGATGTTTTAGTTGTTGAGCAGTGGCTGCAAAGAGCCAAAGGCATAACTTCTGTGCTGTCCTACTAGCAAGGGAAGCTAGGGGGTATGGGGAGCATGGAGGAGGCAGAACCAGGAAAGCTGACCTATAACTGGGCAAAGAGATATTCCAAACCATTTGATATCATGTGGAAAAACTTTAAAAGCACAGGAGTTGGGTGAGCTTACTGGCTTCCCACTGCTGATTGGCTGGACATCAGTTGCTGGGTGGTGAGCAATTGCTTGCGCATCACTTGTTTTGTGAATGTATTATAATCACTGTTATTATTACTGTTCTTCTTTCTTCTTCCTTTTATGTCTCGGTAAATAGTTTTTATCTCAGCCCACAAGTTCCACTTTGTTGTTTTTGTTTGATTCTCTCCTCTATCCCACTGGGAGGGGAAAGTGAGTGAACAACTTCATTGTGCTTATAGCTGACTGCTAGGTTAAACTACAACGCTTAACACAGTGTATACACATTGCATGGTTCTCAGTAAGACAGCATTACTCATCTGTAGGGCATCAATATTCTGTTATATAACTTTAATAATTATAACTTGTTAGTAAGGAAGTATCTTGGTTATCTCTGTGAAGTTGTGGTATGTTTTAGTAGTGAATGAGCCAGTGAGCTTCGGTATTTAAGTAGGGCTGGCAGTGAAAAGCAACAAGGGTTATAATAAATTTGCTTGACTTTGTCGATCAGTTAACTGAAAGCAATTCTTTTTCTAGACTCAGAGAGACTTTGAAGAATCTGTGCAACTCTGTGAAGCTTTAGCTGTAGAAAAGGTAAGCCTGTCCTGTATTCACCTTGAAATAAGATGGAAATTCCAATAACCTTTTCTAAAGCTTGTCGTGTTTCTTTCTTCAGGATATTGCTATAAATGAGATCAATATTTTGCAAGCTAACTTTAATAAGTTAGTATTAGAAAATGAACAGTTGAAATCAGAAATAAATGAAATAAAGGAGAAACTGAAGGAAAAGATAGAAGTGGATGAATTTGAAGCACTGGAAAAACAAACACAAAGAGATCATGAGGTAAGGTGCACCAAAGTATACACAGATTAGTATTCTCTATACTCAAATGTTTTCTAGAGTTTAGTCTACAGAATGCTACGAGGATGTTGATTCACAACAGGTGGTGATATAAGCAGCACTCAGCAACAGAAAGAATGAGCGTAGGGTTTAAACTGGAATGAGAGTGTAAAAAACAGACTTAAAATTTTAAGGGTTGCATGTTGAGGTTTGGTTAAATGTATGTCTGTATGTATCCATACCATTTTTGTGTGTATATATCTAATATATGCATGAAAACTCTCTTGCAGAAATCAACAAGATTTTTTGATGCATAGATACATGCTAAGGTCTAATGTTCTAGTTGCCCAAGGGCTAGATGGTGAAATAAGTTACAGAAGAAAAAGACACTTGAGAAAATGACACACAGATGTACTTTATTCCATTTCTTTCCCAGTACCTTTTCTAGATGGAACTGGATACTTTGCTGTGTTGGCTGAAGGCTGCTTGCACACGTTAGGCTTACCGCAAGGCTGAGGTTGATGCTGAAGCTTCATCCTTTCACACTTGTTTTAGGTTACAATTTAATGAGATCACCTGTTATTTCTGGCATTCCCTACAGAGATTTATGAGTCTTAAAACAGATGCATAATCTATTATGATTTAACTTGTATTTAAGATTACATTGAGAAGACACTTTCAATAGACTATCTGAGCTAGCTTCCTTATCAGGTCTACTCTGAAGCCAGTGTTTTAACAAATTTTGTTATATTTGTCCCCTGAAAAACTTTTGTGTATCTAATGAGGAAAAATAGTGTTCTAAACTAGCTTCTATTGCAAGAACTACTTCTTTGAGCAAATCATATCTGCAGATCAGTGTCTGAATACAATCCATGAAATGTAATATGTAAAATATAAAATGTCAATAGTTGTACAGCAGAGTAATTATAGCATAACTGGGACACATACTTCACACTTGATTAAATGTACTTAGCTGAAATAATCAGTTTCAGTCAGTAGAGGCACATAGGGGTAAACTCAATACTGAATAATGACATTAAGTTACACCTGACAGATAATATAGTACTGTATCTTCTACAGCTATCCTCTGACCTGAAAATTACAGATTAGATTTTCTTCTCACTATATTTGTAACAGTACAGAAATACTCAAAGAAGAGTGCTAATTGTAAAGCTTTTCTAACAAAGACCAAGAGCTCTTCCACTTTAAAAGTGCTTTTATATCTAGTCTTCTACTTGTGCTTCCTTTCACAGGATGCAACTTGAATGCATTCATGGCTTGCTTACTTAAACTCAATTTTGATACCTCTTTCTTGTCAGCAATTAGATTATCATTAATATCTGCACTGTGCAAAAAAGTCTGTTTAACATGACCAGAGTTGGAAGTTCCATATCTGTATGATTTCTGCATGAATTGCTTTGATCACATTGCTCTTGCTTCTTGACCTGTTCCAGATTAAATTGGATTTGAATCATTTCTAATGCTGTGAAGCTGAAATAGAGCTTTTCGTTTATTAATTTGAAAGAATGTGGAAAATATGATTTGCTAACTAATAGAAAAGAAAATATAATACAGACCTTGCTTGTTTGCACAGTGATGGCAACTAAAACTGTTGGTGTGGGTGCTTTCTAACATCCTCTGCAATTCTGCTTCGATTTGCTCCACAGATGCAACTAATGCATGAAATTACCAACCTAAAGAATATTGTTTCAAATGCTGAAGCCTACAATGAAAAACTTGAGGTGAGCCTGTCTCATAAACTTGTATGCAATAAGATTTGTATGGAACATGGTTTGGTTTTTCTATCCGGTATGGATGACCCAACCCCTATGATTCTGTGATTCTGTGTGACCCAGACTTGATTGGGCTCTGGTTAGTCTTACCAGTTATAAGGAAGATATATCTAATCTTAATAATGCTTATTATGTAAAAAGGACTCTAACAGATTCCTATCAGGAAAGCAAACAAACTGGGAACTGTGATTTTTTAAAATTTTTTTTATTTTTTTTATTTTTTTCTTTTCATGTAACTTTTAGGAAGAAATAAAGTCCAAACTGGAACAACTAAAAGACAAAGAGAACAAAATAAAGACATTACAGAATCGTGTGGAAGAACTACAGAAAGTGGAAGTGGAAAAAAAGGACACATCTCTTTCGGTGGTAAACATGAGTTTTCTGCTGGGGTTGCTTAGGTTAGGTTTTGCTTCTCTGGAAGTGAGTTAAATTTAAGCATAGCCTTGATATGATGAAAATCTGCTGCCCAACAGATGTCAATTACTTTATGAAGCTTAAAATGCCAATTACTACAGTATTAGTTCTTCAAGAAACTTATTTTATAGCAGTACTCTGAAGTAAAGCTACGGGAAATTCTGTACTTCATCCCAGCTCTCAGTGTTGTGCTACTGTTCAATTTAGATGGAACAATGTACCACGTTCTGAGTCACTTCTACTCTTTAATTTATATTTGAATAATCACATTTGCTTTATTATGGTTGTCTTAATTTTTTAAGTTTTTATCTCTTTCAGGGAGATTCTGATAAACTAGTTGAGGAAATTCAACAGCTGAGTAAATCCCTCTTAGATAGTGAAACTGTAGCCTTGGATGCCAAGAAAGAATCTGCTTTTCTCAGAACAGAAAATTTGGAATTGAAGGAGAGGATGGTAATTACTTTTTAAACTGCTTTTGTAGTGGTACAAAATACTGTTTGGGCAATGTTTGCTCACAGACTAGGGAAGAAGAATATCTGTAAAGACAAGTGACTTAACACTCAAAGTAATGTTTTCACTATGGAACTCGTGGAAAACAGATCTTCAAGAGGAAGATAAATCAGACTTGTTATGCAGGAGCCGGTCTTCAGTTTTGTCTGTCATGAGAGAAGAGAGTAAATGAACAGTCTTTGAAGAGTTCCTAGGATAGAAGACTCCAAGTCTGATTTTAATAGGGAACAGATTAGTAAGTTATCAATTCAGAAAACTGGGATGAGACTTTTAAGTTTTGAAGGAGTAAAGATGAAATAGGAAAAATGGTTCTGACTTGTTTAATAGTGGCAACTTCTATTAGACCAGGCCAAAACTGTTCAGATCAACAACAGGAAATGTGTCAGATTTAATAATTAACTGTTAAGCAAGTAGACTTGTATTTTGTGTATGAGCAGCATGTTGTTTTGTTTTCCTGAAGAATGAACTCTTAAATAATCACAAACAAATGCAAAAGGATGTGCAACTTTATCAAAGCCAAATAGAAGCAGGAAAGGCGAACTACAAAAAAATGCAAGCTGACTTGCAGAAAGAGTTGCAGTCTGTATTTCAAGAAAACGCAAGGCTAAATTCACTGATGGAGGGTAAAGTTCCAAAAGGTACTATTCTTGTCAGTTGATGATTTTTTTTTTTTCCTCTCCCCTTCACTTTCTTCCTTTTCTCCATTTGGGGTGTGGAATGTAGGGAAGATTTTTGCTCTTTTCTCCCTGAGGTGTTTGTCAAGATAAAATATCAGAATCTCCGATACTGATGGCACATAGCACTCTGCATTAGCACTTTCTTAAAATATTTGTAAAACTGCTATTTCCATAATGCTTTGTATGTCCCCTAAGACAGTCAATTAATGAAGGATATCGGGGAGAAAGTGGAAATAAACTGAATGCCAGGCTAACCAAGTGATGACCAAATTCAAAGCAGTATTTCCATATTGCTGACAAATTACAAAATACTCTTTGTAGACTTGACATCCAGAGCATGATATAAAACTGCTTAAATTAAAACCTGTTTTTCTTCTCTTGCACTCTAATTAATTTAAACTTGCTGATTGTCTAGACTTGGTTTCTCTTCTGGACCTGGAAAAAAAGGCTTCTGACTTAAAAGCAGAACTAGAAAAAGCATTGGAGGAGAATGTACTGCTACAAAAAAAAGTAAATGAGCTATCAGAACTTCAGACTCCACCAAATACTGTTGAGATGCAGCAGAGAGAGGTAAACAAAAATCTAACTATGCTGGAGCTTGTCTTTCAAGTTTTTTATATTGTACTTGACTAATAACACATTAATGGAGGCCTATTGGATGGTTTTCAGTAAAAAAGTTGTCTTGAATCAAATAACAAGATTTTACAAAGTGCATTATGCTGTTGTTTCTCAGGTATTTGATATTTACACTCGAGAATAAATAAAGAGTCGAGTGCTCAGTTATAGTCCACTATACCTAATGAAATATTTCTAGTACAAAGCTTGCTTATTTACCATGGTCATCATTTGATAGCTACGTGTCTTTCATCCTTGTTCACTACACCATTTTATCCTAAAACTGAATTTTTGTCTGGATGGGTAAATCTTAACACTTCTGAGTAGAAACATTGGTTGGGGAGTTTAATTAAAACTTTCCAGAATTTGCAAGCAGACTTTCTTGTTTCCTGGCAGGGCATAGTTTAGTATACTTTTTCCTACAAAAATTCTTCCTAAGACTTTGCAAATTTGTTATACTCGGTAGCAGACACAGGAGGATTTATATGCACTTATGGTCTAGGGCAAGTAATCTTGCACAAACTTGATTGTGAATATTTTGCAGAATGTTCCAAAACCTTCAATTGGCCCACTTCTACTTATAAAAAAACCTTTAAGTAGATGTTAAAAACTTTATAAAATCTGTATTGCGAGTAGCGTTGATACGTCAAAGTACTTCATCAGTTTAAGAGCCATAGCTTGCCATGCTAGTTCAGTCCTACCTCAAAACAGTGAAAGGAAATATTTAAAAAACATCTTAAGAGTTAGAGGGGAGAGTTTTAAAGGTTTTTGAATCCAATAGGATTTGTGTTCCCCCCTTCTTTCTGAAGTATTGTTTAGGTTTTGTTTTGTTGGGATTAAGTGTGGAAGTCTAGCAAAGTACTGCACTCTGTGTGCTTGTATTTGTTTCTTAAGCATGCACGAGTATGTTTTTTATTATACAGCTATAACAAATACTGATTTTTAAATGCTGTTTATTTCTTTTTTCTGGCAGCTTCTTGAAAAACACGAGGAGTTAAGCTTACTAAAATTGGAAAGAGAAAAGCTGCTCTCTGCAGCAGCTGATAATGAAGTTAAACTTAACTGTGTGACTGAGGAAATTGAAAAATCAAAAAAAGAGCTAGCAGATGCACAGCTTAAATACGTAAACTCTAATCAGGAATATGTAGCGCTTAAACAGCTCCATGAAGAACTAGAACAAAAATACCTAGCTATGTCGGAAAACTATGAACAAATGAAGCTCCAACTAGAACATTTGTCTAAAGATGCAGAAGAGTCTAAAACAGCTTTGGATTATGTGAAATTAGAGGTTGGTGTCATATTCCTCTTTTTGACTTACGCTAAGAATTCTTCCAAATGACTTCTTTTTAAAATATAAAGTAGTGGTTTTGAAGGTATAGTGCCGTAATTGAAGTTCTAGTTTTAGTGGATATCACTTTGTACTGTGCCAGATGGATAAGATTTGAGGTGCACAGGATTTTATGCATCTCAATGGCCTCTTTCTTCATAGGCAAAGAAACAAGCTACTCAAGGATATGTGTTCTCCTGTACTTTTTAAATTCTTATTCTTAAGTTTACTCTTTATTATGCAAATATATTTTAAATAAGCAGCTATCGCCTGTTCTTTCTGAATTCATAGGAACAAAGCTTTCTCATCAGTGAACTGTTGAGGATTTTCTTTTAAAAGAAGCAAAATGGAATATCTTTCAAACCACAGAGAATCACTGCATTACTTGGCAAATAGAAAGGGAAAAAAAACCATTCATATAGGAGGGGAAGGAGAATTAAGATGCATGCATTTCTGACAAGCCTTTTGGCAATTATGTGGCTGTCGTTTTCAGCTATGGATTTGATAGGCTACGGTTTCATGTGTGTTTGTGTTTTAGCAAGACTTTTGCTGCTAAGGAGGTTCTGGAGACAAATAATTAATGTGGACAAGATTATAAATGAAGGGTTAGTGAAATGATGAAATTCCTACTCTTTTGAAGAGTGAAAGGATTGTCTAGCTTGTCTAAGCAGATGAGTCTGTGAGATCATGTATGTATTATACTGTTTTACATGGGATTAAAAGTGTTTATTCCTTTTCCTTTTAAATTAAAGCTCTCTAATAAAATAAAAGAATTGGAAGAAAAGACAGCAGAGCACAAACATCATCTTCATGTAAAAGAGGAGCTTGCTCAGGCTCATCACAAGCTAAATGAAATGGAACAATTAAAAGAGCAAGAAAAGATTATGGAAGCAAGATTGGAGACCAAGGATTCAGAGATCCAGGCAGTCCTTCAGCAGCTTAGTGGATGCTGGGAAGAAATAAAAACTCTCACTCAGGAAAGAGATCACCTGAAACAAAAAGAGGAATCTCTCCAAGCCGAGACAGACCAGCTCAAAGAAGACATAAAGGACACTGTTTCAATGGTAAGGATTCTGACTTTATTGAAGTGGACTGTACATATTAAGGAGAAAGACTATAAAAGAACTATGTAGGTTGCTCTGAAAGTAATACCTCCTATTTATTTCCATGGAAACCTCAACAGATACAAAGAGCACAGTAACTATTTGATAGAGCAAATTCTCAGCTACAAAACTCTGTTTTTCAGTGTTATCACCACTGTTAGCTATGTATTTTTGTCAGCAATGAACTACAGTCTTCATGTCACGCTTGTAAAAATCTGCACCAGTGGAGGTGACCCACTGTCGCCTCTGCTGAAATGTACTACCCACCACCTAACTGTGCTAACATCCACCGTTTAGTCTCCATAAATGTTAAGCAAGGGTCAGTGAAGTTTTCTGACAGGTCCAGCTTCTGGACCCAGGTAAGTATACGTGGAATAATTGCTACAGGTGACTTGAGAATTAAAGTATAACATTGCTCACTGGGAAATGAAAGTACAGATTGTTTACAGGGATATGGGAGCAGAGTGCAGTTTGTATGCCATTAAATAGCACAGAGTGTTGAGCATAGTGGAGACTCTGGCGAGGTTCTGTGACCTATAGTACTCCCCTAGGCAACCTTAGGTGTCATCAATATCAGGAGAACCTGATGTACTGCTGTAAGAAGAACAATGGGGAATGGGGACTTGATGGGGCCAAGATGCTGATAATCTGCTTACCTGCTACTCCTGGGCCAAATGTCTGTCTTCTTTTTTTTTTTTTTTTTTTTTTTTTTGACAAAATGCGCTCCTCTGGGTGAACTTTGCTCACTATGAGCTCATCACAGAACATGGGAAATGGTTTCAAACTAGAAGAGAGGAGATCTAGATTGGATGTAAGGAAAAAATTTTTACAGTACGGGTGGTGAGGCAGCAGTGGCACAGGCTGTCCAGGGAGGCTGTGGCTGCCTCTGGAGACATTCAAGGTCAGGCTGGGCTGGGCCAGGCTGTGTGCTTGATCTGACTCTGATTGAGATGTGGCTGTCCCTGTTCATTGCAGGGGAGTCAGATTAGGTGACCTTTAAATGGTCCTTTCCAGCTCACATGATTCTATGACTCTATGAATGTCAATGGGTGCATTTTTTTCTGCATGGCAGAATTAAATGGCACGCCTTTGCTTCATACGCACTTCTATATCTGACACCAATTTGTCAAACTCTTCCTCTGTTGCCATCTGTCACACAGCAACAAAATGTAATGGCTTATGGGTGGGAAGGTTCTACCTCTACTGCCACTCCACCAACATCCACCTCTGGCGCGAGCCAACATAATAAAATAGGAGGCATTACTTTCAGAGCAACCCTTGTATATTGATATATAGGGGGGACAAGGGGAGTGAATTTTCTTTGGTATTTTGTTTTTGTTTGTTTGGGTGGTTGTTTTTGTTTTTTGAGGAGTACCTACTAATGTGGCAAAAAAAACCCCAGCATTTCTGTCTTGTGGATTTTCTTTATTCTAAAGAACATTTTAGCACATGAAGAACTGAGAAATGCACAGAGTTCTCTCCAGAAATCCCGGGAAACTGTTAAGAAGCTGGAGAAAATCATTTCTGAAAAAGAGACTCAGATTCTGAGCGTTGAGGAGACTCTCGGGAAAACTATTAATGAACTTAAAATACAGGTAAGATGTTTTGTAATCATTCAAAACTAAAATGTTTCTAGTGTTTTTCCCAATACTGGGAAAGCAAGTCTTGTCAGTCTGATTACAGTCTCTTCTGCTTGCCCTTAAATTTTCTAGAACTTCAGTAGAAAATAGTCAAAAAAGTGGCGTTTATACACTACAGAGTTCAACAACCGATAACGTACTATAAACTTTTTCCTAACTGATGTCTCCTATAGCTACCAACTTGACTGGTGAAATTAGATGGCAAATAGAGATAAGGGGTACCCAAGAGTAGTAACGAAGCTAATGGTTTGCGAACTTTGTTCTCAATGAGAAGTCTAGCACGTGGCTGTAAATGAAACTGAGTTTGTAACATGTAACAGGAAGCTGATAATATGTTTTTCAAGCTTGAGTACAAATGACCAAAAAGAGTTCTAAGTGTACTGTACCTTATGCAGTAGCTTCAGTAACTTTCAGCTTTCAGTAACTTTGTTACTGAAACTTCAGTTTCTTTGGCAGGCCAATCTGTAATAGATGACGCTAGACTTGCACTGCAAGACTCAATAACTTAGTATTTGCGTGGTTTTTAAAAGAGCAAATGCATAGAAATAGATGGAGAGGTGTTTCTTACTTGGCTTTTTCCTAACAGATATTTTCTAAATAAAACATATCCCGTATTAGAGAAAAAACTGCTAAAAGGTTAGCATTTAAAACAGGTGACAGAAAGGCCAAACACTGTTGGATTTTTCCCCGTATTTGTCAGAATTTGTTAACGATTTGTTTAAAAATACCATAGCAGAATAAATGAAAGTTTTTGCATTTTAGTTTTCATTTTGAATTGTTGGATATGCTATCTTTGTGTACTTCGTAGTTATCACAGATGACAGAAGAACTTAAAAACATCACATCAGAAAGAGACTGGCTTGCTGTGGAAAATAAAAGCCATAGAGAAAGTGACCAGCTTCAGGTGCTAAAGAAACAAATATTTTCTCTTACACAAGAGAAGAATTCATTACAGGATAAGCTGGACAGTTTACATCTAAAAAAAGAAGACTGTGGAGAAGGAAATCTGGTAAGTATTATAGTAAGTTTGTAATACAAGGCATGCATATTTAAACTTTACTTTGAGTGATAATAACTTGCTAAATAAACCAGAGAAGTATCCTACTATTTGACTGCAGGCCATCAGACACCACAAGCAGTATTGTTTACCTTAAAGGCAATTCAACCAATATTATCAGTTGTATCTGGGCAACTAATAGCAGGCTATGACAAACTTCTCCTCTAAATAGAATTTTATCTTGATACATGATGGTGGTGTTACAGGTTGATCTGCACAGAGATGTAATTAAGTATTTGAACCTAAGAATTGCATATCTGGAAGGGATGGTGATGGCTTTTTCAAAGCATAGAAACCTTTATGGTTTTGTTTTCTAGGCAAGGTGTGTTGATGGCCTTTACATCCAACATTTTCCTTAACTGAGCATGCTGATAGCGCGTGTGTGTTTTTATACATAAATGCACCTGAAGGGTGGTGGGCAGACTTGGAAGAGATAATGTCTTGACGTCTTATCATATGATTCTATAGAATGGCTTGGGTTGGAAGGGACCCTAAGGATCATTAATTTCCATATACAAATTCCTTTAAAACATAGATTCTGTTTATTTTACATAAACTAGCTTGTTAAAGGCCTGATAGAATTCTCTTATCACTGCTTCCCTAAATGTGTTGTCTTTTATTCATGTGTAAAATAGGAATCAGTGACTCGAGAAAAATCTGTTGAGCAGGAATTACTTCATCTAAGAGAGGAGCTGAGCCAGACAAAAAAGAAACTGCTTGAAATGGAAGAAATGAAGGCAAGTGAATTTAACAGGGAATCTGAAAAAGTGGAAAAAACAGGTCTTACTCCAAAATGGCACGACTGTCGAGAAATGAGCACTATGACAGAAAGAGATGATGATTTTACAACGCAACTGGAGAATCTTCAAAATGAGAGAGACCATCTAAGAAACACTGTACAGGAAGCAATTAGCATGGTAAGAAAAACTGTTCTATTCCTTTAAGGCAAAGTCTTTAGTAAACTTCTGTCATAATGTTTGGAAATGATGCTCAAGCTTTAATTTATTTGAACTGTTTTGTGTCCAAAGAATTCAGAAGTGCAGGATGAATTGAGATGTGCTCAAAACTCCATCAGACAACATCAAGAGACCATTGCGGAACTGAAAGAAAGTATTTCAGAGAAAGAAAGTCAACTCTTGAAAGCGGAAGAGGAAACAACTGAACTGGAGAAGAAGGTCAGATATAGTTTTGTGAAGCAAACAATTTCTATCTTCTACAGACTTCAATTTGAAAGGGTTTCAATAAATGTATTAACAAAACTTAAAGCTTCTCCCCCTTTTTTAACTACTTTGTAAAAGAAGGCGATAACAATAGAGGCAGTGGAAAGATAACCAAATTGCAATTTGATGTGTAAGCTACAGCCTTTATAACAGAATGTGCGTTGGTGCTGAAGGATCAAATATTAAACAGCAATGCTGCTATTTGACCTCAATTTATTTTCCAAGTCTTACACTTATTAACGTTATTATAGTTAACGTTATCTTTCAGCTATGTAACTGAAGATACCTAAGCGACTAAAAGGCAATTTAGCCCATTCTTTCACTTGCTGTGCTTATTATAATTTTATTTTTTCTGTTAGTTTTTATATATGAAGTTATAGTTGCTTTAAGAAAAAAAAAAATAGGCTTGATTCTATCAAGCATTATCTGCTGTGGATACAGATCTGCTGTGGAGTTGTTTTTCCTGAATGATCATGAACTGTAGGTTTTTACACACGCTTTCTAATGAGATAGAAACGCTGAAATATGATTAACATGTAAGTAAAATTGTTATGTCATTTGTTTGCAACATTAGTAAACTGGTGGATATTTCTTCTGTGAAATTTTTTATAACAACCTATATGTGTAGGTGGTGCTTTCGAAATGTGATCCAGTGACACTTTTCCTACATCAACCTGATTACTGGGACAAAAAAGCAACTTAAATTAAAAAGTTACTGGTTTTTTTTCCAAGCATACATAGAAATATCAGTAATATTTAGCAATACTAAATAAGCTATTTGTTCTTTCAGCTCACTGAAGTAACTGAAAACCTGACTCGCGTCTCATCTGAGTATGGCAAATTACTGGCAGAAAAAGAACAAATAGAAAGAACAATGAATGAGGACATTTCTCAGCAGCTGGAGAAAATAGCTTTACTTAATGTGGAGAAAGATGAGCTACAGCAAATGGTAGAGGTCTCTAAAACAGAAAAAGACCAGTTGAAGGCTGATTGTCAGGAAAGCAAGGAGAAAGTATGTATCAAATCTCTTAAATCATTGTTTTAAAGGCACTTTATAACACTCAATTCCTTCAGTCCTGAAGCTATCAGCTGTTCAATATCCCTCCCTCTCTTCATTTGTTCTCAGCAGCAGTAAACTAAAAATTGAGTCTACTAATCCAATCTAGATTTTGGAGTTTCTCTCTTAATTTTCCTTTGCAGCTGTTGTGGTCACTATGCCACCCTGGATTAACCACAGTTGTCCACCTGCTGGATAAATACTCCACAAGTTCCTGTTACATTTCCGACCTACAGTAGCTTTGCATTTAGCACTGAACAGTAAAAGTAATCCAAGCTTATTAAAATCAAAGGGTTTAAGGTTTTCTACCATTTCAATCCAGAATGAGCTGACAAAGAGAAAGCTAAATCCAGAAACGACATTGATTTGCTATTGCATTTCTCTGTCTTGATGCCTTGTTTTGAAAGCAGGATATTGCTTATTAAATATTCCAAGCATTTGCCTAGAAAATGTGTTTGTTTTGATGCGTCATTTCAGACAAACTTGGCCTGAGATGCAGTTAACAAAAATTAAGCTGCTATGTTCTGAAATTAAATGGAAGTGTGATAAATAATTATTACCGAAAAGAATATGCAGTTTTGAATGGATCTCTCCTAGAAATTCAAATGCCTTGTCTTACCTCTCTTAGCTCTGTATGAGCAACGTTTAAGAAAGTCATACTGAGTATTCAGCTATGTAACACTTTGTTCTGCAGTTGACAGAAGTTCTGACAGAAATGGAAAGTCTGCAGGAAGAACTACAGCGTCAGAAAGAGCAAGCCGATATTCAGAAAAATATGCTAGCAGAAGGAGAAGAGAAACTACAAAACACTGAAGAAAAGCTAACTGAGGAAATAAACAAACTGAAAGAAAAGGCAAGTACAATAATAAACAAACTCCTCTAATTTAGAGAATGTCTCCTCAAGGGCTGATGAGAGGGAAAAGGTACTTACCTACAGTAACTTGTGCCATTTTACTGTTTTGATAGATGATCTCATGGTAATAGTTATTGGCAAAAATTCCTGTGGCTAAACTGTATTTGATGTTGTACGTTTTTTTTTGTTTTTTTTTGCATCTTTGTAGATAGACAAGTTGAATGAGGACTTAAATTTGGTAACTAAAGAAAGGCAACAGGTGCTGGAAGAACTAAAAGAAAAGAGAGAGTATGAAAACAGTGAACTTCAAGAGCTGGGGGAACAATGTGCTTTGTTGGCACGGGAGAGAGATCAGTTCCAGGAAATGCTGGAATGTATTCAAGCAGAGAAGAGCAAACTGGAAGTTAACTTACAGGAGAGTATTAATAAGGTGCTTTGTCTTTGATTTAAGTATAATAATTATGAATGTTGGAGAGCAGATTGGCTGTTTTTTGAAACTGTTTCGGAAAATTTCTTATGGGTATTCTGTATCCAAACTGAAAAATACTGGTGAGCTTTAATTTCTGTCTTGTGGGATTGTATTTTAGGATGTATACAAGCTCCTTCAAAAATCTTATCTGAGGCTACTTCATTTAGAAAGGAATGAGCAAATGCATATGTTGAATTACCTAAACACTTCAGTGGTATTTTTTGAATGTTATAGTATGTCTTGCTGTCGAGTTCTGAAGTTAATACTGAAAGTAACAAATTCTCTAGAGATTTTTATTTTGCTTCTGGATAAGGAATATCCTCACAACAGTGAAGGTGATAGTTTGGTTCAGTGTTGAGCTGCAATCCTTATTCAGATTCAGTAATCTGTAGATGATTGAAATCTATGGTGCTACTGATTCATTTGAATTTGGGTATTTTTTGAGTGTTAGTTGTATTGCCATGAAACTTGAAATTCAGAGATTTAGTGTAAGGAATGCTACTCCTATAATAATCAAAAATAATTTAAAATTACTTAGACAATAGTCCCACTGATGAAGTTGTCTCGTGTGAAGTCATTATTTCTAGACAATTATTAAAGTAATATGAATGAGGTTCACATCTCTGCTTTGTGTTCCTTTTCTCTGAAACAAGAACTGTAGAAAGTAAGTCCAAGCATGTTTGATAGCATATTTTGTGCAATTCTTTACACTAAATGCTAAGGACTTGTCAATATTCTAATTGGCAGGCTTTATTTAAAATAAACATTTCAAATACAAAATAAGTAACTTTCTATGCTCAGACTGAAACAATTTGTGATTTTTCCTAAGTATTTGACTCCTATGAAGTAGACTAGTCTGGTGTGTTAGAAGTAGATTCATATAATATCTCAGACCTTTTAAAATATTTGTTGGTCTAATTTTATCTCAGATTCTTGAAACTGAAAAGGAGTTGAAATGTCATCAAGAACTCCTCAGCGATGAGAAAAGGAAAGCTGAAGAACAGGAAGAACATCTGTTAAAGGTTCAGAGGAGGTCAGAGATTTTACAGGACAGCCTAACAAATAAGGTGGGGAGTCTGTGGATTTTGTCTAGTTACTCCATAGTGCTGTTTTCTGATATTTTAATCACTGAGCTAAATTCTCGGTCAAGACAAATCCTATTTAATTTTAAACTGCCAGCTCGTCATTCTGTGTTCTATAACAAGCACGAACATGACATGAACAAAGGATTCTGTAATGATTTAAGTGAAATTTAGAAGCAGCACCTTCAACTCATCTCAGATTAGTTGGCTGCTCCACTATAGTGTACATATTGCATAAATCCACATCCGGCTTTAATGCAATGGTAGTTGTTTATGTATTCATTCAGACTTTAAAAATCACTGTGTAGACAGTATGATCCCATACTGTTTGGAATCTTTGGTGCTTTGCACAGTTTCAAACTGTATCTGGTATTCAGCAAGTATTGCTGCTTAGATCTTCCCAGCTCAGTCTTTTTTGCAATTTTTACTTTGCTTTTCATCTGTCAAACTCTTATTTTGTCTGTAGATCTAACAATGTAAGTAAGGATTACTTTAGGTAAACAATTAGGGTTAGTATTCAAATTGTTAGAGCAGATAAATGGACAATTCAATTGTGTTTATCTTTGTTAATTTTCCATTTCTGTTTTTTTGTAATGTGGATTTATGTTGACTGCATTTTGTTTTCACATTACTTTAGTGCAAACCAAAGTTGGCTAGAGTTCTCTGGGTGTAATGATATTCTTAATCTTCTGAGAGATCAGAACACTGAAATCATTTTTAAACTTCTCATGCTGCTAATGTGAATTTTAGAGTTACTGGAAATTGTCTTGTATCAAATACAGACAACTTATTTTAGTCTTTCATAGCGGAGTCTATAGACTAGGGCCAGCTCATTTTTTTGTTGTTTTTTTTTTTCCTCCAATATTGCAGATTCAACAGTTAACTGAGACGCTAAATAGCATATCAAGTGAAAAAGACCTGTTATTGGCTGAAAGAGCTACTCATTCTTTCCAACTTAAAGAACAAATCTCATCAATTAATCAAGAAAAAGATGAGCTACAAAAACTTCTCCAGGACATCAGTTCTGAGCGGGACCAACTCAAGATAGAATTGCAAAGAAGTTCTGAGATGGTTGGTGTTGCAAGCTGCATACCTAAGTTAGTAATAACTTACCTTCTTGCATGGTACTCAATTATGTATGCATTTATTGTAGCATATTGAAACAAGTGCGAAACTGGAATGTGCTCTAAACAGACTGAAGCAGAGAGACCTGAATGATACATCTGTTCAAGTGAACTTACTGGATAATGCAGAGCAGATGGATGATGACAGCCTCGTGGCAAAAAGCTTGAAAATTAAGGTGAGCTACTGTACTTTTTAAAAGATACATGTCAAACTTTAATACCGTTTATTCAGGAGCCTAAACCTTACTTCTGTGTATGATTTATAAAGAATTGGTGAGTCCTCTTCCTTTAAATTAAAAATTGAAAATGAAGATCGTACTGGCCTGTAAATTCAGGCTGTCTTATATTTGCCTTGAGGTGTAATCTAGCTTCTGTATGTGATTTGTGAGCTGCAGTTTACTAATAGTCCCTTGAAGAATATTTGCATTTCATGGCCTGCTAACTGCTTTAAACTTATGGTGAAAGCTTTCCTAGGAAAGAAAACAGGTATGTCCATCTCACAAAGGAAGACGGAAGGCAGAGTGCTAGGAGCAATTTCACAGTCTTTCTTTCCACAAGAGGACCAAAGAGATCAGCCCCATTCTGAGAGCAGTCTGGGTGGCAAACTCATGAACAGACAACAAATTTTATTTCAGCCCAGCTTACTGTTTTAATCTTCACCTGTGACAATAGGACAGACTTCAGATCTTGCTTTACTTTTTTTCCTTTGTAAAACCTTATGTGTGCTGTGGGGGTTAACCTGGAATCTGATGTTCAGCTTGTTTATAACTAATGACTCTTTCCTTACTGTGTCTTAATTTGCTTAATTTATATTTAGGAGCTTCTTGAAATATTCCCAGATATAAGGAAGAGGTATGAGTGTCTCTCTACAATGTCTCTCAATCTAAAAGCTGAACTGGATAGTCAGAAAGCAGTGATAGCTGCAATACTGACTCAGCTTTCATCAGAACAGAGTAAAGAAGTCAACCGACTGCAAATGGAAAATGAGAGAATTAACGGTCATCTCCAGAGTTTATTGAACAAACTGAAGGTACCAACTAAAATGCTGAATATGTGGATGATTCATATTGCTTTGTTTCATTTTTTTTTTTAATAGTCTCACTATTAATGGCTAGGATTCTATATGATCTAGCTTTGATATTTCATAAATGCTTGTCTTAGAGAAAATAGGCCCCTTACATATCTGAAAAACTGGAACTGTTTAGATAAATGAACCTCTATTGTTTTTTACTGTAATGCAACTGCTTTCCACAGTAGTATTCCATCAGTATTAATCCATTTTCATTGATGGGAAGTGTTCTGCACTTTGTAAATAAATTATAGTCATCTGAGTACATATTTCCTTGGAGGGAAAGATATGTAAGGTGCCTTGGAGATTTATGTTCCTTTTGCAAAATTACCAAAAAGTTTAATAACTCCTGTGGTCATTCAGACTTCCCTCAATCCACAGTTCTGTAGAGAAACATATTCCAATTATTAGTAAAAAATTAAAAGGATTTAGGAAAGAATTACTGTCATAATGAGCAGAAATATAGTAAAGCATATAGTTTTGGGTTTTTTTTCTATTTACTGATTTACCATGAAAGGGGAGGGAGGAGGAAGGCAGGGAGGCAAAATGATGATAGAATGAAAGTTCTGGTAATAAAAATATCAGTCATCTTTATAAATACCATTACCTAAAATGTTTAACAAGAAAGGTTTAACTAGTATTCTTAAAGAACGTGATCTCCTATTTTCACATAAGCTATCTAATGTTTGTTTTCTTTTTTTTTTGTTCAACAGTTTTTGTTTGGTCGTGTTTGCTCAAAGAAGAAGGACTATCATGCTACTGTCAACAAGTATGTAATGGAATTGTATGAGGAAAAGAAAAAACAACATCAGCTCCAATTTCAAATTCAGTGTCTGAAGAAGTTTCATTTGAATCAGAATGAAATATCTTCTCAAGAGTTAAATGTCGAAGTGTGGCAGAGTTTGCACATGAATACACAGGTATGATTTTAAATTTTCAAAGACTTGGCTATTTCAAGACATGATATAACATGGTTGTGCTAGTCTAACAGGCTTTGTTTTTAGCTATATAAACTTCGCCTGGGGAGGGGAAAACAATTCTTTTTTAATGCTACCCAGTTACATAAAATGAATTTGGTTTGATAAAGTGGCTAAAAATTACGTTAGAAAATTGTGGGACTATTATTTACTAATTTGCCCTGTAGAATACATTTCTATGTGATACTAAGATGATTTCTGTTAGCAATTAGATGAATTTTCACTAGCAAACATATTTTTCCACTTTCACCTTCCCACCTGCACCCAGGAGCATGGATTGTCTAATTTTCCCAGTAGGGGATAGCGAAATTCCTTTTAGCCTAGCAAATGTGGAATAGTTAGATGCTAACTATATAACTTCCGCTACATATAGATAGCTAAGGGGCAAAAATACATATATACCTAACAAAACAATATTTTAACTCGATCCCTTCTCTGTGAAGATCATCCTCAAAGATATATCAGAAATGGAGAGTGAACTTCTCAGCATAGAGGCAGAGTTGCAGCAGGAAGCAAGTACTAGAAAGGAAACAACACAATTCTGGGAAACTTGTTCAGGACACCATTGTGATATAGAAGAACTTAAAGAAGAGTTAAAGAAGGATAACGAAAGGCTTTTACAAGTCATTAAATTCTGGACTCCAAAAGGAAAGGTAAATAGAAACTTAATTCATAAAAAATGTATTTAATGTGAGTACTGCGTAAATACCTCAGTAATCTAGTTAAAAACAAACAAAAACAAAAAGAAGAACTATTTTGAATTTCATTTATTAATTACTATCAGCATTTATTCTTTTAGTATTTAACTGTAAAATGTAGGAATAATTAGATTTCTTTTTGAGATTTTTTTTTTCTCATGCAATTAAGTTGGAAACTTGTGCTTAAAAAGATTTCCTGGGAAATAATTTTGTGTGTATGTGGTGGGTTTCTTGGTATGTTTGTGTCATGAGCTAATGTGATCTTGTCTCTGAGGCAGGGGGCCCCCCTCCCCCAACCTTGCAGGAAGGCAAGAGTACAAAAACAAGGGAATACAGCTAGATTGAGATAACAGAGAAGCTAATTTACTAGAAATGGTAAAGGAATATGAGATAAAACAATATAAAAAGAATGAAGGGTAACCAATCAAATAAACGGGAGAGCAATCTTTCTAACTGTGCTGTACATGGTGCTACAGAAGGAAGTAGAGCCATGGTTACATCACCTCCTTTCCTCCCAGAAACCACATGGTAATGACTGGGGCTGCTGGGAATTGCAGTTTTGTACTTCCTACCCAGCAGCAGGAACTGCAGCTTCCGGGCAGCTGTCCCAGCTCTTGTCAGTTTTGCACAGTGTTATGACATGGAATACCTGTAGAAAACCACGACAGTTTGCTTTTTAACAGCCTGAATCTTGGAAACAAGATTTACAATTGTGTTTAAATGTTCCTTGCGGAACTTGGCAGCCTGATGCATTTGCATTCTCAAGGCTTAATACCCATAGGATTTCCTGTTCTTTACAAACTACCTTTAACATGGCTAAAGTGTTTTCTATAAAACTTGATTGTAATTGATATTCTTGCACCTTTTCTACCTTCAGAGAGTCAAATTACTCCACTGTTGATTCAGCTGTCCTTTCCCTTTGCTCCTTTCTTACCCATTCCACATGTTGTGAAAAAAAAAAAAAAAAAAAAGGTTATGTTCTGCAGTATGAAATGCTTTATAAACTAAATTTAATGAGATTTCATCCTTGGATAACCACATCAAACAACTCTTAGAAGACAGGTTATGGGAAGGTATCCTCTACCTTATGATTAGTTCTTAAGAACTGTCTTCTTAACTTCCAGCAAACATTTGTTTCTAAGATATTGATACTAATATTTCTTCTACTGGTATTGATCTGGAGTATGAGGAGCTCATCACTCTCCTCCTGTGTGTGTTGTGACTCAGTTCTGCCCTGCTAGGTTCAGCTTGTTGAAAAAAGACTTAAACTTCTTTTGTAGAATTAATTGTCAGCCTTGAGTTCTCCAGGATTTTCCAATGCTCGTAGACTGTTAGGAAGAAGTCCTTGATAGACACATTCTGTGGATCAAAGCTGTTACTTAAAACAAAAACTGGTATACTTATCACCTGATAAGTATGAAGATCATCTTTATCTGGCATGTTAAACATATTGGTTTCTAGAATAGTCCAGTGGGCATGTTTTCTCTCAAGTGGTTGTCTTTACTTCAGTCAGTGAATGGATTCTAGCAAAAATGCATCCAAATACTTGTTGTGTTCTTCTCCATAGTGACATTATGGTTTGGGAAGGGAACACAACTCATGATAAGAGATCTTCAGAAATCATCATCTAACTTCCTGGCCCTGAGCAGAGATGTCTTTAACTAGATCAAGTTGCTCAAAGCTCCATGCTGCCTAAGTGTGAACACTTCAGTTGGTGAGGCAACTGCTGAAGTGTCTCACCATGCTCAGTGTAAACAAATTTATTCCTTCTATTCAATATAAAACTACCCCCTTTTAATGTAAAGCAGTTAGCCTTGGAATCTTGCTAAATCTCTTTTGTAAGACCCCTTTAAGTATTGAATGTCCACGATAAGGTCTCCCTGGAGCATTCCTTTGAGGCTAAACAAATCCAGCTCTTTCAAATTCATGGGAGTACTCCACTCTTCTGAGCACTTCTGAGTGCCAGTAATTTCATTTCTGGTAGCAAGTGTCTTCAAATGGGACACTGAATCAAGAGCGTACAATTAACACAAGCAAACTTCCCCTTTCTTTACTTATTTCTAGCTTGCTCAAAAATTTTATCTGTATTACGTTATTTTTCAGATACTCCTTCAACTTTCTTCAGAGTTGGATGACAGAACTTTGACATATTGTAAGAATGCTGATGTTGAATGGAAACAGAGAAAAGAGAAATCTGAAGAGTTGCTTCGGGATCTAAAGACCCTGAAAGAACAACTGGCCCCTGGTGGCTCTGCTCATCTTCTGTTAGAAGAAGAAAATTATAAACTTCATACTGAACTAAAGGCTGCAAAACAAGATATAAAGGTGCAAAAACTTACTCAATGCTTATTTTCTAGGTGGGAGTACCAGAAACTGAAAACTGTCACACTGCCCCAGAATACACTTTGTTTTTGTATATTTTTATTCTCAAAGTGAAAGAAAGTTTGGACTCTTGCCTGTAATGTGATTTATTTTAACTGTCTGTTTTCTGTATCCAAATAAATCTCAGTTTACAGATGTATAGAAAATGCACCCAAATTTTTCTGAAGTATAGATTCTAATAATGTGTTACTCTTGAAGCTTTGTTAGATATGTAGTATTCCCTACAACTGGAAGCTGGAGAAGAATTCTGTCTTTATTCCTAGGAACTGAACTCTCTTCCCCTCCGTCATACTTAACATTACAGTTACTCAAACTCAAATCACCTTTTTTAGACTTGAGTGTTCCAGAATGCCATCAGATGACACAAAACCAGTGAACAGCGCCATAGAATGTATAGGGGCTCTTCCTTGTTTGTTGTTCTGGAGTTTTTTTCTTTTCTTTTTCTCAAGGTGTATGCAGGGGGGGGGGTTGTGTTAGCAATGTGACAGCATGTGATCATACTCATAAGTTGTGATGTAACTACTCTTAACTGCTTATCTCAATAGGCTCTGCAAGTAAAACTCCAAACGTTGGAAAATTCAGTAAATGAAGCAGGAAAAAATCTCAGAGAGAAAGATGACAAGATAAACAAGTTACAAGCACAGATAAGGATAACAACAAATTCAAGTGAGCTCACCCAGCTGCAAGCTAAACTGAATGAGACAGAAAAGTGCCTCAGAACTTCCCTAGCAGAGAATCAGAGTCTTCAGGTATAAGCCAAATTCTTTTCTCATTTTTCTCTAACATGAAGAGAGAGAGTGCTCTAGAATCAATTTATTCTGCATGATATTCTTAATATTAAAACACTCTACTTGCCTGTTTAGTATGCAGCTTCACTTGCTACCAATGCAGCTGTCAAAGACAAGTTACAACACATATTATGGTATTAGAAGCTAAATTTATTACCTATGTACTTCTGAAATGTTCTTACATTTCACATTTTTAAACAAATGCATGAGGTTTTTTTCTCACACAATATATTTACATGCTAATTCAAAATTCCCATAATACATCTGCAAGCAAGTCAGCAAAGCTTGCTAAAAGTGTGTATGTGTGCATTATACCGAAGTTAGGACAGCAACTACTACTATGGTGCTAGTTGATAACTTGGACGTTCTTACTCTAGAATAACTGTACTGCCAACTTTGTCCTGCAAGATGTGGCCCACAAGAGTAAACAAAGCAGTCCCCAGATTCATTGCTCTGTAAGAATCCTTCGCTCATACTAGATATTCTATTTTTAGGCAAAATTAGATAAAGGTGCTGAGTTATACAAGGAAGAAATTGATCAGCTCAAAACACAATTAGTAAAATGTGATATGGAAAGAATGAAGCAATCGAACTCTTTTGATATGAAGTAAGTTCAAGTTTACTTTTTCATAGTTCTTAACTACCTATTCCCAACCCTGACCTGACAAATAAGTAGTAAGCATTCAGCTTTACGTGTCTTCAGTTTTTATTCTATCTGCATTCCAGAGAAAGTAAAAATCATATGCATCCCAAGCTGATTACCAGACTTCTTCCCTATACACCTACCAAAATCATACCATCATTGGCTTAGATTGGAAGAGGACTTAAAGATCATCTAGTTCCAACCCCCTGCAGTGTGCAGGGTTGCCACTCACCAGATCAGGCTGCCGAGGGCTCCATCCAAACTGGCTTTGCATGCATCCGGGGATGGGGGCATCAACAACTTCTTTGGGCAACCTGTTTCAGTGCTTCACTACTCTCTAAGTAAAGAATTTCTTCCTAAATTCTAACCTAAATTTCCCCTCTTTTAGTTGAAAGCCATTCTCCCTAGTCCTATCACAATCAGATCATGTAAAAAGTCACTCCTTCTCCTGTTTCTAAGCTCCCTTTAAGTGGAGACCTTTAAGTAAGACAGGAAATGAGGTCCAGAGCCTTCTCTTCTCTAGGCTGAGCAAGACCAGTGCTCTCAACATTTCTTCATGTCTCAAACAACTTACATTTAGCCATAAATCAAATAACTATTCTGACAAAGAAATGTGAGGGAGAAACAGCAACTGGGAGCACTCTATAGCTCGCTGAACAGAGAATTAATTCAGTTCAAACTTCTGCTTTTCTGCACTTTAACTAAAACCTAGCTGACAACCGGATGTAGAGTTAGTCATATATATATGTGTGTACATATA